>JACEFZ010027536.1:0-344610 GCA_014155875.1 Cepaea nemoralis | reverse complement strand
GGAGTAGAAGTGGTAAGCCATCTTCTGGAGTAGAAGCTCGGTGTGTCATCCGCTTTGTTGAGTAGATGGAGATTTGAGTCTATTTCCCAGTCCTCCACTTCATCTCCTCTTTTGTCAGTATCTGGGTATCCCCATCTTTCTGAACGGCTATTAAAGTCTCCGACAATAATGCAGTTTGTGTCAGTTATTTTCATGTTTGAGAGTGTAAGGTCCTTATCTGCTGGGCTATACAGATTGTAGATTCTTATTTTCACGTCCTTTATCATTATATCAACACCTATAATTTCCGTTTGGTTGTCAGAGATCACAGATACTTCGCTGCAAGGTATTGTATTTCGTGTAAGTATTAGAACTCCTCCTTTGTGTCCTTCGCGGTCGAAACGTGTGGCCTGATATCCTCTGACTGAGAATTTGTGATTGGCGTTGAGGTGTGTCTCTTGAATGCATGCCACATCTATTCTATCTTTATGAAGACGCTGTGTTAGGGAGTCTTTCTTCTTGTAAACTCCTTCGGCATTCCACTGTAGTATGTTGAGTGTCCGGGGTATTTGGTCAATAGCTCTTAACCTACTCCTCTGTGCCTTGACTCCACAGCACAGGGGAAGGTGACCACCAGTAGTCATGGGTGGACCCCCTCGAGGCAGGGGGCCCGGCACTATCACCGCCTGATGGGACTTCACGGGATTAGCACCATATCGATTAATTTTGATTTGTGACATCATGAATTAAGTTACGTTGCACTGCTTTGTCAAGCCTGTGGCTCAGTACATCCGATTTCGACAAGCATTTGTTCGGGATGCTTTCCCTAGCCTTTGACTGTCCCCAGTCTACCTACAAGGCAGCAGGTTTTACGTTGCACTGCTTTGTCAAGCCTGTGGCTCAGTACATCCGATTTCGACAAGCATGTATTTGGGGTGCTTTCCCTAGCCTTTGACTGTCCCCAGTCTACCTACAAGGCAGCAGGTTTGTGTGTCTCTTCGTCTGGTCCCTCTCCCTTGACCTGTCCGACATGGGTGGCCCTACCAGTAGCTGTGCTACCGTCGGCATAGCTCTTGGGGTCATTGGGACGCACAAGCCCCTCTACCTCGTCACGGTGGACACACAGCAGAGGGGGGACATAGGATTTCAAAGCATCTCCTTCAAGACCAGACTTACGTCCAGTTTCCTGAACTTTGTCTAAGTCTAACTCTTGGGTAGACATGTTGACTATGATAGGTGGGTACTCAAGTATGTGTGGGTGAAGCAATACAATGAATCAATAATCAATAGTACTAACTAATCACCACAACACAAATGTCCGTCAGACAGTTAGGAGATAGGTAGAAGTAGTAGAATCTTATGTAGACTGAAGTAGAGGATAAAGACTAAGTCCCTATCCCTATGTGAGAGGTCTACAACACACAGAGATCTTGGAATAATCCCGGACGGGCCCCCACTCTGTATGGAGTGTGACGAGTTCACCTTGGGTAGTGAGAGTGAACCACACCCGAGGTGTCTCTGGCACTCCAGTGTATTCTAGCCCCAGGGGTTGGACAAGCAGATACACATTTTTACTCTGTGGTTGATCTCATATTAGTTAATTACGTCTACAAGCCCCTCCAGATTCTAGACCCCCACTAACTACCTACACCTGTGGAACAATGAACACTTAGGCATCGTCCGAGACCACACTCAATCATTATACAAAGAGCAAGTCAACTTACATAAAGTTTATTCTACCCTTGAGAATATAGAACTGAAATGAACATCCTGATAGAAGAATCTATTTACACAAATAGAAGATAGAGTAGAGACAGAATCAGAGATGTAGGTGTCTTCATCGAGTTGAGAAGTAGAGTGGATGCAGATGTCCCGTCCAGTCGGTCCGCCACTCACCCGGCTTCCTTCCAGTGAGATGACTAGAACCTTGGAGACCACTCCGTCTCCTGAGCGTGGATCCACAACAATAGAGTCACTGCTGGACCCCACTTCACTGGACCAAATGCATCTATATCACTCCCACGGAGTCACTGTTCATACAGTTCTCGAACACTACCGGTTGGGAGACAATCCTCTTGGACTTGACTCCAAGTAGTCGTTACTTCGATGAACTCAAATAGTCACTGACCAATCGAATGGTCTGTCACTCATAGCACAGTCCCACTGCAGAACGGATATGGCATTGACCAATTCAATGGTCCCTTCATCACATCACAGGAACATGGATGGAAAATTGTCACTGACCAATTCAATGGTCTCTTACAGTCACACTGCTTGTAGAATCAGATATGGCTACTGAAAATGTTACTGAGTCCTACTCGAACACAGTTTATAATCTTCATACTGAAACAGTACATTAATAGAATCAGACATCTATTTCACGGAAACAATTCAGGTTGGACTGTAATCCATAGTCCCTTCCACCGGGTTACACTTGCCACAAGTCAATAACTGGTGTAGTTCTTCTCAAGACCTGCCCCTAGAGCTGTCCAAAGAACCATTCAAGTGTCTGAAGATCAGTTACTTCTGCGTTTAGGCAGAACCCCCGTCATAATAGACGGACCGATGTTTCCTTTCGTTGAGCATGATTACTCAAAATGCTGAAATGTTCCTGGCAAAAACAGAGTATCTTCTAGTATCTGCAAACGATCACAAACCATCACTTCCCACACGTGCACCTTCAGGGCAGTTGTATTTCTTGATGCAACCTTCACGCATGGTGAATCACATTGGGTACCTGGTGTGGTTGAGTCTGGCGTGATAAGTAAAGAACTGAACCCTTCGCTCTGTCACACGAAGTGGTTTCCTTGCCAACAACAATTATAGTTGACTGGTTCCTCAACAGGCAAACTCCTGAAAAGGAAGAGCGACCGGTGAGAGTATACTGGCCCAAACATTAGTCCACATGCATCCTACCAATAACTACTCAACCCTCAGTCATGCTACTTAGTTATGCATATAACCAAAGCATTATCTCTATATGGAGAGTAGTAAAGCATGGGTTCACAAATGTCAGCTGGCCTCACAGAACAGCCCGTCAAACAGAGCAAGAAATCCGAATGACGAGTCTGATCGTAGGTCTCACCTATCCCTAATCATCTATCAGTCGTCGCTAACGTCAGTAGTGATACAAGGCTGTTATTGTTCTAATTTAATTGAACTAAACCCTAGGTAAAGAGTCCCTGGACTCGTTCCTAACATCATCAATGTACATTAAGAAACATAATCTTGATCAATATACCATCCCTCGGGATATAGGAATAGGACATGATCACATCCACTATGTACACAAGCCTGTTGGTGGGACCTCCTGCCCCTGCCATAGCAAACTCTTCTTATCAGACTCTACCTTAGAGTCAAGAAGCCTTCTTGAGAATACATGTTCCAAGGGTAAAGTTCCAGTTCTGTCCTCCCCAAGTGGTTTAGCCTTGGCATGGACTGAACTTCATCGTTGGTTTGGTCTACCAACACATACTTTCATAACTTGCTTTCACTTCCCCCATATCCTATATTTCCCCAGTCTCATACAGCCTCCTTGCATCCTTCCATACTTCCAGCACCTTAGCTTTCACTTGCACTAGCGCCAGTATGAAAGAAACAGGATAGCTCAGACAAGATTTCAGAACGCATATTTATATCGCGACGGCACGCAGTGTTATCACGCGTCGACCTATTCGGCGTTCGGAATTACTCCAGGAAGTATCCCATGCCATGACCTAATATATACACACACAATGTCACATCATATATATATATATATATATATATATATATATATATATCTAGCACCAAAGCAACTTACCTTACCACAGAAATCCGCTGTTCCACACAATGAATTCACTATTAAGTTATTGCACAATAGTTCCATCATTCCTGGTGGCACAGAACTAAGTTCTTCCTTTACTTAGTAACTAAGCACAATTTTGTCTGAATCTCCACCTACCAACTTACCTGGTTTTCTAACCGTTCTTCTGGCTTCAGCAACTGACTGACATAATCTACGTTTCCATCCGGCACAAGTAACTAGGTTTTATTCTAACACAGCAACCTAATATAGGCAACGATTGGCAATATATGGTACATATATTTGGAACCCAAATCGCCCACATCACATTACGGCGTTCCTAACAGCTGATTCGCGAGCACACAATAAACAAACCCACGATTCGCCGTCAACTGCGTTATCGATCGGTTTGCTAATTAGTATGCAAGGACATCCGCATAGGTAATGAGGTTAGAACAATGGCGTGTGGAACACACGTACAAAGTTAAATGATTTAAACAAATATCTACCTGAATGATGGAACCAGATCTCCAGTCAGCTTCCGAACTGTTCAAGGGCTTCTCAGCTTCCTTTACATAACAGTCAGCCGAATCATGGTTGAGGTGAGACGCCACACAAAAAAATGGCTCACATCAGGCCTGCGTCTGTTCTGTTCGAACAACAGTAAGTGAATGACTGGTTTAGCCACTTTCCCGCTTCGTGCCAACTCAATGCGCACTAGAAGCGAGTGCTTCTTGAGAAAAGATACTTTCTCGGGAAACCGTCATTCCCCGCCTAGAGTTTCTAGATCTCTCTGCACGAGAATTTAGAGCGATACCCAGCATCACGGGTTACTCGAATTCCGGTGTTTCGAGAAGATTCTAGATAGTAAGTCCTCCATCGGCTTTCCTCAGTCTATTTTTAGCTGGGAAAGTCCCCGATGACGCGCCAAAATAGTGCGGGATCTTGACGACCCAAGACAGATAAACGCGTTTCGTCACAGTACATGACATCTGAACCAGTTTATTAGTACATGACAGCTGAACCAGTTTATTAGTACATGACATCTGAACCAGTCTATTAGTACATGACATCTGAACCAGTTTATTAGTACATGACAGCTGAACCAGTTTATTAGTACATGACAGCTGAACCAGTTTATTAGTACATGACATCTGAACCAGTTTATTAGTACCTGACAGCTGATCCAGTCTATAAGTACATAACAGCTGAACCAGTCTATTAGTATATGACATCTGAACCAGTTTATTAGTACATGACATCTGAACCAGTTTATTAGTACATAACAGCTGAACCAGTTTATTAGTATATGACAGCTGAACCAGTTTATTAGTACATGACATCTGAACCAGTCTATTAGTATATGACAGCCGAACCAGTCTATTAGTACATAACAGCTGAACCAGTTTATTAGTACCTGACATCTGAACTAGTTTATTAGTACATAACAGCTGAACCAGTTTATTAGTACCTGACATCTGAACTAGTTTATTAGTACATAACAGCTGAACCAGTTTAATAGTGAATGACAACTGAAGCAGTTTATTAGTACATGACAGCTGAACCGGTTTATTAGTACATGACATCTGAACCAGTTTATTAGTACATGAAAGCTGAACCAGTTTAATAGTAAATGACAACTGAAGCAGTTTATTAGTACATGACATCTGAACCGGTTTATTAGTACATGACATCTGAACCAGTTTATTAGTACATGACAGCTGAATCAGTTTAATAGTAAATGACAACTGAACCAGTTTAATAGTAAATGACAACTGAACCAGTTTATTAGTACATGACAGCTGAACCAGTTTATTAGTACATGACAGCTGAACCAGTTTATTAGTACATGACATCTGAACCAGTTTATTAGTACATGACAGCTGAACCAGTTTATTAGTACATGACATCTGAACCAGTTTATTAGTACCTGACAGCTGAACCAGTTTATTAGTACATGACATCTGAATCAGTTTATTAGTACATGACAGCTGAACCAGTCTATTAGTACATGACATCTGAACCAGTTTATTAGTACATGACAGCTGAACCAGTTTATTAGTACATAACAGCTGAACCAGTTTATTAGTATATGACAGCTGAACCAGTTTATTAGTACATGACATCTGAACTAGTTTATTAGTACATAACAGCTGAACCAGTTTATTAGTACATGACAGCTGAACCAGTTTATTAGTACATAACAGCTGAACCAGTCTATTAGTACATGACAGCTGAACCAGTTTATTAGTACATGACATCTGAACCAGTTTATTAGTACATGACATCTGAACCAGTTTATTAGTACATAACAGCTGAATCAGTTTATTAGTATATGACATCTGAACCAGTTTATTAGTACATAACAGCTGAACCAGTTTATTAGTACATGACATCTGAACCAGTTTATTAGTACATGACAGCTGAACCAGTTTATTAGTACATGACATCTGAACCAGTTTATTAATACATGACATCTGAACCAGTTTCTTAGTACCTGACAGCTGAACCAGTTTATTAGTACCTGACAGCTGAACCAGTTTATTAATATATGACAGCTGAACCAGTTTATTAGTATATGACAGCTGAACCAGTTTATTAGTATATGACAGCTGAACCAGTTTATTAGTACCTGACAGCTGAACCAGTTTATTAGTACATAACAGCTGAACCAGTTTATTAGTATATGACAGCTGAACCAGTTTATTAGTACATGACATCTGAACCAGTTTATTAGTACCTGACAGCTGAACCAGTCTATTAGTACATAACAGCTGAACCAGTCTATTAGTATATGACAGCTGAACCAGTTTATTAGTACATGACATCTGAACCAGTTTATTAGTACATAACAGCTGAACCAGTTTATTAGTATATGACAGCTGAACCAGTTTATTAGTACATGACATCTGAACCAGTTTATTAGTACCTGACAGCTGAACCAGTTTATTAGTACATGACATCTGAACCAGTCTATTAGTATATGACAGCTGAACCAGTCTATTAGTACATAACAGCTGAACCAGTTTATTAGTACCTGACATCTGAACTAGTTTATTAGTACATAACAGCTGAACCAGTTTATTAGTACTTGACATCTGAACCAGTTTATTAGTACCTAACAGCTGAACCAGTTTATTAGTATATGACAGCTGAACCAGTTTATTAGTACATGACATCTGAACCAGTTTATTAGTACCTGACAGCTGAACCAGTTTATTAGTACATGACATCTGAACCAGTCTATTAGTATATGACAGCTGAACCAGTCTATTAGTACATAACAGCTGAACCAGTTGATTAGTACCTGACATCTGAACCAGTTTATTAGTACATGACAGCTGAACCAGTTTAATAGTAAATGACAACTGAAGCAGTTTATTAGTACATGACAGCTGAACCAGTTTATTAGTACCTGACAGCTGAACCAGTCTATTAGTACATAACAGCTGAACCAGTCTATTAGTATATGACAGCTGAACCAGTTTATTAGTACATGACATCTGAACCAGTTTATTAGTACATGACATCTGAACCAGTTTATTAGTACCTGACAGCTGAACCAGTCTATTAGTACATAACAGCTGAACCAGTCTATTAGTATATGACAGCTGAACCAGTTTATTAGTACGTGACATCTGAACCAGTTTATTAGTACATAACAGCTGAACCAGTTTATTAGTATATGACAGCTGAACCAGTTTATTAGTACATGACATCTGAACCAGTTTATTAGTACCTGACAGCTGAACCAGTTTATTAGTACATGACATCTGAACCAGTTTATTAGTATATGACAGCTGAACCAGTCTATTAGTACATAACAGCTGAACCAGTCTATTAGTACATAACAGCTGAACCAGTCTATTAGTACATAACAGCTGAACCAGTTTATTAGTACCTGACATCTGAACCAGTTTATTAGTACATGACATCTGAACCAGTCTATTAGTATATGACAGCTGAACCAGTCTATTAATACATAACAGCTGAACCAGTTTATTAGTACCTGACATCTGAACCAGTTTATTAGTGCATGACAGCTGAACCAGTTTAATAGTAAATGACAACTGAAGCAGTTTATTAGTACATGACAGCTGAACCAGTTTATTAGTACATGACATCTGAACCAGTTTATTAGTACATGACATCTGAACCAGTTTATTAGTACCTGACAGCTGAACCAGTTTATTAGTACATAACAGCTGAACCAGTTTATTAGTATATGACAGCTGAACCAGTTTATTAGTACATGACATCTGAACCAGTTTATTAGTACCTGACAGCTGAACCAGTCTATTAGTACATAACAGCTGAACCAGTCTATTAGTATATGACAGCTGAACCAGTTTATTAGTACATGACATCTGAACCAGTTTATTAGTACATAACAGCTGAACCAGTTTATTAGTATATGACAGCTGAACCAGTTTATTAGTACATGACATCTGAACCAGTTTATTAGTACCTGACAGCTGAACCAGTTTATTAGTACATGACATCTGAACCAGTCTATTAGTATATGACAGCTGAACCAGTCTATTAGTACATGCTTGCTTGCTTGCTTGCTTGACATCTGAACTAGTTTATTAATACATAACAGCTGAACCAGTTTATTAGTACCTGACATCTGAACTAGTTTATTAGTACATAACAGCTGAACCAGTTTAATAGTAAATGACAACTGAAGCAGTTTATTAGTACATGACATCTGAACCGGTTTATTAGTACCTGACAGCTGAACCAGTTTATAAGTACATGACAGCTGAACCAGTTTAGTAGTAAATGACAACTGAAGCAGTTTATTAGTACATGACATCTGAACCGGTTTATTAGTACATGACATCTGAACCAGTTTATTAGTACATGACAGCTGAACCAGTTTAATAGTAAATGACAACTGAACCAGTTTAATAGTAAATGACAACTGAAGCAGTTTATTAGTACATGACATCTGAACTGGTTTATTAGTACCTGACAGCTGAACCAGTTTATTAGTACATGACAGCTGAACCAGTTTAATAGTAAATGACAACTGAAGCAGTTTATTAGTACATGACATCTGAACCGGTTTATTAGTACCTGACAGCTGAACCAGCCCATTAGTACACAACAACTGAACCAGTTTATTAGTGCATGACATCTTAACCAATTTATTAGTGTGTAAGTATATGACATCTGAACCAGTGTGTAAGTACATGATATCTGAACCAGTGTGTAAGTATATGACAGTTGAACCAGTGTGTAAGTATATGACAGTTGAACCAGTGTGTAAGTACATGACAGTTGAACCAGTGTGTAAGTCCATGACAGCTGAACCAGTGTGTAAGTACATGATATCTGAACCAGTGTGTAAGTACATGACAGCTGAACTAGTGTGTAAGTATATGACAGTTGAACCAGTGTGTAAGTACATGACAGTTGAACCAGTGTGTAAGTATATGACAGTTGAACCAGTGTGTAAGTACATGACAGTTGAACCAGTGTGTAAGTACATGACAGCTGAACCAGGTACAAAGTAGCTATGTAGGTGTGTAAGTACAAGGCAGCTTAACCAGAGTCACCCCCATATGTCTCAGGGTATGTTGGGTTAAGTGGTAATATCAGCTGTTGGTGGAACTATAATATCAGCTGTTGGTGGAACTATAATATCAGCTGTTGGTGGAACTATAATATCAGCTGTTGGTGGAACTATAATATCAGCTGTTGGTGGAACGATAATATCAGCTGTTGGTGGAACTATAATATCAGCTGTTGGTGGAACTATAATATCAGCTGTTGGTGGAACTATAATATCAGCTGTTGGTGGAACTATAATATCAGCTGTTGGTGGAACTATAATATCAGCTGTTGGTGGAACTATAATATTAGCTGTTGGTGGAACTATAATATCAGCTGTTGGTGGAACTATAGTATCAGCTGTTGGTGGAACTATAATATCTGCTGTTGGTGGAACTATAATATCAGCTGTTGGTGGAACTATAATATCAGCTGTTGGTGGAACGATAATATCAGTTGTTGGTGGAACTATAATATTAGCTGTTGGTGGAACTATAATATCAGCTGTTGGTGGAACTATAATATCAGCTGTTGGTGGAACTATAATATCAGCTGTTGATGGAACTATAATATCAGCTGTTCGTGGAACTATAATATCAGTTGTTGGTGGAACTATAATATTAGCTGTTGGTGGAACTATAATATCAGATGTTGGTGGAACTATAATATCAGCTGTTCGTGGAGCTATAATATCAGTTGTTGGTTTAACTATAATATCAGTTGTTGGTGGAACTATGTTAGCAGTTGTTGGTGGAACTATAATATTAGCCGTTAGTGGAACTATAATATCAGATGTTGGTGGAACTATAATATCAGATTTTAATGGAACAATATCAGCTGTAGGTGGAACTATAATATCAGCTGCTGATGGAATAATAATATCATTTATTGGTGGAACTATAATATCAGCTGTTGGTGGAACTATAATATCAGCTGTTGGTGGAACTATAATATCATAATATATCTTTAATATATCTATAATATCTCTTTGTCTATAGAAGAGAATAGTCTGTTGTTTGAATGTAGAAGGAAATAGTCTGTTTGTATGTGGAAGAGAATAGTCTGTTGTTTATATGTAG
Organism: Cepaea nemoralis; assembly: GCA_014155875.1. Taxonomy (NCBI): domain Eukaryota; kingdom Metazoa; phylum Mollusca; class Gastropoda; order Stylommatophora; family Helicidae; genus Cepaea; species Cepaea nemoralis. Next base: position 334,209 of record JACEFZ010027536.1, on the reverse strand, counting down.
AAGGGAATATAGTCTGTGTGTATGTGGAAGAGAATATAGTCTGTGTGTATGTGGAAGAGAATATAGTCTCCTTGTATGTAGAAGGGAATATAGTCTGTGTGTATGTGGAAGAGAATATAGTCTATGTGGAAATGTGGAAGAGAATAGTCTATTTTGACAATGATTGACTTCTACAGTCTGAACCCAGGAAACTATTGCTTTGTGGAGTTCCCTGACGTGGACTCTGCCCAGAGAGTGTTGCAGAGACTCAATGGCAAACACATTCCAGGGAAACCAGGGGTAAGATCTTCTCTACCGCCTCAGGCTTGTCCGACTCACACATGATTTCATGCTGCTTCACTGAACCATGTCAGCAGTTATTCTGTGCTTCAGTATGTTTTTCCACTGTATGATGAAGGTGTAATGGTATGTTTCTGGACATTCTCTACCGCCTCAGGCTTGTCCGACTCACACATGATTTCATGCTGCTTCACTGAACCATGTCAGCAGTTATTCTGTGCTTCAGTATGTTTTTCCACTGTATGATGAAGGTGTTATGGTGTGTTTCTGGACATTGGTGGGAACCTTAGCTCTTCTGTGCATGTTCACCCCTTTAGACGAGCCACTTCTCCCATCTCTTCTTGGCCAGTCTGATGTCCTGATTATAGAACTTCCCCATCTGGGCTTGGAACTACGTCTCCTGCTCAGTCATCAGTTCCTGGGCATTGGATAGATGACGTCCACATCTCCAGCTCAGTCATCAGTTCCTGGATGTTGGATAGATGAGTCCACATCTCCAGCTCAGTCATCAGTTCCTGGGCGTTGGATAGATGATGTCTACGTCTCCAGCTCAGTCATCAGTTCCTGGGCATTGGATAGATGACGTCCACATCTCCAGCTCAGTTCCTGGGTGTTGGATAGATGACGTCCACATCTCCAGCTCAGTCATCAGTTCCTGGATGTTGGATAGATGACGTCCACATCTCCAGCTCAGTCATCAGTTCCTGGATGTTGGATAGATGACGTCCACATCTCCAGCTCAGTCATCAGTTCCTGGATGTTGGATAGATGACGTCCACGTCCCCAGCTCAGTCATCAGTTCCTGGGCGTTGGATAGATGACGTCCACATCTCCAGCTCAGTTCCTGGGTGTTGGATAGATGACGTCCACATCTCCAGCTCATTGTCATCAGTTCCTGGATGTTGGATAGATGACGTCCACACCTCCAGCTCAGTCATCAGTTCCTGGGCGTTGGATAGATGATGTCCACATCTCCAGCTCAGTCATCAGTTCCTGGATGTTGGATAGATGACGTCCACACCTCCAGCTCAGTCATCAGTTCCTGGGCATTGGATAGATGACGTCCACATCTCCAGCTCAGTCATCAATTCCTGGGCGTTGGATAGATGACGTCCACATCTCCAACTCAGTCATCAGTTCCTGAATGTTGGATAGATGACGTCCACATCTCCAGCTCAGTCATCAGTTCCTGGATGTTGGATAGATGACGTCCACATCTCCAGCTCAGTCATCAGTTCCTGGATGTTGGATAGATGACGTCCACATCTCCAGCTCAGTCATCAGTTCCTGGATGTTGGATAGATGACGTCCACACCTCCAGCTCAGTCATCAGTTCCTGGGCGTTGGATAGATGACGTCCCCATCTCCAGCTCAGTCATCAGTTCCTGGATGTTGGATAGATGACGTCCACGTCTCCAGCTCAGTCATCAGTTCCTGGATGTTGGATAGATGACGTCCACGTCTCCAGCTCAGTTCCTGGGTGTTGGATAGATGACGTCCACGTCTCCAGCTCAGTCATCAGTTCCTGGGCATTGGATAGATGACGTCCACGTCCCCAGCTCAGTTCCTGGGCGTTGGATAGATGATGTCCACGTCTCCAGCTCAGTCATCAGTTCCTGGGCGTTGGATAGATGACGTCCACGTCCCCAGCTCAGTTCCTGGGCGTTGGATAGATGATGTCCACGTCCCCAGCTCAGTCATCAGTTCCTGGGCGTTGGATAGATGATGTCCACGTCCCCAGCTCAGTCATCAGTTCCTGGACGTTGGATAAATGACGTTCATGTCCATGACACGGACATTTCACGTTTGGAAACAGCACCAGGTTACAGGGTTGGAGTCTGTGAAACAATGAAATATTTAAATCTGTGAAACAATTAAATGTTTAAATCTGTGAAACAATGAAATATTTAAATCTATGAAAGATTGACATTTAAATCTTTGAAACAATGAAATGCTTAAATCTGTGAAAGAATGAAATAATAAAATCTGTCAAAAATTGAAATTTTTAAATCTATGAAACAATGAAATATTTCTATCTGTGAAACAATGAAATATATAAATCTGTGAAACAATGAAATATTTAAACCTGTGAAACAATGAAATGCTCACACCCTATGGAGGACACCAGGACACCTGACTGATGTAGGCCACACCCCATGGAGGACACCAGGACCCCTGACTGATGTAGGCCACACCCCCATGGAGGACATCAGGACCCCTGACTGATGTAGGCCACATCTCTTGGACGATACCTGACTGATGTAGGCCACACCCCATGGAGGACACCAGGACCCCTGACTGATGTAGGCCACACCCCCATGGAGGACATCAGGACCCCTGACTGATGTAGGCCACACCCCATGGAGGACACCAAGACCCCTGACTGATGTAGGCCACACCCCCATGGAGGACATCAGGACCCCTGACTGATGTAGGCCACACCCCATGGAGGACACCAAGACACCTGACTGATGTAGGCCACACCCCCATGGAGGACATCAGGACCCCTGACTGATGTAGGCCACACCCCATGGAGGACACCAAGACACCTGACTGATGTAGGCCACACCCCCATGGAGGACATCAGGACCCCTGACTGATGTAGGCCACACCCCATGGAGGACACCAAGACACCTGACTGATGTAGGCCACACCCCCATGGAGGACATCAGGACCCCTGACTGATGTAGGCCACACCCCATGGAGGACATCAGGACACCTGACTGATGTAGGCCACATCTCTTGGATGATACCTGACTGATGTAGGCCACACCCCATGGAGGTCACCTGACTGACATAGGCCACACCCCATAGAGGTCACCTGACTAATGTAGGACACACCCCATGGAGGTCACCTGACTGATGTAGGCCACACCCCATGGAAGACACCTGACTGATGTAGGCCACACCCCATAGAGGACACCTGACTGATATAGGCCACACCCCATGGAGGTCAGCTGACTGACGTAGGCCACACCCCATGGAAGACACCTGACTGATGTAGGCCACACCCCATGGAGGTCACCTGACTGACATAGGCCACACCCCATGGAAGACACCTGACTGATGTAGGCCACACCCCATGGAAGACACCTGACTGATGTAGGCCACACCCCATGGAGGTCACCTGACTGATGTAGGCCACACCCCATGGAAGACACCTGACTGATGTAGGCCACACCCCATGGAGGTCACCTGACTGACGTAGGCCACACCCCATGGAGGTCACCTGACTGATGTAGGCCACACCCCATGGAAGACACCTGACTGATGTAGGCCACACCCCATGGAAGACACCTGACTGATGTAGGCCACACCCCATGGAGGTCACCTGACTGATGTAGGCCACACCCCATGGAGGTCACCTAACTGATGTAGGCCACACCTCATGGAAGACACCTGACATGTAGGCCACACCCTATGGAAGACACCTGACTGATGTAGGCCACACCCCATGGAAAACACCTGATTGATGTAGGCCACACCCCATGGAAGACACCTGACTGATGTAGGCCACACCCCATGAAAGACACCTGACTGATGTAGGCCACACCCCATGGAAGACACCTGACATGTAGGCCACACCCCATGGAAGACACCTGACTGATGTAGGCCACACCCCATGGAAGACACCTGATTGATGTAGGCCACACCCCATGGAAGACACCTGACTGATGTAGGCCACACCCCATGGAAGACACCTGACTGATGTAGGCCACACCCCATTGAAGACACCTGACTGATGTAGGCCACACCCCATGGAAGACACCTGACTGATGTAGGCCACACTCCATGGAAGACACCTGATTGATGTAGGCCACACCCCATGAAAGACACCTGACTGATGTAGGCCACACCCCATGGAAGACACCTGACTGATGTAGGCCACACCCCATGGAAGACACCTGACTGATGTAGGCCACACCCCATGGAAGACACCTGACTGATGTAGGCCACACCCCATGGAAGACACCTGACTGATGTAGGCCACACCCCATAGAGGACACCTGACTGATGTAGGCCACACCCCATGGAAGACACTGGACTGATGTAGGCCACACCCCATGGAGGTCACCTGACTGATGTAGGCCACACCCCATGGAGGTCACCTGACTGATGTAGGCCACACCCCATGGAAGACACCTGACTGATGTAGGCCACACCCCATAAGAGGACACCTGACTGATGTAGGGCCACACCCCATGGAAGGACACCTGACTGATGTAGGCCACACCCCATGTAAGACACCTGACTGATGTAGGCCACACCCCATGGAAGACACCTGACTGATCGTAGGCCACACCCCATGGAAGACACCTGACTCATGTAGGCCACACCCCATGGAAGACACCTGACTGATGTAGGCGCACACCCCATGGAAGACACACTGACTGATGTAGGCCACACCCCATGGAAGACACCTGACTGATGTAGGCCACACCCCATGGAAGACACCTGACTGATGTAGGCCACACCCCATAGAGGACACCTGACTGATGTAGGCCAAACCCCATGGAAGACACCTGACTGATGTAGGCCACACCCCATGGAAGACACCTGACTGATGTAGGCCAAACCCCATGAAGGACAACCTGACTGATGTAGGCCACACCCCATGGAAGACACCTGACTGATGTAGGCCACACCCCATAGAGGACACCTGACTGATGTAGGCCACCTGACTGATGTAGGCCACACCCCATGGAAGACACCTGACTGATGTAGGCCACACCCCATGGAAGGACACCTGACTGATGTAGGCCACACCCCATGAAGGACACCTGACTGATGTAGGCCACACCCCATGGAAGACACCTGATTGATGTAGGCCACACCCCATGGAAGACACCTGACTGATGTAGGCCACACCCCATAGATGACACCTGACTGATGTAGGCCACACCCCATGGAAGACACCTGACTGATGTAGGCCACACCCCATAGAGGACACCTGACTGATGTAGGCCACACCCCATGGAAGACACCTGACTGATGTAGGCCACACCCCATGGAAGACACCTGACTGATGTAGGCCACACCTCATGAAGGACACCTGACTGATGTAGGCCACACCCCATGGAAGACACCTGACTGATGTAGGCCACACCCCATGGAAGACACCTGACTGATGTAGGCCACACCCATGAAGGACACCTGACTGATGTAGGCCACACCCCATGGACGACCTGACTGCTGTAGACCACACCCCATGGAAGACACCTGACTGATGTAGGCCACACCCCATGGAAGACACATGACTGATGTAGGCCACACCCCATGGAAGACACCTGACTGATGTAGGCACACCCCCATGGAAGACCACCTGACTGATGTAGGCCACACCCATGGAAGACACCTGACTGATGTAGGCCACACCCCATGGAAGACACCTGACTGATTGTAGGCCACACCCCATGGAAGTACACCTGACTGATGTAGGCCACACCCATGAAGACACCTGACTGATGTAGGCCAGCACCCCATGGAAGACACCTGACTGATGTAGGCCACACCCCATAGAGGACACCTGACTGATTGTAGGCCACACCCCATGGAAGGACACCTGACTGATGTAGGCCACACCCATGGAAGGACACCTGATTGATGTAGGCCACACCCCATGGAAGACACCTGACTGATGTAGGCCACACCCCATGGAAGAACACCTGACTGATGTAGGCCACACCCCATGGAAGGACACCTGACTGATGTAGGCCACACCCCATGGAAGGACACCTGACTGATGTAGGCCACACCCCATGGAAGACACCTGACTGATGTAGGCCACCACCCCATGGAAGACACCTGACTGATGTAGGCCACACCCCATGAGACACCTGACTGATGTAGGCCAACCCCATGGAAGGACACCTGACTGATGTAGGCCACACCCCATGGAAGACACCTGACTGATGTAGGCCACACCCCATGGAAGGACACCTGACTGATGTAGGCCACACCCCATGGAAGACACCTGACTGATGTAGGCCACACCCCATGGAAGACACCTGACTGATGTAGGCCACACCCCATGGAAGACACCTGACTGATGTAGGCCACACCCCATGGAAGACACCTGACTGATGTAGGCCACACCCCATGGAAGACACCTGACTGATGTAGGCCACACCCCATGGAAGACACCTGACTGATGTAGGCCACACCCCATGGAAGACACCTGACTGATGTAGGCCACACCCCATGGAAGACACCTGACTGATGTAGGCCACACCCCATGGAAGACACCTGACTGATGTAGGCCACACCCCATGAAGACACCTGACTGATGTAGGCCACACCCCATGGAAGACACCTGACTGATGTAGGCCACACCCCATGGAAGACACCTGACTGATGTAGGCCACACCCCATGGAAGGACACCTGACTGATGTAGGCCACACCCCATGGAAGACACCTGACTGATGTAGGCCACACCCCATGGAAGACACCTGACTGATGTAGGCCACACCCCATGGAAGACACCTGACTGATGTAGGCCACACCCATGGAGACACCTGACTGATGTAGGCCACACCCCATGGAAGACACCTGACTGATGTAGGCCACACCCCATAGAGGACACCTGACTGATGTAGGCCACACCCCATGGAAGACACCTGACTGATGTAGGCCACACCCCATGGAAGACACCTGACTGATGTAGGCCACACCCCATGGAAGGACACCTGACTGATGTAGGCCACACCCCATGGAAGACACCTGACTGATGTAGGCCACACCCCATGGAAGACACCTGACTGATGTAGGCCACACCCCATGGAAGACACCTGACTGATGTAGGCCACACCCCATGAAGGACACCTGACTGATGTAGGCCACACCCCATGGAAGACACCTGACTGATGTAGGCCACACCCCATAGAGGACACCTGACTGATGTAGGCCACACCCCATGGAAGACACCTGACTGATGTAGGCCACACCCCATGGAAGACACCTGACTGATGTAGGCCACACCCCATGGAAGACACCTGACTGATGTAGGCCACACCCCATGGAAGGACACCTGACTGATGTAGGCCACACCCCATGGAAGACACCTGACTGATGTAGGCCACACCCCATGGAGGTACACCTGACTGATGTAGGCCACACCCCATGGAAGACACCTGACTGATGTAGGCCACACCCCATGGAAGGATCACCTGACTGATGTAGGCCACACCCCATGGAAGACACCTGACTGATGTAGGCCACACCCATGGAAGACACCTGACTGATGTAGGCCACACCCCATGGAAGATCACCTGACTGATGTAGGCCACACCCCATGGAAGTCACCTGACTGATGTAGGCCACACCCCATGGAAGACACCTGACTGATGTAGGCCACACCCCATGGAAGTACACCTGACTGATGTAGGCCACACCCCATGGAAGACACCTGACTGATGTAGGCCACACCCCATAGAAGGACACCTGACTGATGTAGGCCACACCCCATGGAAGACACCTGACTGATGTAGGCCACACCCCATGGAAGGACACCTGACTGATGTAGGCCACACCCCATGGAAGACACCTGACTGATGTAGGCCACACCCCATGGAAGGACACCTGACTGATGTAGGCCACACCCCATGGAAGGACACCTGACTGATGTAGGCCACACCCATGGAAGGACACCTGACTGATGTAGGCCACACCCCATGGAAGACACCTGACTGATGTAGGCCACACCCCATGGAAGACACCTGACTGATGTAGGCCACACCCCATGGAAGGACACCTGACTGATGTAGGCCACACCCCATGGAAGACACCTGACTGATGTAGGCCACACCCCATGGAAGATCACCTGACTGATGTAGGCCACACCCCATGGAAGACACCTGACTGATGTAGGCCACACCCCATGGAAGGACACCTGACTGATGTAGGCCACACCCCATGGAGGACACCTGACTGATGTAGGCCACACCCCATGGAAGACACCTGACTGATGTAGGCCACACCCATGGAAGACACCTGACTGATGTAGGCCACACCCCATGGAGGACACCTGACTGATGTAGGCCACACCCCATGGAAGACACCTGACTGATGTAGGCCACACCCCATGGAAGACACCTGACTGATGTAGGCCACACCCCATGGAAGACACCTGACTGATGTAGGCCACACCCCATGGAAGGACACCTGACTGATGTAGGCCACACCCCATGGAAGACACCTGACTGATGTAGGCCACACCCCATGGAAGACACCTGACTGATGTAGGCCACACCCCATGGAAGGACACCTGACTGATGTATGGCCACACCCCATGGAAGGACACCTGACTGATGTAGGCCACACCCCATGGAAGACACCTGACTGATGTAGGCCACACCCCATGGAAGACACCTGACTGATGTAGGCCACACCCCATAGAGGACACCTGACTGATGTAGGCCACACCCCATGGAAGACACCTGACTGATGTAGGCCACACCCCATAGAGACACCTGACTGATGTAGGCCACACCCCATGGAAGACACCTGACTGATGTAGGCCACACCCCATGGAAGACACCTGACTGATGTAGGCCACACCCATGGAAGGACACCTGACTGATGTAGGCCACACCCCATGGAAGACACCTGACTGATGTAGGCCACACCCCATGGAAGACACCTGACTGATGTAGGCCACACCCCATGAAGGACACCTGACTGATGTAGGCCACACCCCATGGAAGACACCTGACTGATGTAGGCCACACCCCATGGAAGACACCTGACTGATGTAGGCCACACCCCATGGAAGACACCTGACTGATGTAGGCCACACCCCATGAAGGACACCTGACTGATGTAGGCCACACCCCATGGAAGACACCTGACTGATGTAGGCCACACCCCATGGAAGACACCTGACTGATGTAGGCCACACCCCATGGAAGACACCTGACTGATGTAGGCCACACCCCATGGAAGACACCTGACTGATGTAGGCCACACCCCATGGAGGACACCTGACTGATGTAGGCCACACCCCATGGAGGTACACCTGACTGATGTAGGCCACACCCATGGAAGACACCTGACTGATGTAGGCCACACCCCATGGAGGACACCTGACTGATGTAGGCCACACCCCATGGAAGACACCTGACTGATGTAGGCCACACCCCATGGAAGACACCTGACTGATGTAGGCCACACCCCATGGAAGGATCACCTGACTGATGTAGGCCACACCCCATGGAAGGACACCTGACTGATGTAGGCCACACCCCATGGAAGTACACCTGACTGATGTAGGCCACACCCATAGAAGGACACCTGACTGATGTAGGCCACACCCCATGGAAGACACCTGACTGATGTAGGCCACACCCCATGAAGACACCTGACTGATGTAGGCCACACCCCATGGAAGACACCTGACTGATGTAGGCCACACCTCATGGAAGGACACCTGACTGATGTAGGCCACACCCATGGGAAGACACCTGACTGATGTAGGCCACACCCCATGGAAGACACCTGACTGATGTAGGCCACACCCCATGGAAGGACACCTGACTGATGTAGGCCACAACCCCATGGAAGGACACCTGACTTATGTAGGCCACACCCCATAGAGGACACCTGACTGATGTAGGCCACACCCCATGGAAGACACCTGACTGATGTAGGCCACACCCCATGGAAGACACCTGACTGATGTAGGCCACACCCCATGGAAGGTACACCTGACTGATGTAGGCCACACCCCATGGAAGACACCTGACTGATGTAGGCCACACCCCATGGAAGGACACCTGACTGATGTAGGCCACACCCATGGAAGACACCTGACTGATGTAGGCCACACCCCATGGAAGATCACCTGACTGATGTAGGCCACACCCCATGGAAGACACCTGACTGATGTAGGCCACACCCCATGGAAGGACACCTGATTGATGTAGGCCACACCCCATGGAAGACACCTGACTTGATGTAGGCCACACCCCATGGAAGACACCTGACTGATGTAGGCCACACCCCATGGAAGACACCTGACTGATGTAGGCCACACCCCATGGAGGTCACCTGACTGATGTAGGCCACACCCCATGGAAGACACCTGACTGATGTAGGCCACACCCCATGGAGGTCACCTGACTGATGTAGGCCACACCCCATGGAAGGTACACCTGACTGATGTAGGCCACACCCCATGGAGGTCACCTGACTGATGTAGGCCACACCCCATGGAGGTCACCTGACTGATGTAGGCCACACCCCATGGAGTTCACCTGACTGATGTAGGCCACACCCCATGGAAGGTACACCTGACTGATGTAGGCCACACCCCATGGAGGTCACCTGACTGATGTAGGCCACACTCCATGGAAGGTACACCTGACTGATGTAGGCCACACTCCATGGAAGGTACACATGACTTGATGTAGGCCACACCCCATGGAAGGTACACCTGACTGATGTAGGCCACACTCCCATAGGAAGACACCTATGATGTATGGCCACATCCCATGGAAGGACACCTGACTGATGTAGGCCACACCCCATGGAAGACACCTGACTGATGTAGGCCACACCTCCATGGAAGACACCGTGACTGATGTAGGCCACAACTCCATGGAGGTACACCTGACTGATGTAGGCCACACCCCATGGAGGTCACCTGACTGATGTAGGCCACACCCCATGGAGGTCACCTGACTGATGTAGGCCACACTCCATGGAGGATCACCTGACTTGATGTAGGCCACACCCCATGGAGGATACCTGATTGATGTAGGCCACACCCCCATGGAAGACACCTGATTGATGTAGGCCACACCCCATGAGAGTCACCTGACTGATGTAGGCCACACCCATGGAAGGTCACCTGACTGATGTATGCCACACCCCATGGAAGACACCTGACTGATGTATGCCACACCCATGGAAGGTCACCTGACTGATGTAGGCCACACCCCATGGAGGTCACCTGACTGATGTAGGCCACACCCCATGGAGGTCACCTGACTGATGTAGGCCACACCCCATGGAGGTCACCTGACATGTAGGCCACACCCCATGGAAGACACCTGACTGATGTAGGCCACACCCCATGGAGGTCACCTGACTGATGTAGGCCACACCCCATGGAAGACACCTGACTGATGTAGGCCACACCCCATGGAGGTCACCTGACTGATGTAGGCCACACCCCATGGAGGTCACCTGACTGATGTAGGCCACACCCCATGGAAGACACCTGACTGATGTAGGCCACACCCCATGGAGGTCACCCTGACCACCCGGAGGTCACCTGACTGATGTAGGCCACACCCCATGGAGGACACCTGACTGATGTAGGCCACACCCCATGGAAGACACCTGACTGATGTAGGCCACACCCCATGGAAGACACCTGACTGATGTAGGCCACACCTCATGAAGGACACCTGACTGATGTAGGCCACACCCCATGGAAGACACCTGACTGATGTAGGCCACACCCCATGGAAGACACCTGACTGATGTAGGCCACACCCCATGGAAGACACCTGACTGATGTAGGCCACACCCCATGGAAGACACCTGACTGATGTAGGCCACACCCCATGGAAGACACCTGACTGATGTAGGCCACACCCCATGGAAGACACCTGACTGATGTAGGCCACACCCCATGGAAGACACCTGACTGATGTAGGCCACACCCCATGGAAGGACACCTGACTGATGTAGGCCACACCCCATGGAAGACACCTGACTGATGTAGGCCACACCCCATGGAAGACACCTGACTGATGTAGGCCACACCCCATGAAGGACACCTGACTGATGTAGGCCACACCCCATGGAAGACACCTGACTGATGTAGGCCACACCCCATGGAAGACACCTGACTGATGTAGGCCACACCCCATGAAGGACACCTGACTGATGTAGGCCACACCCCATGGAAGACACCTGACTGATGTAGGCCACACCCCATGGAAGACACCTGACTGATGTAGGCCACACCCCATAGATGACACCTGACTGATGTAGGCCACACCCCATGGAAGACACCTGACTTGATGTAGGCCACACCCCATGGAAGACACCTGACTGATGTAGGCCACACCCCATGGAAGGACACCTGACTGATGTAGGCCACACCCCATGGAAGACACCTGACTGATGTAGGCCACACCCCATGGAAGACACCTGACTGATGTAGGCCACACCCCATGGAAGACACCTGACTGATGTAGGCCACACCCCATGGAAGGACACCTGACTGATGTAGGCCACACCCATGAAGGACACCTGACTGATGTAGGCCACACTCCATGGAAGACACCTGACTGATGTAGGCCACACCCCATGGAAGGACACCTGACTGATGTAGGCCACACCCCATGGAAGACACCTGACTGATGTAGGCCACACCCCATGGAAGGACACCTGACTGATGTAGGCCACACCCCATGGAGGACACCTGACATATGTAGGCCACACCCCATGGAAGACACCTGACTGATGTAGGCCACACCTCATGAAGGACACCTGACTGATGTAGGCCACACTCCATGGAAGACACCTGACTGATGTAGGCCACACCCCATGGAAGACACCTGACTGATGTAGGCCACACCCCATGAAGGACACCTGACTGATGTAGGCCACACCCCATGGAAGACACCTGACTGATGTAGGCCACACCCCATGGAGGTCACCTGACTGACGTAGGCCACACCCCATGGAAGACACCTGACTGGTGTAGGCCACACCCCATAGAGGACACCTGACTCATGTAGGCCACACCCCATGGAAGACACCTGATTGATGTAGGCCACACCCCATGGAGGTCACCTGACTTATGTAGGCCACACCCATGGAAGACACCTGACTGATGTATGCCACACCCCATGGAGGTCACCTGACTGATGTAGGCCACACCCCATAGATGACACCTGACTGATGTAGGCCACACTCCATGGAAGACACCTGACTGATGTAGGCCACACTCCATGGAGGTCACCTGACTGATGTAGGCCACACCCCATGGAGGTTCACCTGACTTATGTAGGCCACACCCCATGGAAGACACCTGACTGATGTAGGACACACCCCATGGAGGTCACCTGACTGATGTAGGCCACACCCAATGGAGGTCACCTGACTGATGTAGGCCACACTCCATGGAAGACACCTGACTGATGTAGGCCACACCCCATGGAGGTCACCTGACTTATGTAGGCCACACCCCATGGAAGATACCTGACTGATGTAGGCCACACCCCATGGAGGTCACCTGACTGATGTAGGCCACACCCCATGGAGGTTACCTGACTGATGTAGGCCACACCCCATGGAAGACACCTGACTGATGTAGGCCACACTCCATGGAAGACACGTGATTGATGTAGGCCACACCCAATGGAAGACACCTGATTGATGTAGGCCACACCCCATGGAGGTCACCTGACATGTAGGCCACACCCCATGGAGGTCACCTGACTGATGTATGCCACACCCCATGGAAGACACCTGACTGATGTATGCCACACCCCATGGAGGTCACCTGACTGATGTAGGCCACACCCCATGGAGGTCACCTGACTGATGTAGGCCACACCCCATGGAGGTCACCTGACTGATGTAGGCCACACCCCATGGAGGTCACCTGACATGTAGGCCACACCCCATGGAAGACACCTGACTGATGTAGGCCACACCCCATGGAGGTCACCTGACTGATGTATGCCACACCCCATGGAAGACACCTGACTGATGTAGGCCACACCCCATGGAGGTCACCTGACTGATGTAGGCCACACCCCATGGAGGTCACCTGACTGATGTAGGCCACACCCTATGGAGATCACCTGACTGATGTAGGCCACACTCCATGGAAGACACCTGACTGATGTAGGCCACACTCCATGGAAGACACCTGATTGATGTAGGCCACACCCCATGGAAGACACCTGATTGATGTAGGCCACACTCCATAGAAGACACCTAATTGATGTAGGCCACATCCCATGGAAGACACCTGATTGATGTAGGCCACACCCCATGGAAGACACCTGACTGATGTAGGCCACACTCCATGGAAGACACGTGACTGATGTAGGCCACACTCCATGGAAGACACCTGATTGATGTAGGCCACACCCCATGGAGGTCACCTGACTGATGTAGGCCACACCCCATGGAGGTCACCTGACTGATGTAGGCCACACCCCATGGAGGTCACCTGACTGATGTAGGCCACACCCCATGGAGGATACCTGACTGATGTAGGCCACACCCCATGGAAGACACCTGACTGATGTAGGCCACACCCCATGGAGGTCACCTGACTGATGTAGGCCACACCCCATGGAGGTCACCTGACTGATGTAGGCCACACCCCATGGAAGACACCTGACTGATGTAGGCCACACCCCATGGAGGTCACCTGACTGATGTAGGCCACACCCCATGGAGTTCACCTGACTGATGTAGGCCACACCCCATGGAGGTCACCTGACTGATGTAGGCCACACCCCATGGAGGTCACCTGACTGATGTAGGCCACACCCCATGGAAGACACCTGACTTATATAGGCCACACCCCATGGAGGTCACCTGACTTATGTAGGCCACACCCCATGGAGGTCACCTGACTGATGTAGGCCACACCCCATGGAGGTCACCTGACTGACGTAGGGCCACACCCCGGCCAGCCTGTGCCTGCTGCTCTACTGAGTGGTGATCTGGTTACAGCCGGATGTGATGTTCTTTCACACCTTGATGGTGTCTGAGCTTTGAGAGGACACAGACATCCCTGCAACACTGTCTCCTTGACCATGAGAGGACACAGACAGCCCTGCAACACTGTCTCCTTGACCATGAGAGGACACAGACATCCCTACAAAACTGTCTCCTTGACCATGAGAGGACACAGACATCCCTGCAACACTGTCTCCTTGACCATGAGAGGACACAGACATCCCTGCAACACTGTCTCCTTGACCATGAGAGGACACAGACATCCCTGCAACACTGTCTCCTTGACCATGAGAGGACACAGACATCCCTACAAAACTGTCTCCTTGACCATGAGAGGACACAGACATCCCTGCAACACTGTCTCCTTGACCATGTCACTTTGGTACTCGGTCGGGAGATCAGTCTTTATACCAGCCTCACTCTGATTGGAGAGAAGTCTGTATAACAATCTCACTCTGATGGGAGAGGTCTTTATACCAGCCTCACTCTGATGGGAGAGAAGTCTTTATACCAGCCTCACTCTGATGCATGCTCTTTTTAAGAGCTCAAACAACTTGAAGGCCATCCATCCAATTTAGAAGTTACAACTCAAACTTCTAGACGATTCACTAACCAACCTTGCAGTAAGCCAAACAGACAATCAAGCAGTCTAGCTGAGGTGGTTTGCTTGGTACTGCTTCTAGCTGGCTGAGATGTATACATTATACTGTGCCCATCTCTCCCACATTATCTACTGTTATGTCTTGATATTGACTATTCTTTCAATGCACTGCTGTTGCCGTACTGACACAATGTACTGTACTGCATGACACAGCTTACTTTACTACATGACACAATGTACTGTACTGCATGACACAGCTTACTTTACTACATGACACAATGTACTGTACTACATGACACAGCTTACTTTACTACATGACACAATGTACTGTACTACATGACACAATGTACTGTACTGCATGACACAGCTTACTTTACTACATGACACAATGTACTGTACTGCATGACACAACTTACTTTACTACATGACACAATGTACTGTACTACATGACACAATGTATTGTACTGCATGACACAATGTACTGTACTACATGACACAGCTTACTTTACTACATGACACAATGTACTGTACTACATGACACAATGTACTGTACTGCATGACACAATGTACTGTACTACATGACACAACTTACTTTACTACATGACACAATGTACTGTACTACATGACACAATGTACTGTACTGCATGACACAGCTTACTTTACTACATGACACAATGTACTGTACTATATGACACAATGTACTGTACTACATGACACAGCTTACTTTACTACATGACACAATGTACTGTACTACATGACACAATGTACTGTACTACATGACACAGCTTACTGTACTGCATGACACAATGTACTGTACTACATGACACAGCTTACTTTACTACATGACACAATGTACTGTACTACATGACACAATGTACTGTACTACATGACACAATGTACTGTACTGCATGACACAATGTACTGTACTACATGACACAGCTTACTTTACTACATGACACAATGTACTGTACTACATGACACAGCTTACTTTACTACATGACACAATGTACTGTACTACATGACACAGCTTACTTTACTACATGACACAATGTACTGTACTACATGACACAATGTACTGTACTGCATGACACAATGTACTGTACTACATGACACAGCTTACTTTACTACATGACACAATGTACTGTACTACATGACACAATGTACTGTACTACATGACACAATGTACTGTACTACATGACACAATGTACTGTACTACATGACACAATGTACTGTACTACATGACACAATGTACTGTACTACATGACACAATGTACTGTACTACATGACACAGCTTACTTTACTACATGACACAATGTACTGTACTGCATGAAAATAAGTGAAAAGGTATGAGACCCTGTTGCACACCTAAATGATGCTGTGACATTTGTATCTTACAGAAGCTGAATGATGCTGTGACATTTGTATCTTACAGAAGCTGAATGATGCTGTGACATTTGTATCTTACAGAAGCTGAATGATGCTGTCATATTTGTATCTTACAGAAGCGGTTCAAACTAAACCCAGCCAGCTTTGGCAGAAACAGTCAACTGTTGTAAGTCACTGAGATCTCTGGTTGTTTGTCTCAGTTGTCTCATGTTGTTTATCTTAGATCTCATGTTTATCTTAGATTTCATGTTGTTTATCTCAGATTTCATGTTGTTTATCTCAGATCTCATGTTGTTTATCTTAGATCTCATGTTGTTTATCTTAGATCTCATGTGTTGTTTATCTCAGATTTCATGTTGTTTATCTCAGATTTCATGTTGTTTATCTTAGATCTCATGTTGTTTATCTTAGATCTCATATTGTTTATCTTAGATCTCATGTTGTTTATCTTAGATCTCATGTGTTGTTTATCTTAGATTCCATGTTGTTTATCTCAGATTTCATGTTGTTTATCTTAGATCTCATGTTGTATATCTTAGATTTCATGTTGTTTATCTTAGATTCCATGTTGTTTATCTCAGATTTCATGTTGTTTATCTTAGATATCATGTTGTTTATCTTAGATCTCATGTGTTGTTTATCTTAGATACCATGTTGTTTATCTCAGATCTCATGTTGTTTATCTTAGATCTCATGTTGTTTATCTTAGATCTCATGTTGTTTATCTTAGATCTCATGTTGTTTATCTTAGATCTCATGTTGTTTATCTTAGATTCCATGTTGTTTATCTCAGATCTCATGTTGTTTATCTTAGATCTCATGTTGTTTATCTCAGATCTCATGTTGTTTATCTCAGATCTCATGTTGTATATCTCAGATCTCATGTTATTTATCTTAGATTTCATGTTGTTTATCTCAGATTACATGTTGTTTATCTCAGATTACATGTTGTTTATCTCAGATTACATGTTGTTTATCTCAGATTACATGTTGTTTATCTCAGATTACATGTTGTTTATCTCAGATTACATGTTGTTTCTCTCAGATTTCATGTTGTTTCTCTCAGATTACATGTTGTTTATCTCAGATCTCATGTTGTTTATCTTAGATTTCATGTTATTTATCTTAGATTTCATGTTGTTTATCTCAGATTACATGTTGTTTATCTCAGATTTCATGTTGTTTATCTTAGATTACATGTTGTTTATCTTAGATCTCATGTGTTGTTTATCTCAGATTTCATGTTGTTTATCTTAGATTTTGTGTTGTTTATCTCATATTTCATGTTGTTTATCTCAGATTTCATGTTGTTTATCTTAGATTTCATGTTGTTTATCTCAGATCTCATGTTGTTTATCTTAGATCTCATGTTGTTTATCTTAGATCTATATGTTGTTATCTCAGATCTCATGTTGTTTATCTTAGATCTCATGTTGTTTATCTTAGATCTCATGTTGTTTATCTTAGATTTCATGTGTTGTTTATCTCAGATTTCATGTTGTTTATCTCAGATTTCATGTTGTTTAACTCAGATTTCATGTTGTTTATCTCAGATCTTATGTTGTTTATCTTAGATTTCATGTTGTTTATCTCAGATGTCATGTTGTTTATCTCAGATTTCATGTTGTTTATCTCAGATTTCATGTTGTTTATCTCAGATATCATGTTGTTTATCTTAGATCTCATGTTGTTTGTTTCAGATCTCATGTTGTTTATCTCAGATTTTATGTTGTTTATCTTATATCTCATGTTGTTTATCTCAGATTTCATGTTGTTTATGTCAGATGTCATGTTGTTTATCTCAGATTTCATGTTGTTTATCTCAGATTTCATGTTGTTTATCTCAGATTTCATGTTGTTTATCTCAGATTTCATGTTGTTTATCTCAGATTTCATGTTGTTTATCTTAGATCTCATGTTGTTTATCTCAGATTTCATGTTGTTTATCTCAGATTTCATGTTGTTTATCTTAGATTTCATGTTGTGTATCTCAGATCTCATGTTGTTTATCTCAGATCTCATGTTGTTTATCTTAGATCTCATGTTGTTTATCTTAGATCTCACATTGTTTATCTTAGATCTCATGTTGTTTATCTCAGATCTCATGTTGTTTATCTCAGATCTCATGTTGTTTATCTAAGATCTCATGTTGTTTATCTCAGATCTCATGTTGTTTATCTTAGATCTCACATTGTTTATCTTAGATCTCATGTTGTTTATCTCAGATTTCATGTTGTATATCGTAGATCTCATGTTGTTTATCTTAGATCTCATGTTGTTGTCTGTCTCAGATCTCATGTTGTTTGTCTCAGATCTCATGTTGTCTGTCTCAGATCTCATGTTATTTAATCTCAGATCTCATGTTATTTAATCTCAGATCTCATGTTGTTTAATCTCAGATCTCATGTTGTTTATCTCAGATCTCATGATGTTTATCTCAGATCTCATGTTGTTTAATCTCAGATCTCATGTTGTTTAATCTCAGATCTCATGTTGTTTAATCTCAGATCTCATGTTATTTAATCTCAGATCTCATGTTGTTTAATCTCAGATCTCATGTTGTTTAATCTCAGATCTCATGTTATCTCAGATCTCATGTTATTTAATCTCAGATCTCATGTTGTTTATCTCAGATCTCATGGTGTTGTTGTTCTCATATCTCATGTTGTTGTTGGTCTCAGATCTCATGTTGATGTTTGTCTAAGATGTATCAAGTAGAACAAATTAATAGCTGAAAAACATAGAACAATATCACAGCAGATGAAGGTAACAGACCACAGCACAGATGGTCACAGAACAATCATTGCTGGCCTATGCTAGCCTATATTGTCTTTTACATATAGACATGTGATGTGTCATGTGATGAGCATCGTACCTGCCATGTTGACTTCCCTGCTGATGGCCTGGCACTCATCTTCAGGCTGGGCCGACCTTTGTTTGCCCAGGTCAATGTTTACAAGACATCCAGTCCCGAGGGGGATTCTAGCACATGAATGAACAGACGTGTGGTCAGACCGACATGCTAGTCACTGTTTTAATCTAGTTGTACATGATGACATGTCCGATAAATATTATGTTTTTGCCGTCTTTATGCCCCAGTTCTTGTTTGTCTGTGTCAAAGACTCAGTTATATAGGAATGAAGACCACCCTGAAAGAGTGGTCTACCTCAAGTAGAATAGAGGTAACCCAGTGCCCCTACATGAGGGCAGGGTAGGTGTAGGGAATAAATAAGAAGGGGAACTATTAAATAGTTCTCTCATGGGACACGGAGGTGTCAACCAGAGAGTAAGCACTCTGGTCACGGCATGATCACGCCAACATGATAGACACGGAGAACTAAACTGAAACTCAAGAGAGGCCACTACTCTAGCGTGCTGAGTGATGCCGCACGCAAAAGCCGTAGTGCGCCCCAAGTCCTTCCGCGTACTGTGTAAACAGCACGGGAGGAATGATCAGACGGGACACAGACTTCGTAGTGAACGCATCGCTTAGCGTCGATGCTTATTTCGTTAGCCGAGTAGATAGATTAGCAATAGGGTTAGGAAACGACTAGTGATAGGCAATTCTGTGCATTTATTCTTGTGTGATTTGTTAGCGACTGTTTGTTGTACATTGATGTGATGCAAAGAGCCAGTGGCAATAAAATGTGTAATCAATTCCTCTCGTACGACTAACAAGTCTTTTTGTGTGGTGCGAGAGAAGTTATCCCGGAATGCCTGTGACATCGGTTGATGACAGGCTAGGATAAAGTGGTGTCAGAAGTGGGATCTTGGACAATTGTTCAAGCTAAACCACTCACCCACGGCTCTAAAACAGTATTACGGTTAGATAATCACAGGGGTTAATTTATGTTAGTGATAATGGCGTGTGCAGACAGAACAAAGTGCGAGCTGTGCCCATCGTGACCAAATTATGTTTATTTATGCTTATTGAATTGTTGTGTGCTTATGAACATGTTTTCTTCTGATTTGTAAGTATTATTATTATAGTTTTGTATCATTTATTTCTACAATTACTCATTTATTTACTAGTATTTGTCAAATATGATTCACGGCGGAGCAATACACAAAAATGAGCCAAGAACAAAAATCGATGTTTCCAATCTAAAAGTAGCGCTGCGCCTGTGACGTATCGCGACTGACAAACAGCTGCGTTACGCCATTTGCAGTCAGCGACTGATTGTTTACAAATCGCAAAGCGGCTGCTCGCCTGAATCGTTGACTTATATCAAATATTATTTGTTTATATTAGTTATTTATTGAATATATTTATTTAATTGAACATTATTATTACCTTTATATTGATTTCAAAGCATTTATTTAATTATTTATATACTTTTTCTATCTCTTACCGTCGCGATGGCACTACTTTTGCTATGCAAATAAGACGCAGTCTGCACAACACTTCCATAAATTAAACAGTTAGACTTAGAGAAGGCAGAAGACGTTAGAACGAAGACAGGACAGTGACATTTATTATTAATTAAACCACATTGTATTGTCCTGGGGCATGTGATTGTACAAAATTGTCTAAAATTATATATCGTTTACAAGTGGTTAATTGTTGATGCTCTTGATAACCAGGGAGAACAACAGCTGGTCATAAGCATAACGCAAGCTGTATGTGGTATTGCCAGACGATTGGACTTGAGGTGCCAAACGATTGTACATGATTGATCTGGAATTTTAAGATGAGTATACCCAAATGATTTTGCATGCAATATGATTAATAATGCATCTCTTTTTCAGCGTGTGATGTATTAGCATATTTTTTGTGATCTGTTTTTCAGGGTGTAATCTAAGAATATTTTTTGTACTCAGGGATTTAAAAACCTAACATATATAATATAAATAAGTGAGTAAATATTTGAGTGCCTATCAACTCTAGCTAATTTCCCAACAACATGGCAACATTAGCTGATTTCATAAAAGCAGGCAAGGAATTAGAATACACAGGAAAGGACTTAGAGCAATATGCTGATCAAAAATTTAGGGAAGCAAAAGATGCTGAGAGAGATGAACGTGCACGAGAAAGACAACATCAGAAGGAGATTGTAGAACTAGCGGAGATAACAAAACAAAAGCAATTAGAACAAGATAAGGAGAATAAGCAAAAACAATTAGAACAAGATAAGGAGATTAAACAAAAACAATTAGATCATGATAAAGAGATCAAACAAAAACAATTAGATCAGGAAAGAGAATTAAAGCAAAAACAATTAGATCAGGAGAAAGAATTAAAACAAAGAGAAATAGATGGAATGGCAAGAGTGAAAGAAAAACAAATACAGGTAGAATCAGAGACACAGTTAAAGATGAAAGGTATGGATGTAGATTCACACTTAGAGATCTCCGCTACAAAACTAAAAAGTCAGCAAGAAGAGAATAAATTTAATAAGTACAAAAACACTATTAAGCCATTTTGTAAAGAAGACTCCATATCAGCCTGGACAGAAAATGTCGAATATCAACTGAAATACCACCAAGTTCCAATCGATATGTGGGCCATGATCTACATGAAGAACCTAAGTGGGGAGCCCCTTAAAGTGATAGAATCAATACCAACTGATCTTAGATCTAACTATCAGTACATCCACGATAGGATAATGCAACATTTCTTACTTGATGCCCCTGGGTATCAAGTACAGTTTTCCAATTTAAAACCTAAGCCAAGTGAGACCTTTATCGATTATGTCTCAAATGTCCAGAGCGTACTAAATAGATGGCTTAGTGCAGCAAAAATAGGAAAGGATTTTGAAAAACTTAAAAACTTAATAGCCATGGATAAAGTCATATCCACAATACCATCTCCTTTCGCTAAATTCCTGCAGCAGTCAGACATCGAGACCATAGAACAATTTGAAAAGAAAGGCTCTGCATATTTTTCCTCAAATAGAGATATTTTTAAGACATCAAATAGCGACTCTGAAATAGTCTCTTTTGTTAAGGACCAACCTAAAAGCTATCAGTGCAAAATAAAAAACCATTTCATAGAGTCGACAAGAAAGATAAAAAAGTGTCGAAATGTGTCTATTGCCAACTTTTTCATGATACTTATTCTATGTGTGATAAATCACCAAACTATCCGACACATCTTGAGATGGTAATTAAGAAACAACAAAACAAAAGAACTGCATACAGGCGTGCAGTCAAATGCTTCTTCTGTTCAAGCTACGGGCACTATTCCAATAAGTGCCTAGGCCGCCAAAGAATGAAGGCCAACAATGCAATTTTGATTGATACATCTTCTGATAGTGGTAGTGAGACTGAGTGTGAGGTCGAGAATGAATTACCTGTTAACCAATCTGAGGATGTTTGTTGTGTAAACGATATTTTAAGCTTTGACAATTGTGACCGATGTCACCAATTTCATGCAGACGGCAAACTTACATGTGGACATATTGTAACATCCTCCTTGGAGAATGCAAATGCAGCTGTAGCCTCCAGAGGCAATCTATTGTTTCACTCTGCAATGGTCAATGAGAAGCCATGCCGATGTTTGCTTGACAGTGGGAGCTCTATTATTGGTGTTAAAAAGGAACTTGTTAATCCAAATGATTATACTGGTGACTCTGTAAAATGCCGTACTTTTTCTGGTAATATAGAAACCTATCCTCTGGCAAGAGCCCGTATAAACACCCCGTTCCTTTCTGGTACCTTTACATGTGCAATACTAGACAACCCTTGTACTGATGTAATTCTTGGGTGTCTACCCCAGCTAAGGCACTGCACAGATGAAGAAATATCCGCCTGGGAGGAGGAAAATGGACTAACTCCAGTGAACAGTGCAGATATCCTCAAACATCACAGCCCCAACAAAGGTGCTAGAACTATTAATCTTGAACCAGATCAAGACATACTGCTTTTACTTCCAGACAAACGGAATCTATTATTGACCTCATGGCAAGGGCCATTCAAAGTGGTACGAAAAATTTCGGATGTCGATTATGAAATATCAATAAACGGACACTTAAAGATATTTCATATCAACATGTTGAAACCCTACTTTTCACGACAAGAGACAGAATTAGAGACAGACGAACACAATGCACCCACACCTATGGATGAGACGACAGACGTACACAACGCAACTACACTAGTTAGCGAGACTGGCAAAGCCGACGAGATGCATACACTTAGTGAGTTTACAGAAAACGCACTTAGCACCACAATCGTACTGAATCAGGTAGACGACGACGGGATGGAACTACCTGTTCCAATTGTAGACAAGACTGCTACATTAGATTGTATATGATTAGAAACGGAACTGACAGAAGAGCAACGACGACAGATAATAAAATTAGTGACTGAATATAAGGACATATTTTCCGACATTCCAGGTATGACGGACAGGATCGAGCATTCCATCCTTCTTTCGGACTCGAAGCCTATCAAATGCAGGCCGTACTCTATCCCACTCAGCTATAGAGAAAGTCTAAATAAGGAAATTCTTAATTTAGAAGCTAGTGGAATCATTCAAAAATCTACATCTGAGTACTCCTTTCCAATCGTCTTGGTCAAGAAAAAAGACTCCACCATTCGTCTTTGTGTGGACTATAGAAAACTCAACAATGTCACTAAGATCGACACAGAACCAATTCCTTCCTGCGAAGATCTTATTCTGGATATGTCCACCTCCAAAATCTTCTCTAAATTAGACCTTACTAAGGGATATTGGCAGGTCCCTATGCAGACTCAATCTATCCATCTTACTGCATTCTCAACACCTCTAGGTCTTTACGAGTGGCGATTCCTTCCTTTCGGACTTCGTAATGCTCCTGCCACTTTCGTACGCTTAACTAGAGATTTACTACATGGAGTGACGAATACAGTGACATATATAGATGATATTTGTGCCCATACAGATGACTGGACAACACACTTACTGAAACTCAGACATGTCTTCGATAGGTTGCGACTCTTCGGTCTCACTGTCAAACCGAGCAAAGTCGAATTGGGCCTACAAGAAATTGATTTTTTTGGGTCATGTCATTTCACAAGGACAACTGAAAACTGACAATAGAATTATTACTAAAATTATGAACCTGACTATGCCTACAACAAAGAAGCAGGTCAGGAGCCTTTTGGGTTTAGTAAATTATTATAGCAAGTTCATACCGAACTTAGCTGAAATTACAAGTGTATTTTCAAATGTTTTAAAAGCATCAGTAAAATTAGATGTCAAAGATGCATTATTAATTTCTGCATTGTCAAAATTGAAAATCCTATTTAGTAATGTACCAGTCCTCCGTTTGCCTAATCCTAGGCTCGTTTATTATCTTAGGACAGATGCCAGCAGGATTTCCATCGCTGCAGTACTAGGCCAGTTTTATGATGGCATCTTCCATCCGATTTGCTACGTGAGCCGCAAGATCACACCGGCTGAGGCCAGATATTCCATATCAGAGTTGGAAGCCCTAAGCGTCATCTATTCGGTGAGGAAGTTGCATCGATTTCTGGCGGGTAATCACTTTGTAGTCCAGACTGACAACTCCCCAATCACGGTCATACAAAGTGGCGTACATCGCAATGACCGCATCTACAGGTGGTCATTAATATTACAGAATTATACTTTTAGTATAGAGCATATTAAGGGTAGGGACAACATCCTTGCTGATACCCTTAGTCGGCCATCTGAGGTAGAAATACCTGATATTCCACATGAATAGGTAGTGTAAGAAATGTTAATTTAGTACACTTAAAGCATCCTGTGTAGAATATACTATTGAATACATAGACATCAGGATCAGGACTGTGTGCTAAGAACAGTGAACTACCATGTGTCCGTAGACAGCAGAATAAGAACTGTGCGCCAAGAACAAGGGAATCACCGTGTGTACATAGACAGCTCGTTACTTACTATGCTCCAGTTATGTTCCGGTGAATCACCTGTGTTAATCACATAAGAACAGTGTCAGAACATTGTAAAATAACAGACACGAAGATACTTGGCTACGACACCAGCGGACTCGATGAGTGGAAGAATACCCATAGGACACAAGTATGACTGTGTAGTGTAGTTAGCACACCCAGGATAGTTGTGTATATATAAACTATGCCAACGAAAGCAATTTCTATACGTTATGGCAACCACTAACCTGAGGTAAATAAATACCATGTATATATATATTTATTGTGATATGTAATATAACGGTTTTAAGATAGTGGTAAATTATAGTTAGATTAGTTACTTTAATAAAGAGTTAGATTAGATTTAGGGAATATAATAGATTTTGTTGTAGTTTAGATAAATCATTAATTTACCCACTTACTTAGCATAAAAGTAGATTAGGATAGTACTTTAAACTTAATAACAGCGAATTAAAGATTAGTATAAAAAGCTGAAAATAGGAACAACACCATGTAGTCATTTAATTTCATTTTATTTCATTCCATCTTTATAAACACTTTAACAACCTCATCATTTAGGACTAAAATTACGTTATACTTTATACGGTAAAAGGATTATACACATGAACATACATCATTTATACCATGTAGAATAAAAATATCCATTATATTTTTTCATTTAAACATTAAAAACATTGTTTAGAATTTTTGTTACATTTCACATTACCCATTTCATAAAGATACATAACTCATCTCACATCATTGTCATTTTTGTAGATAGTTAGATTACTTCCCTTAAATTAGGTTAATTATGTACAACAAAATAGAATATAGATAGTTATAGAATTAGTATTAGTATTTCAATAGAATATAGTGTTTAATAATATCAGGGTACAATCTATCAACCCTATTTCATCCATGTAAATATTTTGTACATACATGACTCGTGCAGGAAGTTACACACAGTCATGAAGCTCAACTCTTTTCAAACTGAGCTAAACTTGTACAGTGTCACTTCAAGGGTTTTAAATAATTGTGAGAATAAAAGATGTGTGACAGAAGTGTGAAAGTGAGAGAAAATGGTAAATATACAATGGAGAGTGAAGGCAGCCAGCGGATTTTTTATGCCGCTCAGCGCGACTTTTTATTATTTGTCTGCGTCAAGCGTTTGCTTTCAATGTTAAAATGTGCTGTCTCAAATGTATTGTGTGTAGTTTAGAGTAAACCTTAGAGAAAGTATTTTAAGTCTCATAAGACGGAAATGTAGTCACGAATTAGTGTTATACACTTGTTTGTGGCCACATTTAACCGAATTATGGCACTTGAAAACTAACTTACATACATAGGGATAGACAGACACACATGTTAGAAGTTAAATTAGATTAGTTAGATTCAAACACGCAAACAACTAGGAAAACACACATGTAAAGCACATACATTTTTTAGAACAAAGGGAGATAACTCCGGGTCAGGGGACACAATAGACAATGAAACACTAACTTAACAGTGGAAGATAACTTTACACGCGGAAGCGAGATAGGTAAAGCCTGTCGCACACAGCTTGTGCAAGGGTTGTTTAATATTATATGGGGGACATGAAGCAATTCATGTGTTGATCCTAAAAAAGTCAACTTTGTATGGGTAGTGAGTTAATTTACTATTTGAGGGCAGGTCTTATAAGACAATGGTCCGGTTCAGACAAACCTCTAATTAATATAATATTGCGATTGAGAAGAGGGCTCACGCCAACCAGACAAGTGTGTGGCGATCACCAGTAGCCAAGTAAAGTGATACTACATTGTGACAATAGTCAGTAGAAGTCTATTGAGGTACCCAGAACCAAGTTATCAGTAGTCTTTGACAAAAATTAGATACACTAATTTTTAGAAACCTCTTGCGTCACAACCATGAGTCAAAGTTTGTAACGCAACACAGGAGGGGAGGGTGTGTGTCAAAGACTCAGTTATATAGGAATTAAGACCACCCTGAAAGAGTGGTCTACCTCAAGTAGAATAGAGGTAACCCAGTGCCCCTACATGAGGGCAGGGTAGGTGTAGGGAATAAATAAGAAGGGAAACTATTAAATAGTTCTCTCATGGGACACGGAGGTGTCAACCAGAGAGTAAGCACTCTGGTCACGGCATGATCACGCCAACGTGATAGACACGGAGAACTAAACTGAAACTCAAGAGAGGCCACTACTCTAGCGTGCTGAGTGATGCCGCACGCAAAAGCCGTAGTGCGCCCCAAGTCCTTCCGCGTACTGTGTAAACAGCACGGGAGGAATGATCAGACGGGACACAGACTTCGTAGTGAACGCATCGCTTAGGGTCGATGCTTATTTCGTTAGCCGAGTAGATAGATTAGCAATAGGGTTAGGAAACGACTAGTGATAGGCAATTCTGTGCATTTATTCTTGTGTGATTTGTTAGCGACTGTTTGTTGTACATTGATGTGATGCAAAGAGCCAGTGGCAATAAAATGTGTAATCAATTCCTCTCGTACGACTAACAAGTCTTTTTGTGTGGTGCGAGAGAAATTATCCCGGAATGCCTGTGACATCGGTTGATGACAGTCTGACAAATATTGTGTTTCTGTTGTCTGTATGCCCAAGTTCTCCTTGTTTGTCTGACAAATATTGTGTTTCATTTCTGCTGTCTTTATGCCCCAGTTCACCTTGTTTGTCTGACAAATATTGTGCTTCTGCTGTCTTTATGCCCCAGTTCTCCTAGGTTTTCTCAGAAATATTGTGTTTCTGCTGTCTTTATGCCCCAGTTCTCCTTGTTTGTCAGACAAATATTGTGTGTTTCTACCATCTGTAAGCCAGAGGTCTCCTTGTTTGTCTGACAAATTTTGTGCATTTCTGCCATCTGTATGCCCCAGTTCTCCTTGTTTGTCTGACAAATATTGTGTTTCTGCTGTCTTTATGATCCAGTTATCATTATTTGTCTGACAAATATTGTGCTTCTGCTGTCATTATGTCCCAGTTCTCCTAGGTTTTCTCAGAAATATTGTGTTTCTGCTGTCTTTATGCCCCAGTTCTCCTTGTTTGTCAGACAAATATTGTGTGTTTCTACCATCTGTAGGCCAGAGTTCTCCGTGTTTGTCTGACAAATATTGTGCATTTCTGCCATCTGTATGCCTGTCAAAGACTTAGGAGACAGCTCTGAGCTAAGGAGAGCTAAAATAGAGCTTAGTGAGAGGGCAAGTGACGTAATAGGACAGGGGACCAGACAGAAGAGACACAAACGCTATAAATAGCTATAACGGGACACACTTGTGTCAACAAGGAGGGCAACCAGTGCAGATGAGCGGGTGTTACCCAAGAGACTGGGAAACCCAGTTCACGAGGTAAGGACCAAGTAACTCTGGTCAACACAGCCCAGTGCCCAGCACGTAAACCAACAAACGCACGCTGAGCTAAATTGCTCGTGGCTGAACACGCCACGCTCAGTGGGCTCAGACAGAGACCGGGACGGCGTAGGAATCAGACGTGTATCCGCTAGGGATACTTTGTAGTTGTGAAGGACAGTATAATAGTTATAATAGTCTAGCTTAGCTTCAATAGTTATAATAGTTATATCACCTTCTCATTCCATCTTATCGTCATCACATTCTAAGATGTTTAATACCGTTGTGGTATTCCGCTCGTGGAGCTATTGTATGATCTGCTCCGAATAAAAATGTATCCTTTTGCAAACAACACGAGTTGTCATTTACGTGTAGTGCAAAAGAAGGGAATCCTTGTATGCCTGTCGCAAGTGAGTCGCCAGTTCTCCTTGTTTGTCTGACAAATATTGTGTTTCTGCTGTCTTTATGCTCCAGTTATCCTTGTTTGTCTGACAAATATTGTGTTCCTGCTGTCTTTATGCCCCAGTTCTCCTTGTTTGTCTGACAAATATTGTGTGTTTCTGCCATCTGTAGGCCAGAGTTCTCCTTGTTTGTCTGACAAATATTGTGTGTTTCTGCCATCTGTAGGCCAGAGTTCTCCTTGTTTGTCTGACAAATATTGTGTGTTTCTACCATCTGTAGGCCCGAGTTCTCCTTGTTTGTGTGTGAGCTGTCCTGGAGTGTCAACGACTACGATCTGTTTGCCTTCTTTCAGACACGATACAAGTCTGTCCGAGGGGCCAAGGGTAAGACTTGAGTACACACACAGACAACACATACATGTACACACATCAGACAACATACATGTACACACACCAGACAACACATACATGTACACACACCAGACAACACATACACACCAGACAACACATACATGTACACACACCAGACAACACATACATGTACACACACCAGACAACACATACATGTACACACCAGACAACACATACATGTACACACACCAGACAACACATACATGTACACACACCAGACAACACATACATGTACACACACCAGACAACACATACATGTACACACACCAGACAACACATACATGTACACACACCAGACAACACATACATGTACACACACCAGACAACACATACATGTACACACACCAGACAACACATACATGTACACACACCAGACAACACATACATGTACACACACCAGACAACACATACATGTACACACACCAGACAACACATACATGTACACACACCAGACAACACATACATGCACACACACCAGACAACACATACATGTACACACACCAGACAACACATACATGTACACACACCAGACAACACATACATGTACACACCAGGCAACACATACATGTACACACCAGACAACACATACATGTAAACACCAGACAACACATACATGTACACACACCAGACAACACATACATGTACACACCAGACAACACATACATGTACACACCAGACAACACATACATGTACACACCAGACAACACATACATGTACACACACCAGACAACACATACACACCAGACAACACATACATGTACACACCAGACAACACATACATGTACACACCAGACAACACATACATGTACACACACCAGACAACACATACATGTACACACACCAGACAACACATACATGTTCACACCAGACAACACATACATGTACACACCAGACACCACATACATGTACACACACCAGACAACACATACATGTACACACACCAGACAACATACATGTACACAACAGACAACATACACATGTACACACCAGACAACATACATGTACACACCAGACAACATACATGTACACACCAGACAACATACACACACACCAGACAACACATACATGTACACACCAGACAACATACATGTACACACCAGACAGCACACATGTACACATCAGACAACACATACATGTACACACCAGACAACACATACATGTACACACCAAACAACATACATGTACACACCAGACAACACACACATGTACACACCAGACAACATACACATGTACACACCAGACAACACACACATGTACACACCAGACAACATACACACACACCAGACAACACATACATGTACACACCAGACAACATACATGTACACACCAGACAACATACACATGTACACACCAGACAACATACATGTACACACCAGACAACATACACATACACACCAGACAACATATACATGTACACACCAGACAACATACACACACACACACACACCAGACAACATATACATGTACACACCAGACAACATACATGTACACACCAGACAACACATACATGTACACACCAGACAACATACACACACACCAGACAACATATACATGTACACACCAGACAACATACACACACACACCAGACAACACATACATGTACACACCAGACAACATACATGTACACACCAGACAACATATACATGTACACACCAGACAACATACATATACACACCAGACAACATACATATACACACCAGACAACATATACATGTACACACCAGACAACATACACACACACCAGACAACATACACACACACCAGACAACACATACATGTACACACCAGACACCACATACATGTACACACACCAGACAACACATACATGTACACACACCAGACAACATACATGTACACAACAGACAACATACACATGTACACACCAGACAACATACATGTACACACCAGACAACATACACACACACCAGACAACACATACATGTACACACCAGACAACATACATGTACACACCAGACAGCACACATGTACACATCAGACAACACATACATGTACACACCAGACAACACATACATGTACACACCAAACAACATACATGTACACACCAGACAACACACACATGTACACACCAGACAACATACACATGTACACACCAGACAACACACACATGTACACACCAGACAACATACACACACACCAGACAACACATACATGTACACACCAGACAACATACATGTACACACCAGACAACATACACATGTACACACCAGACAACATACATGTACACACCAGACAACATACACATACACACCAGACAACATATACATGTACACACCAGACAACATACACACACACACACACCAGACACCATATACATGTACACACCAGACAACATACATGTACACACCAGACAACACATACATGTACACACCAGACAACATACACACACACCAGACAACATATACATGTACACACCAGACAACATACACACACACACACCAGACAACACATACATGTACACACCAGACAACATACATGTACACACCAGACAACATATACATGTACACACCAGACAACATACATATACACACCAGACAACATACATATACACACCAGACAACATATACATGTACACACCAGACAACATACACACACACCAGACAACATACACACACACCAGACAACACATACATGTACACACCAGACAACATACATGTACACACCAGACAACACATACATGTACACACCAGACAACATATACATGTACACACCAGACAACATACACACACACCAGACAACATACACACACACCAGACAACATACATGTACACACCAGACAACACACACACACACACCAGACAACATACACACACACACCAGACAACATACATGTACACACCAGACAACACACACATGTACACACCAGACAACATACATGTACACACCAGACAACACACACATGCACACACCAGACAACATGCACACACACCAGACAACACATACATGTACACACCAGACAACGTACATGTACACACCAGACAACATACACATGTACACACCAGACAACATACATGTACACACCAGACAACATACACATACACACCAGACAACATATACATGTACACACCAGACAACATACACACACACACACACCAGACAACATATACATGTACACACCAGACAACATACATGTACACACCAGACAACACATACATGTACACACCAGACAACATACACACACACCAGACAACATATACATGTACACACCAGACAACATACACACACACCAGACAACACATACATGTACACACCAGACAACATACATGTACACACCAGACAACATATACATGTACACACCAGACAACATACATATACACACCAGACAACATACATATACACACCAGACAACATATACATGTACACACCAGACAACATACACACACCAGACAACATACACACACACCAGACAACACATACATGTACACACCAGACAACATACATGTACACACCAGACAACACATACATGTACACACCAGACAACATATACATGTACACACCAGACAACACACACACACACCAGACAACATACACACACACCAGACAACATACATGTACACACCAGACAACATACACACACACCAGACAACATACACACACACACCAGACAACATACATGTACACACCAGACAACACACATGTACACACCAGACAACATTCACATGTATACACCAGACAACATACATGTACAAACCAGACAACACACACATACACACCAGACAACATATACATGTACACACCAGACAACATACACACACACCAGACAACATACACATACACACCAGACAACATATACATGTACACACCAGACAACATACACACACACACCAGACAACATACACACACACCAGACAACATACATGTACACACCATACAACACACATGTACACACCAGACAACACACACATGTACACGCCAGACAACATACATGTACACACCAGACAACACACACATGTACATACCAGACAACATACACACACACCAGACAACATACACACACACCAGACAACATACATGTACACACCAGACAACACACACATGTACACACCAGACAACATACACACACACCAGATAACACACACATGTACACACCAGACAACATACACACACACACCAGACAACACATACATGTACACACCAGACAACATACATGTACACACCAGACAACATACATGTACACACCAGACAACATACACAACATATACATACACATGTACACACCAGACAACATACACACACACCAGACAACACATACATGTACACACCAGACAACACACACATGTACACACCAGACAACACACATGTACACACCAGACAACACACACATGTACACACCAGACAACACACATGTACACACCAGACAACATACATGTACACACCAGACAACACACACATGTACACACCAGACAACACACACATGTACACACCAGACAACACACACACTACACACCAGACAACACATACATGTACACACCAGACAACATACACATGTACACACCAGACAACATACACACACACCAGACAACACACACATGTACACAACAGATAACATACACACACACCAGACAACACATACATGTACACACCAGACAACACATACATGTACACACCAGACAACATATACATGTACACACCAGACAACATATACATGTACACACCAGACAACATATACATGTACACACCAGACAACATACACATGTACACACCAGACAACATATACATGTACACACCAGACAACATATACATGTACACACCAGACAACATACACATGTACAC
This sequence comes from Cepaea nemoralis, assembly GCA_014155875.1. Classification (NCBI taxonomy): domain Eukaryota; kingdom Metazoa; phylum Mollusca; class Gastropoda; order Stylommatophora; family Helicidae; genus Cepaea; species Cepaea nemoralis. The sequence goes on along the minus strand of JACEFZ010027536.1, from coordinate 299,423 downwards.
ACCAGACAACATATACACACACCAGACAACATATACATGTACACACCAGACAACATATACATGTACACACCAGACAACATACATGTACACACCAGACAACACACACATGTACACACCAGACAACACACATGTACACACCAGACAACACACACATGTTCACACCAGACAACATATACATGTACACACCAGACAACATACACACACACACCAGACAACATACATGTACACACCAGACAACATACACATGTACACACCAGACAACATATACACACACCAGACAACACATACATGTACACACCAGACAACATATACATGTACACACCAGACAACATACACATGTACACACCAGACAACATATACACACACCAGACAACATATACATGTACACACCAGACAACATATACATGTACACACCAGACAACATATACATGTACACACCAGACAACATACACACACACCAGACAACATACACGTACACACCAGACAACATATACATGTACACACCAGACAACATACACATGTACACACCAGACAACACATACATGTACACACCAGATAACACATACATGTACACACCAGACAACACACACATGTACACACTAGACTACTTGCCTTAGCTGGATCATTTATTTATGATTTTCAGTTGTGTTAGATCCGAATGGGAAAAGCAGAGGATTTGGTTTTGTTCGTTTCTCAGAAGAGAGTGAACAGCAGAGGGCACTGATAGAGATGCAACACATGACGGGACTCGGGCGGCGACCAATCCGAGTCAGTCTGGCATCTGTCAAAAGGTAAACATCAAATTTGTGGTAAACATTGACTCAGTGTAAGACGTGTAATACATTGATCTCAGTGTGTGGTGTGATATTGTGATACATTGATCTCACTGTGAGATGTGTGATACATTGATCTCAGTGTGAGATATGTGTTATTGTGATACATTGGTCTCAGTGTGAGATGTGTGTTATTGTAATTGTCATATCTGCTAATTAGACGAGTTCACTTCCCCGATCACACAACCCAAGCAAGCAAACTCGAGACAAAAGCCTTGTATAGGCTGGGGAAAAAATCCCTAGTCCCTGGATACCCAAGCTCACAGCTGGAAATGAATCGTTAAAATAAAGTTCAAGGTAACTGGTCTCTGTATCCCCCAAGGAGTGGGAAGGAGGAGGTTAGATGCCTAGGTTTACATCTGTCAGTTGATTACTAGGCAGGGCAGGTTTCTTCCCTGACAATCTCCCCTCCCTGGTTAATTTAACGAGTCCCCCACCAAGTCGTGTACGCAACAGGTTTACATGCACAATTACGTATACTTGGAAAAATATGACAATTATGATAGAACTATGAGTTAAAACAAACGACTACACGGTTTATTAACTTTTCATGAGGTTAATATGATGATGATGATTATTCTATACATAACTTGGTGTTTGATCCTGACAAAGGATCAGATCAACAGTAGCAGCAGGCTCTATGGTGAGACGCCTGCAGGTGTCCCAAAGGGTCCTTACACGAGGATCAGCCGCTCCATCATGTGAGTGGATTGCTGACTTCCTGGGCTCTTTTGAGAGCTGTAATAACACATAGGTATGTAATAACATGCACATATGTAATAACACAACAGAGATGGGTAGTTTCTGGTCTACACACCTCATAACACACACACATGTAATAACACACACATAGGTAATAACACACACATATGTAATAACACAACAGAGATAGGTAGTTTCTAGTATACACATCTCATAACACAACAGAAATGGGTAGTTTCTGGTCTACATATCTCATAACACACGCACACAACAGAGATGGGTAGTTTTTAGTGTCTACACATCTCATAACACACACGCACACAACAGAGATGGGTATTTTCTAGTCTGCACATCTCATAACACACACGCACACAACAGAGATGGGTATTTTCTAGTCTACACATCTTATAACGCACACGCACACTACAGAGTTGGGTGGTTTCTGGTCTACACATCTCATAACACACAAGCACACAACAGAGTTGGATAGTTTCTAATCTACACATCTCATAACACACACAAATGCATACACACACACAAGTCACTGTTCTAGTCACACAAGTCTGTGGTGTTCTAGTCACACAAGTCTGTGGTGTTCTAGTCACACAAGTCTGTGGTGTTCTAGTCACACATGTCTGGTGTTCTAGTCACACAAGTCTGTGGTGTTCTAGTCACACATGTCTGGTGTTCTAGTCACACATGTCTGGTGTTCTAGTCACACATGTCTGTGGCATTCTAGCCATGCAAGTCTGTGGCATTCTAGTCACACAAGTCTGTGGTGTTCTAGTCACGCAAGTCTGTGGTGTTCTAGTCACACAAGTCTGTGGTGTTCTAGTCACACAAGTCAGTGGTGTTCTAGTCACACAAGTCTGTGGTGTTCTAGTCACACAAGTCAGTGGTGTTCTAGTCACACAAGTCTGTGGTGTTTCATGCCAGAAATTAGTCTGTTGTGTATTACTCACAAGTTTCTGGTGTATTATTCACAAAAGCCTGTGGTGTATTATTCACACAAGTCTGGTGTTTTAGTTAGTCACACACATCTGTGGTGTATTAGTCACACAAGTATGTGGTGTATTAAGGGGACTGGGATGACAGGCATTGGTAGTACCTTTGGTAAGGATGACTGTCATGCCCTTCTCAGGACCCATCCCCCACTGGTCCAAGCCTGACATTCAGCTCGTGCCTGTGGCTCCTAGTAGCTGTCAGCATGCGACAGCGGCCACCCCCTGGGCAACAGCTGTGACAGGCTGGCTTAACCAGGCATGGATAGCCAATTCAGCCTCAAACCAGTCGGTGAACTAGGGTATGCCTACCAAACATCTGAAGACAGGATTCGACAGACTGTGCGAAAGAAGTCATTGATGATTCAACAGGCAAGACGGAGTTTACCTGCAAAGCTTTGTGGAACATAATGAGCACAGCAAGGCACGTAGAGCGCCCTGGTCATCCACTGCACCTGTATTCATCTCCAGTTGTCTTGACTTGTCTTGTTATTGTGTGTTTATGGCTTGTTGTTTGTGTGTTTATGGGTTATTGTGTGTTTATGGGTTATTGTGTGTTTATGGGTTGTTTGTTTGTTTATGGGTTGTTGTGTGTTTATGGGTTATTGTGTGTTTATGGGTTACTGTGTGTTTATGGCTTGTTGTTTGTGTGTTTATGGTTTATTGTGTGTCTATGGGTTGTTGTTTGTTTATGGGTTGTGTGTTTATGGGTTATTGTGTGTTTATGGGTTACTGTGTGTTTATGGGTTATTGTGTGTTTATGGTTTGTTGTTTGTGTGTTTATGGGTTATTGTGTGTTTATGGGTTATTCTGTATTTATGGGTTACTGTGTTTATGGGTTATTGTGTGTTTATGGGTTATTGTGTATTTATGGGTTACTGTGTGTTTATGGGTTATTGTATGTTTATGGCTTGTTGTTTGTGTGTTTATGGGTTATTGTGTGTTTATGGGTTATTGTGTGTTTACGGGTTATTGTGTGTTTATGGGTTATTGTGTATTTATGGGTTATTGTGTATTTATGAGTTATTGTGTGTTTACGGGTTATTGTGTATTTATGGGTTATTGTGTGTTTATGGGTTATTGTGTATTTATGGGTTACTGTGTATTTATGGGTTACTGTGTGTTTATGGGTTATTGTGTGTTTATGGATTATTGTTTGTCATAACATTTTGAAACCTTGAAGTACAGAGATAAGCTGTGATCAGCGCACTAACTTAACAGTGTCTTGTTTGGTTCACAATGTGAACCCTATGAATTATTGTTATTCTTTTTCATTTGACAGACCCAACGACCCACAGTCCACAGTCCCTCCAGCACCCATGGGTACACCTGCTGGACACAACTATTATGCGGGTCATTATTCATGGGGCGGCTACAACTATCACTACTCTCAGCCATATCCTCAAACAAGTCCTCCCACTTTAGAGTACCAGGTAATGTTTGTGTGTGGTAATGTTTGTGTGTGAGGTAATGTGTGTGTGAGGTAATGTGTGTGTGTGGTAATACTTGGGTGTGGTAATGTGTTAGGTAATGTGTGTGTGGGGTCATGTTTGTGTGGTAATGTGTATGTGAGGTAATGTGTGTGTGGGGTATTGTGTGTGTGAGGTAATGTGTGTTTGACTTAATGTGTGTTTATGTGTGGGGTAATGTGTGTGTGGGGTAATGTGTGTGTGAGGTAATGTGTGTGTGAGGTAATGTGTGTTTGAGGCAATGTGTGTGATAAAATATGTGTGTGAGGTAATGTGTGTGTGAGGTAATGTGTGTTCAAGGCAATGTATGTTATGTAATGCGTGTGTGGGGTAATTTGTGAGGTAATGTGTGTGTGAGGTAATGTATGTGTGAGGTAATGTGTGTTTGAGGCAATGTGTGAAGTAATGTGTGTGTGAGGTAATGTGTGTGTGAGGTAATGTGTGTGAGGTATTGTGCATGTGAGGCAATGTTTGTCTGGTGTAATGTGTGTGTGAGCTAATGTGTGTGTGAAATAGTGTGTGAGTGAGGTAGTGTGTGAGTGAGGTAGTGTATGTGTGAGCTAATGTGTGTGTGAGGTAATGTGTGTGTGAGGTAATGTGTGAGTGAGGTAGTGTGTGAGTGAGGTAATGTGTGTGTGTGTGTGGTAGTGTGTGAGTGAGGTAGTGTGTGTGTGAGGTAGTGTGTGAGTGAGGTAATGTGTGTGTGAGGTAGTGTGTGAGTGAGGTAATGTGTGTGTGAGGTAATGTGTGTGTGAGGTAGTGTGTGTGTGAGGTAGTGTGTGTGTGAGGCAGTGTGTGTGTGAGGTAATGTGTGAGTGAGGTAATGTGTGTGTGAGGTAATGTGTGTGTGAGGTAATGTGTGTGTGAGGTAGTGTGTGTGTGTGTGTGAGGTAATGTGTGAGTGAGCTAATGTATGTGAGTGAGGTAATGTGTGTGTAAGCTAATGTGTGTGTGTGAGGTAATGTGTGTGTGAGGTAGTGTATGAGTGAGATAATGTGTGTGTGAGCTAATGTGTGTGTGAGGTAGTGTGTGAGTGAGGGATATGTGTGAGTTTGGTAATGTGTGTATGTGAGATAGTGTGTGTTTGAGCTAATTTGTGTGAGTGCGGTAATGTGTGTGATGAGGTTGTGTGTGTGTGAGGTAATGTGTGTGTGTGTGAGCTAATGTGGATTTGAACTAATGTGTCTGTGTGTGTGTATGTGAGGTAATGTGTGTGAGGTAATGTGTGTGTGTGTGAGGTAATGTGTGTATGTGAGCTAATGTGTGTGTGTGAGCTAATGTGCATTTGAACTAATGTGTGTGTATGTGAGGTAATGTGTGTTTGAGGTAATGTTTTTGTGAAGTAATGTATGTTTGAGTTAATGTGTATATGTGTGTGAGAGGTAATGTGTGGGTAAGGTAATGTGTGTATGAGTTTGTGTGTGTGTGCACGCATGCGTGTGCATGCATGCATGCATATGTGTGTGTGTGTGTGAATTAACATTTTTGAGGTAATGTGTGTGTGAGTGAGGTAATGTGTGTGTGAGGTAATGAGTGTGTTAGGTAATGTATGTTTAAGGTAATTGTGTGTGTGCGGGTGGGTGGATGTGTGTGTGTGTTTTTTGTTGTTGTAATGTTTGTGTGAGTGAGGTAATGTGTGTGTGAGGTAATGTATGTTTGAGGTAATGTGTGTGTATATGTGTGTGTGTGTGTGTGGTTTTGTTGTTGTTGAGGTATATGCGTTTAAGGTAATGTGTGTTAAGTGTTACACTCGTGACTGGTTGTCACTTGTTTCATGTGTTTGTATGACTGTCATTATTACAGTGGTGACTGGTTGTCACTTGTTTCATGTGTTTGTATGACTGTGATTGTTACACGGGTAACAGGTTGTCACTTGTCTCATGTGTTTGTATGACTGTGATTATTACAGTGGTGACTGGTTGTCACTTGTCTCATGTGTTTGTATGACTGTGATTGTTACACGGGTGACAGGTTGTCACTTGTTTCATGTGTTTGTATGACTGTGATTGTTACATGGGTGACAGGTTGTCATGTGTTTCATGTGTTTGTATGACTGTGATTGTTACACGGGTAACAGGTTGTCACTTGTCTCATGTGTTTGTATGACTGTGATTATTACAGTGGTGACTGTTTGTCACTTGTCTCATGCCTCTGTATGACTGTAACACAAGCGTGGCCACTCTCCCACAGGCGGGCCTGCCATACCAGCAGGACGGCCGCCAGCTGCCAGCCCAGGCCGAGGACGACTCCGAGCTTCTTGAAGGTAACACGCATGTTGCTTCTGCTTGCTTCTCTGCATGCATATTGTATGAGCTGTGAGGCTGGTATCTTGGTTCTCTGTATGATGTATGTTGAGTACATATATGTTGAGTACATGAATGATGTATGTTGAGTACATGAAGTTTGTATGTTGAGTACATGAGTGATGTATGTTGAGTACATGAGTGATGTATGTTGAGCACATGAATAATGTATGTTGACTACATGTATGTTGAGCACATGTATGATTTATGTTGTATACTGAAGCACATTAAAACGCACTACTATTATATATACTGATGCAGAGAAGCTGGGGAACAAAACAGTGGGAATGGATGTTCCCCGTGTTTGACATGATGTAGAGAGCTAATGGCTGCTGGAATAGAAAGTGCATGTTTCAACCCATGGGTTTGTGTACAGACTACATGAAAACAATACAAGTTACATGTGCAACATGATTTCCAACAACTAGGACCCTGAAAATGTGTACACTCTGTGGCAGTATTTTCTGGATAAAAATGTCGTTGAGTCAAAACACCCAATACATGTCCATGAAATGCCACGACTATCTTAAAACGACCACCAACGAGCCATTGGTATGTTGGAGACCAGTATGAGCTCACTGGCCATTGCCAGAAGGATGAATTGCCACTACAGCACAATTGTACGTCTCAATGAATGTTACGGAACTGCTGACAGTGCCCGGGATAGACTTCGGAGTGGCCAACCATGAGTTACTACCCATGTGCAAGTTTGTCGTATGTGCTGAGTCACCTAAGGAATCGTTTTCTCCCGGCAAGTCAAACAGCATCAGCAATAGTTGGTAGACGTGAGCAAGTCTCGAATGACAGTCATACGACGACTCAGAGATACAAGCCTTACTGCAAGATAGTCTTATGTTGGGCCAAACTTGACTCACAAACATCATCAGTAGCGCCTGCAATGGACAGAGCAACATGTCAGATGGACTAGGTTGCAGTGGAATGCTGTCCTTTTCACAGACGAGAGCAGATTCAACTTGTCTTTTGCTGATGGACATATGTAGAAAAGTGATGGTGTGGAGAGCTCTTTGCAGATTGCTGTGTTCATCAGCACAACTCATTAGAAGGGGGCATTAGCATTATTCTCATTTTTGGAGGATTCAGTTTTTGCAATCGATTGCCTCTTCACGTCTTCCACGGAAATGTTAATGCCGTGACATATCGAGATGAGGTTCAGCATATGTTGGTTGCTCGTGCGTTCACAAATTATCCAGACTTTCAGCCTCTCCAGCAGGATAATGGACGTGCACACACCGCATGCATTACGCAGCAATATCTACAGCAGCAGAACATTATGGCGATTGACTGGCCTGCTCTATCACCAGACATATCCCCTACAGAACATCTGTGGAACGAGCTTGGACACAGTCTGCAGGCAAGGTTCTACAGCTAATCTGCATCAGCTCGAAGCTGTTCTTTCAGTGAATGGGACTTGATTCCCCGGAATTTCTTTCAGAGACTTGTGCATCAGCTCGAAGCTGCTCTTTCAGTGAATGGGACTTGATTCCTCGGAATTTCTTTCAGAGACATGTGCATCAGCTCGAAGCTGCTCTTTCAGTGAATGGGACTTGATTCCCCAGAATTGCTTTCAGAGACGTGCATTCCCCAGAATGTCTTTCAGAGACTTGTGCATTCCCCAATCTTCCACATTCTTGTGTTGCCAGGATTGTTTGTAAGCACACACTGGATATACCAGATGCTGAGGATAGTGTGAATGCATTTTGTTTATTGGTTGCATTTTTTGTTTTCTATCTTGCCTGCACAGAATGCAATGAATTTCAGAACAGTCTCATCTCATCTCATCGTGTTTCTCTTGTACCTTGCGGTGTTGAGGTAAAGTATAAACAGCGGGAGAGTGCCCGGTTATATGTATCGATATTCCCGTGGACTCTGCTATTCCCTCCGTCCATCGTTTATGTGATTGGCCTCTTCCTCTGCTTCCATCTGGTCTGTACATCATTGCTTGTTGTGATATACTGTTAGTTGGTAACCTAGTTGATTGGCCAAATCATTTGACTTGCTGCCTTGTAATAAAATCTAGCACTGCTATCACCCCTACTTTTGTCCTGATTTCTTCATTTCTGATCTTCTCTCTCCTTAATACATTGAGTATTCTTCTCAGGAATCTCATTTCTGTTGTGATTTTACTTTTCTCTTTTTCTGTCATTGTCCAGGTTTGGCATTGGTAGCATAGAGTTGGTAGGAAGATTGTGTTGTAAAATACTTTCTTAGTAGTTATTGATACATGTTTGTTCTTTAGTATTGGTGCCATTTGTCCAATGAGTTGGTTTGCCTTATGGCATATATTTTCGATCTCGTCTTCTGATTTGCCATTTGATGATATTATACTTCCTAGGTACTTGAAAGTCTTTACTTGTTTCAGGAGGTGTTCGTTTAGGTGAATCATTGTTCTTTCTTCTTTACCATTTGGGTCAGTCTGTTTATACTTCTTAGTTTTTCATGACAGCCAAGTGTACAAATTAATTACCAGCATGGACTCATAGGAAAATGAATATAGATTCCAAATATGTAAATTTGTACACACTTGTATTTACATTTCACACTGTTCCTGGATCATACAGGTGGTGTGTTTATAGTATGCTTCAGTATACGTTAAGCACTTGTATGATGTATGTTGAGTACATATTTGATGTGTGCTGAGCACATGTTTGATGTGTGTTGAGTACATGTTTGATGTATGTTGAGCACATGTTTCATGTATGTTGAAATGTTTGGTGTATATTGAGTACATGTTTGATGTATGTTGAGCACATGTTTGATGTATGTGGAGTACATGTTTGATATATGTTGAGCACATGTTTGATATTTGTTAAGTACATGTTTGATGTATGTTGAGTACATGTTTGATGTATATTGAGTACATGTTTGATGTATGTTGAGCACATGTTTGATGTATATTGAGTACATGTTTGATGTATATTGAGTACATGTTTGATGTATATTGAGCACATGTTTGATGTTAGCATATTTTTTTCAGATCCTGGACTAGAAATTAATGTGAGCAAAGAAAACCGGGAGTTTATTGAGTCCAGTGAGGTCAGTCTGTCATTGATACATGATGTCTGTTGTGTCATTGATACATTATGTCTGTTGTGTCATTGATATATTATGTGTGATGTGTCATTGATACATTATGTGTGGTGTGTCATTGATATATTATGTGTGGTGTGTCATTGATATATTATGTGTGATGTGTCATTGATATATTATGTCTGTTGTGTCATTGATATATTATGTCTGTTGTGTCATTGATATATTATGTGTGTTGTGTCATTGATATATTATGTGTGGTGTGTCATTGATATATTATGTCTGGTGTGTCATTGATACATTATGTGTGGTGTGTCATTGATATATTATGTGTGGTGTGTCATTGATATATTATGTCTGTTGTGTCATTGATATATTATGTCTGGTGTGTCATTGATATATTATGTGTGTTGTGTCATTGATATATTATGTGTGGTGTGTCATTGATATATTATGTGTGGTGTGTCATTGATATATTATGTGTGTTGTGTCATTGATATATTATGTGTGTTGTGTCATTGATATATTATGTCTGTTGTGTCATTGATATATTATGTCTGTTGTGTCATTGATATATTATGTGTGTTGTGTCATTGATATATTATGTGTGTTGTGTCATTGATATATTATGTGTGTTGTGTCATTGATATATTATGTCTGTTGTGTCATTGATATATTATGTGTGTTGTGTCATTGATATATTATGTCTGTTTTGTCATTGATATATTATGTGTGTTGTGTCATTGATATATTATGTGTGGTGTGTCATTGATATATTATGTCTGTTGTGTCATTGATATATTATGTCTGTTGTGTCATTGATATATTATGTCTGTTGTGTCATTGATATATTATGTCTGTTGTGTCATTGATATATTATGTGTGTTGTGTCATTGATATATTATGTGTGGTGTGTCATTGATATATTATGTCTGTTGTGTCATTGATATATTATGTGTGTTGTGTCATTGATATATTATGTGTGTTAGTGTCATTGATATATTATGTCTGTTGTGTCATTGATATATTATGTGTGTTGTGTCATTGATATATTATGTGTGTTGTGTCATTGATATATTATGTGTGGTGTGTCATTGATATATTATGTCTGTTGTGTCATTGATATATTATGTCTGTTGTGTCATTGATATATTATGTGTGTTGTTTCATTGATATATTATGTGTGTTATGTCATTGATATATTATGTGTGGTGTGTCATTGATATATTATGTGTGGTGTGTCATTGATATATTATGTCTGTTGTGTCATTGATATATTATGTGTGTTGTGTCATTGATATATTATGTGTGGTATGTCATTGATATATTATGTCTGTTGTGTCATTGATATATTATGTGTGTTGTGTCATTGATATATTATGTGTGTTGTGTCATTGATATATTATGTGTGTTGCGTCATTGATATATTATGTGTGTTGTGTCATTGATATATTATGTGTGTTGCGTCATTGATATATTATGTCTGTTGTGTCATTGATATATTATGTGTGTTGTGTCATTGATATATTATGTGTGGTGTGTCATTGATATATTATGTCTGTTGTGTCATTGATATATTATGTCTGTTGTGTCATTGATATATTATGTCTGTTGTGTCATTGATATATTATGTGTTGTTGTGTCATTGATATATTATGTCTGTTGTGTCATTGATATATTATGTTGTTGGTCATGATATATATGTCTGTTGTGTCATTGATATATTATGTGTGTTGTGTCATTGATATATTATGTGTGGTGTGTCATTGATATATTATGTCTGTTGTGTCATTGATATATTATGTGTGTTGTGTCATTGATATATTATGTGTGGTGTGTCATTGATATATTATGTCTATTGTGTCATTGATATATTATGTGTGGTGTGTCATTGATATATTATGTCTGTTGTGTCATTGATATATTATGTGTGTTGTGTGTCATTGATATATTATGTCTGTTGTGTCATTGATATATTATGTCGTGTTGTGTCATTGATATATTATGTGTGTTGTGTCATTGATATATTATGTGTGGTGTGTCATTGATATATTATGTGTGGTTGTGTCATTGATATACTTATGTGCTGTTGTGTCATTGATATATTATGTGTGTTGTGTCATTGATATATTATGTCTGTTGTGTCATTGATATATTATGTTGTTGTGTCATTGATATATTATGTGTGTTGTGTCATTGATATATTATGTGCTGGTGTGTCATTGATATATTATGTCTGTTGTGTCATTGATATATTATGTGTGTTGTGTCATTGATATATTATGTCGTGTTGTGTCATTGATATATTATGTCTGTTGTGTCATTGATATATTATGTGTGTTGTGTCATTGATATATTATGTCTGTGTGGTCATTGATATATTATGTGTGGTGTGTCATTGATATATTATGTGTGTTGTGTCATTGATATATTATGTCTGTTGTGTCATTGATATATTATGTGTGTTGTGTCATTGATATATTATGTGTGTTGTGTCATTGATATATTATGTCTGTTGTGTCATTGATATATTATGTCTGTTGTGTCATTGATATATTATGTCTGTTGTGTCATTGATATATTATGTGTGTTGTGTCATTGATATATTATGTGTGTTGTGTCATTGATATATTATGTGTGGTGTGTCATTGATATATTATGTCTGTTGTGTCATTGATATATTATGTGTGTTGTGTCATTGATATATTATGTGTGTTGTGTCATTGATATATTATGTGTGTTGTGTCATTGATATATTATGTGTGGTGTGTCATTGATATATTATGTGTGTTGTGTCATTGATATATTATGTGTGTTGTGTCATTGATATATTATGTGTGTTGTGTCATTGATATATTATGTCTGTTGTGTCATTGATATATTATGTCTGTTGTGTCATTGATATATTATGTGTGTTGTGTCATTGATATATTATGTGTGGTGTGTCATTGATATATTATGTCTGTTGTGTCATTGATATATTATGTGTGTTGTGTCATTGATATATTATGTGTGTTGTGTCATTGATATATTATGTCTGTTGTGTCATTGATATATTATGTGTGTTGTGTCATTGATATATTATGTGTGGTGTGTCATTGATATATTATGTTGTGTGTGTCATTGATATATTATGTGCTGTTGTGTCATTGATATATTATGTCTGTTGTGTCATTGATATATTATGTGTGTTGTGTCATTGATATATTATGTGTGTTGTGTCATTGATATATTATGTCTGGTTGTGTCATTGATATATTATGTCTGGTTGTGTCATTGATATATTATGTCGTGTTGTGTCATTGATATATTATGTGTGTGTGTCATTGATATATTATGTGTGTTGTGTCATTGATATATTATGTGTGTTGTGTCATTGATATATTATGTCTGGTTGTGTCATTGATATATTATGTGTGTGTGTCATTGATATATTATGTGTGTTGTGTCATTGATATATTATGTTGTTGGTCATTGATATTGTGTGTGTCATTGATATATTATGTGTGTTGTGTCATTGATATATTATGTCTGTTGTGTCATTGATATATTATGTGTGTTGTGTCATTGATATATTATGTGTGTTGTGTCATTGATATATTATGTCTGTTGTGTCATTGATATATTATGTTGTTGTGTCATTGATATATTATGTGTGTTGTGTCATTGATATATTATGTTGTTGTGTCATTGATATATTATGTCTGTTGTGTCATTGATATATTATGTCTGTTGTGTCATTGATATATTATGTCTGTTGTGTCATTGATATATTATGTGTGTTGTGTCATTGATATATTATGTGTGTTGTGTCATTGATATATTATGTCTGTTGTGTCATTGATATATTATGTGTGTGTGTCATTGATATATTATGTTGTGTGTCATTGATATAGTATGTGTGTTGTGTCATTGATATATTATGTGTGGTGTGTCATTGATATATTATGTCTGTTGTGTCATTGATATATTATGTCTGTTGTGTCATTGATATATTATGTGTGGTGTGTCATTGATATATTATGTGTGGTGTGTCATTGATATATTATGTTGTTGTGTCATTGATATATTATGTCTTGGTGTGTCATTGATACATTATGTGTGGTGTGTCATTGATAATATTATGTGCTGTTGTGTCATGACTATATTATGTCTTGTTGTGTCATTGATATATTATGTGTGGTGTGTCATTGATATATTATGTGCTGGTGTGTCCTTGATATATTATGCTGTGAGGTGTCGATTGATTATATTATGTGCTGGTGTGTCCATTGATATAGTTATGTCTGTTGGTGGTCATTGATATATTATGTGTTGTGTTCATTGATCTATTAATGTCTGGATGTGTCATTGATAAATTATTCTGGTGTTGTCCATTGATTTATGTTGGTGTGTCTATTGATATATTATGTCTGTTGTGTCATTGATATATTATGTGTGGTGTGTCATTGATATAGTATGTCTGGTGTGTCATTGATATATTATGTCTGTTGTGTCATTGATATATTATGTTGTTGTGTCATTGATATATTATGTCTGTGTTGTGTCATTGATATATTATGTCTGTTGTGTCATTGATATATTATGTTGGTGTGTCATTGATATATTATGTCTGGTGTGTCATTGATATATTATGTCTGTTGTGTCATTGATATATTATGTGTGTTGTGTCATTGATATATTATGTGTGGTGTGTCATTGATATATTATGTCTGTTGTGTCATTGATATATTATGTGTGTTGTGTCATTGATATATTATGTGTGGTGTGTCATTGATATTATGTCTGTTGTGTCATTGATATATTATGTGTGGTGTGTCATTGATATATTATGTCTGTTGTGTCATTGATATATTATGTGTGGTGTGTCATTGATATATTATGTGTGTTGTGTCATTGATATATTATGTCTGGTGTGTCATTGATACATTATGTGTGGTGTGTCATGGATATATTATGTCTGTTGTGTCATTAATATATTATGTGTGGTGTGTCATTGATATATTATGTGTGGTGTGTCATTGATATATTATGTCTGTTGTGTCATTGATATATTATGTGGTGTGTCATTGATATATTATGTCTGTTGTGTCATTGATATATTATGTCTGTTGTGTCATTGATATATTATGTGTTGTGTGTCATTGATACATTATGTCTGGTGTGTCATTGATAAATTATGTCTGGTGTGTCATTGATATATTATGTGTGGTGTGTCATTGATACATTATGTCTGGTGTGTCATTGATACATTATGTCTGTTGTGTCATTGATATATTATGTGTGGTGTGTCATTGATATATTATGTCTTTGTGTCATTGATATATTATGTCTGTTGTGTCATTGATATATTATGTCTGTTGTGTCATTGATACATTATGTCTGTTGTATCATTGATACAATATGTCTGTTGTGTCATTGATACATTATGTCTGTTGTGTCATTGATATATTATGTCTGTTGTGTCATTGATATATTATGTGTGGTGTGTCATTGATATATTATATGTGGTGTGTCATTGATATATTATGTCTGGTGTGTCATTGATATGTGTGGTGTGTCATTGATATATTATGTCTGTTGTGTCATTGATACATTATGTCTGTTGTGTCATTGATATGTGTGGTGTGTCATTGATATATTATGTCTGTTGTGTCATTGATATATTATGTCTGTTGTGTCATTGATATATTATGTGTGGTGTGTCATTGATATATTATGTGTGTTGTGTCATTGATATATTATGTCTGTTGTGTCATTGATATATTATGTGTGGTGTGTCATTGATATATTATGTGTGGTGTGTCATTGATATATTATGTCTGTTGTGTCATTGATATATTATGTCTGTTGTGTTATTGATACATTATGTCTGTTGTGTCATTGATACATTATGTCTGTTGTGTCATTGATACATTATGTCTGTTGTGTCATTGATACATTATGTCTGTTGTGTCATTGATATATTATGTCTGTTGTGTCATTGATATATTATGTGTGGTGTGTCATTGATATATTGTGTCTGTTGTGTCATTGATACATTATGTCTGTTGTGTCATTGATATATTATGTCTGTTGTGTCATTGATATATTATGTCTGTTGTGTCATTAATACATTATGTCTGTTGTGTCATTGATACATTATGTCTGGTGTGTCATTGATACATTATGTCTGATGTGTCATTGATACATTATGTCTGGTGTGTCATTGATACATTATGTCTGATGGGTCATTGATATTTTATGTCCGGTGTGTCATTGATATTTTATGTCTGGTGGGTCATCGTAGAGTTTTCAGAATGTTAGCCTGGTCCATGGCTCACCCGTCTTCCACAGTAGCCTTACCTGCAAGCTTGCCAGCCCGCTTGTTTCCTCATACATGTCCTGGCATGAAAATGAAACTAATCATTGCCAGCCGAGACCGCTCCAGAGACAGCAGCCACTCTCTTCAGATCCACCCCATCTCTATCTTCTTGAACATATTCATTGAGTCACTAAGGAAACATGTCCTAGTGAATGTCTGTGTCTCGAGCCATGTTATTGCTGTACTTACTGGCATGACTTCCATAGTCAGGCTACTTGTGGTCAAAGCAAAAGCACCAGAATCTTCCTTCACAATTCTCCCTCCAGCCTAGGCTGTAAAAACCCATGAACTTCTCACTCGTTGAACGAACGGCCCATCTGTGTAAATGACAGCATCACCCTACAAAGAATTCTCGAAGATCAAAGCTTGTACTTCCGCCTCCACAGCAGCCGGATTTTCTTGTCTGCATTTTCTGTCTAGAACTCTAGATGGATGCAACAGACTTACAGAAATCTGTTGGCATTCATACCCACTCCACGCCAGGTTCTAAGTCCGCAAGTGAACACACCTGTTAAAGAATGTCTTCGGCTTGACCCATCCATGACCTTCCTCTTTTTAACCTGCTGCCCTTCACCTTCATAATTTCACTATGCAATGGATGTTGTGTGTTTGCGTTAACTCTGAGGTAGGCAAGTGTTTGCAAATTTGTATTCTGTCGCCAGTGGTTGGAAAATCAAAAAGGTAGCGCATCACCCTGCATGCTGTATCTCTTGTACATCCAAGAATAATACACATAGCTTCGTTCTGTATCCTTTCCATCCTTTCCATCTGCTTATGGCTGATAGTCAGGATCGCCCTGGCATACGCCAAAACAGAAAGGACCAGACCCTCGTACAGGAGACATAAATGGCGCTGCTCACAGTTTGCTGCCGCCATCACCTGCATCGCAGCCAAACCTCGCTTGGCCTTTGTTATCACTCGGTCTATGTGCTTATGATAAGCAAGACTTCGATCAAAACATATCCCCAGATAGTTCATTGCCTGCGTTCTTTCCACCATCTCTGAACCCAGATTTACCGTTGGTGTTGGGGTGTTGACAATATGGTTATAAAAAGAGAACCATGTCACTGTTGCCTTTGTTGGGTTGACCATTGCCCCAGATTCCACACACCAAGTACTTATGCGATTAAGTTCTGTTTGTAGATCCACAGCCACTCAGTCTCTATCCTTACCCTGACGATAGACTAACACATCGTCGGCATATGACAATGTCCTCCCCGGTCCTCTGGTCTGCTTGCCAGTAATTCTCACAGTGTAGACGTTGAACAGCACCAGAGATAATGGTGATCCCTGTGGTAGGCCTGGATATATTGTTGTTGGTTCGGAAGTCCAACTACCACATCTAAAAACTACTTTCCGTTGGAAGAGAGCTGCGGTGATCCAACTAAGGAGGAACGGACTTATCTTGAGTTCAAGAAGCTGAAACATTAAGAAATCCAATGGTACTCTGTTGTACGTGTCCTCAAGATCAATCACTGCAGTAAAGGTTCCAATGCCTGAGTGGAAACCTTCATAGACATCATGGGCAAAAACTGCTGCGTTGGTCCAGGATTCTCTGTTTGGACAGACCCTCCAAGGGTAGGTGGGAAACAACCTTGCCTCTCTAGCTGACTTGATATTTTTCTGGCAATTAACTTCTTCAGCAGCTTGCCTATTGTATTTTGCATGGTTATTACTCGATATCCCTGAATTTTTGTGTGGTCTTTGCCAGGCTTCGGCAAGGGAATCAGATAGCTGTGTAACCACTCCTCCTTGATGTTAGCACTCCCTATGCTGTTGTTGTACATATCTGCTAGTTCCTCTATTGCAGTGTGGATAATACAACTGCTTTGTAGACTTTCATCTTTGTTTGCAGGCTTATTCCATTTCTGTCCCATACATTCTTGTACAGTCTGCCAAAAGCCGCTCTGGCCTTGGAAGTTCTTGCATTCACTTCGTCATCTATTGTGACAGCTTGTGACATAGTGACACAAAAGGAAATTAAACCACTTCTGCAAGTCTTGCCTTAGGAAGCTATTGAAGATTAAATGGCCAGACAAGATTCCAGACACTGAAGTCCTAGAGAGAGCGTCCATGCCCAGTATCCACACTCTACTAATGAATAATCAGATTTTTTGGGCTGGTCACTTGACTCGCATGCCAGATCACAGGCTCCCTAAACGAATTTTTTACAGTGAGCTGCATTGTGGTAAACACTCCCAAGGTGGCCAGAGGAAACACTTTAAAGACACTCTGAAAATCTCACTGAATGCTTTTGGAATTCATCATGACACCTGGGAGACTGCTGCCAAAGACCGAAATTACGCAAGGGCGCAGTCACTTGTGAAGCAACCAGAACTGCAAAAGCTGTGAAGAAAAGGCTGGACGGAAAAACCACTGCAGGAGATCCTCCTCCTGGAACGTCAAGCATTCTTTGCCGACATTGTCAAAGAACATTTGGAGCCAAAACAGGCCTTATCAGCCATCTTAGAACTCACGGCTCCATTATTTCAACCCCACTGGATGAAATGAATGGTCATCATCATTCTTGATGGACAAACAACAACAACAACTAGTAGATGTGTAATGTGTACAGGTAGATGTGTAATGTGTACAGGTAGATGTGTAATGTGTACAGGTAAATGTGTAATGTGATGTCAGGTGTACAGGTAAATGTGTAATGTGATGTCAGGTGTACAGGTAGATGTGTAATGAACGAACGAACGAACAAAAATCTTTATTTTCAAAGGGTTAAGAATTGGGCACACAGGCCCGTCTGACATTCTGCCCTTCTTCCTCTCATACATTCTTTCATTCAACATCTCTTATGAAGCAATTCTTTGACAACAAAAGAACAATAAGCATTAAAACACATGAAAAATAATCAATAATACATAACTCGTTGAGGCAATGTTTAACATGGGCATCATAAATACCCAAGGTGGGTGTAACGTGCCACACATATGGGAATTTTTTTTTTTTCTGGCTAGTTGTCGTTCGAGATAATGTACCATTATTATTGTCGTTGTTGCTTTTTTTTTTTTTTAAAGGGGGCATGTAGTCTGTTTTGAGGTAGTGTTCAAACAGGTTGCGACTGTATGTATAATGATTGGTGGTGTCTTTGATTTCTTGTAGAAGATTATTCCACAACTGAGTGGCAGAGTATGCTAAGCTTGTTTTATATAAGTCTATCCTAGGTTTAGGGACATGAAGTATATTTAGTCGTTCACTATGTCTTGCGTTATATTTAAACAATGGCCAAAGGTAGCTTGGGGCATTTTGAAATAGGATTTTGTTAATTAGTTTAGCCTTATTAAAAAGTAGGCGTTTGTGGAGTGGCAGTAACTGAAGACGTTCATGTAGGTTAGAATTGTCTGTAAACTTATCACCATTGATTAGACGCACTGCCCTTTCCTGGAGCGAATAAAGACGTTTTGTTATTGATTTGGAGCATCCATCCCACATTGTGGAGCAATAATCAATATGTGTTTGTATGTGGGAAGTATAGAATATCTTTCTTGTGTTTTTGTCGAGGAAGTTTTTAATTTTGGCAAGTTGGTATACTTTTTTGGCTATTTGGTTAACTAGAGCATGAACATGGGGATTAAAGGATAGATTTTGATCTATGATAAGACCCAGTGCCTTGTGCTCGGTTTCACTTTCTATAGGTGTGCTACCAATGTGCAGCTGAAGAGTTCCCTGCGAGTTTAGAGTGTGAAGTCTTTGTAATGTGTACAGGTAGATGTGTAATGTGTACAGGTAGATGTGTAATGTGATGTCAGGTGTACAGGTAGATGTGTAATGTGTACAATTAGATGTGTAATGTGTACAGGTAGATGTGTAATGTGTACAGGTAGATGTGTAATGTGATGTCAGGTGTGTACAGATAGATGTGTAATGTGATGTCAGGTGTACAAGTAGATGTGTAATGTGTACAGGTAGATGTGTAATGTGTATGGGTAGATGTGTAATATGATGTCAGGCATACAGGCAGATGACTAATGTGTACAGGTAGATGTGTAATGTGTACAGGCAGATGTATAATGTGTACAGGCAGATGACTAATGTGTACAGGCAGATGTGTAATGTGTACAAGCAGATGTATAATGTGTACAGGTAGATGTGTAATGTGTACAGGTAGATGTGTAATGTGTACAGGTAGATGTGTAATGTGATGTCAGGTGTACAGGTAGATGTGTAATGTGTACAGGTAGATGTGTAATGTGTATAGGTAGATGTGTAATGTGTTGTCAGGTGTACAGGTAGATGTGTAATGTGTACAGGTAGATGTGTAATGTGTACAGTTAGATGTGTAATGTGATGTCAGGTGTACAGGTAGATGTGTAATGTGTACAGGTAGATGTGTAATGTGTACAGGTAGATGTGTAATGTGTACCAGTAAATGTGTACAGGTAGATGTGTAATGTGTACCTGTAAATGTGTCCATGTAGATGTGTAATGTGTACCGGTAAATGTGTACAGGTAGATGTGTAATGTGTACAGGTAGATGTGTAATGTGTACCGGTAAATGTGTACAGGTAGATGTGTAATGTGATGTCAGGTGTATGGGTAGATGACTAATGTGTACAGGTAGATGTGTAATGTGTACCGGTAAATGTGTACTTGTAGATGTGTAATGTGTACATGTAGATGTTTAATGTGTACAGGTAGATGTGTAATGTGTACAGGTAAATGTGTACAGGTAGATGTGTAATGTGTACCGGTAAATGTGTACAGGTAGATGTGTAATGTGTACAGGTAGATGTGTAATTTGTACAGGTAGATGTGTAATGTGATGTCAGGTGTACAGGTAGATGTGTAATTTGTACAGGTAGATGTGTAATATGATGTCAGGCATACAGGCAGATGACTAATGTGTACAGGTAGATGTGTAATGTGTACAGGCAGATGTATAATGTGTTCAGGTAGATGTGTAATGTGTACATGTAGATGTGTAATGTGATGTCAGGTTAAATGTAGATGTGTAATGTGTACAGGTAGATGTGTAATGTGTACAGGTAGATGTGTAATGTGTACAGGTAGATGTGTAATGTGTACAGGTAGATGTGTAATGTGTACAGGTAGATGTGTAATGTGTACAGTTAGATGTGTAATGTGATGTCAGGTGTACAGGTAGATGTGTAATGTGTACATGTAGATGTGTAATGTGTACAGGTAGATGTGTAATGTGTACAGGTAGATGTGTAATGTGTACAGGTAGATGTGTAATGTGCACAGGTAGATGTGTAATGTATACAGGTAGATGTGTGATGTGATGTCAGGTGTACAGGTAGATGTGTAATGTGTACCGGTAGATGTGTAATATGTACAAGTAGATATGTAATGTTATGTCAGGTTGATGTATAATGTGTACAGGTAGATGTGTAATGTGTACAGGTATATGTGTAATGTGTAAGGTAGATGTGTAATGTGTACAGGTAGATGTGTAATGTGTACAGGTAGATGTGTAATGTGTACAGGTAGATGTGTAATGGGATGTCAGGTGTGCAGATAGATGTGTAATGTGTACAGGTAGATGTGTAATGTGTACAGGTAGATGTGTAATGTGTACAGGTAGATGTGTAATGGGATGTCAGGTGTGCAGGTAGATGTGTAATGTGTACAGGTAGATGTGTAATTGGATATCAGGTGTACAGGTAGATGTGTAATGTGTACAGGTAGATGTGTAATGTGTACAGGTAGATGTGTAATGTGTACAGGTAGATGTGTAATGGGATGTCAGGTGTGCAGGTAGATGTGTAATGTGTACAGGTAGATGTGTAATTGGATATCAGGTGTACAGGTAGATGTGTAATGTGTACCAGTAGATGTGTAATGGGATGTCAGATGTATAAATGTGTAATGTGATGTCAGGTGTACAGACAGATGGGTAATGTTGTGTGATTTATGCAGGAATTCATATTTGCAATTTCTCACATGATAAAGAAAGAGAGAATGGAAGTAGGTAGACAGTCTATGATCATGCAAGCTGTGTAACTGTTTCATGTCTTCTACAGTCCTTGTTTACAGCCTTGGAGAAATCGAGATGGCAACCATTGGATAACATCTTTTCTGAGATTGCAGATTAGCGGCCTGTCTGTCATCTGGAGCACCCTACAGACTGTTGCCTTATTGTGTTACAGTGCAGCCTACAGATTGTTGCCTGATTGTGTCACAGTGCAGCCTACAGATTGTTGCCTGATCTTGTCACAGGAGCCTACAGACTGTTGCCTGATTGTGTCACAGTGCAGCCTACAGATTGTTACCTGATTGTGTCACAGTGCAGCCTACAGACTGTTGCCTGATCTTGTCACAGGAGCCTACAGACTGTTGCCCGATTGTGTCACAGTGCAGCCTACAGATTGTTGCCTGATTGTGTCACAGTGCAGCCTACAGACTGTTGTCTGATCTTGTCACAGGAGCCTACAGACTGTTGCCTGATTGTATCACAGTGCAGCCTACAGATTGTTGCCTGATTCTGTCACAGTGCGGCCTACAAACTGTTGCCAGATTTTGTTACAGTGCAGCCTACAGATTGTTGCCTGATTGTATCACAGTGCAGCCTACAGACTGTTGCCTGATGGTGTCACAGTGCAACCTACAGACTGTTGCCTGATGGTGTCACAGTGCAGCCTACAGACTGAATCCTGTCATGTCATTTGGTTGTTGTGATGTCAACATTAGGGCAGTGTTCCACCGTCTGCTTGTGTTCAGCATTCTCTCATTTAGTTCAATAAATTATTTCCATGTGACATCATTTGTGCCAGGAATTGATTTCACCTGTCTGCCAGTTTCTCTATCCAGTGTTGAATGTGTGTCAGTGTTTTGTTGTTTATGTCTCTGCCTAGTGTGTCTATGTCTTTGTCCAGTGTGTCTCTGTCTAATGTGTCAGAGAATGTGTCCACTGTGTCTATGTTTATACCCACTGTGGCTGCGTCTATGCCCACTGTGTCTGTCTGTGCCTGCTGTGTCTATGTCTCTATCTAATGTGTCTATGTCTCTGCCCATTGTGTCTGTCTGTGCCTGCTGTGTCTATGTCTCTATCTTATGTGTCTATGTCTCTGCCCATTGTGTCTGTCTGTGCCTGCTGTGTCTATGTCTCTATCTAATGTGTCTATGTCTCTGCCCATTGTGTCTGTGTGTCTGTCCAATGTATCTATGTCTGTGCTCACTGTGACTCTGTCCAATGTCTGTCAATGCCCACCGTGTCTATGTCTCTGCCCCCTATGTCTATTTCCAATGTCTGTCTCTGCACAATGTGTCTGTCTCTGCCCACTGTGTCTATGTCCAATGTCTGTCTCAGACCATTCTGTCTATCTCTGCCCACTGTGTCTAGCATCCGCCCACTGTGTCTATGTCTCTGCCCCATGTCTATGTCTCTGCCCACTGTGTCTGTGTCTCTGCCCACTGTGTCCTTGTCCATTGTTGTCTATGTCCCGGTCCACTGTTTTCTATCTCTGGTCTATGTCACTGTCCAATGTTGTCTATCTCTAGTCTATATCCCTGTCCAATGTTGTCTATCTCTGGTCTATTTCCCTGCCCAATGTTGTCTATGTCCCTGCCCAATGTTGTCTATGTCCCTGCCCAATGTTGTCTATGTCCCTGCCCAATGTTGTCTATCTCTGGTCTATTTCCCTGCCCAATGTTGTCTATGTCCCTGTCCAATGTTGTCTATGTCCATGCCCAATGTTGTATATCTCTGGTCTATTTCCCTGTCCAATGTTGTCTATGTCCCTGCTCAATGTTGTCTATGTCCTTTGTCTATCTCTGGTCTATTTCCCTGCCCAATGTTGTCTATGTCCCTGTCCAATGTTGTCTATCTCTGGTCTATTTCCCTGCCCAATGTTATCTATCTCTGGTCTATTTCCCTGCCCAATGTTGTCTATGTCCCTGCCCAATGTTGTCTATGTCTTTGTCCAATGTTGTCTATCTCTGGTCTATTTCCCTGCCCAATGTTGTCTATGTCCCTGTCCAATGTTGTCTATGTCCCTATCAAATGTTGTCTATCTGTAGTCTATGTCCCTGTCCAATGTTGTCTATTTCCCTGCCCAATGTTGTCTATGTCCCTGTTCAATGTTGTCTATGTCCCTGTTCAATGTTGTCTATGTCCCTGTTCAATGTTGTCTATGTCCCTGCCCAATGTTGTCTATGTCCCTGCCCAATGTTGTCTATGTCCCTGCCCAATGTTGTCTATGTCCCTGTTCAATGTTGTCTATGTCCCTGCCCAATGTTGTCTATGTCCCTGTTCAATGTTGTCTATGTCCCTGTTCAATGTTGTCTATGTCCCTGTTCAATGTTGTCTATGTCCTTGCCCAATGTTGTCTATGTCCCTGTTCAATGTTGTCTATGTCCCTGTTCAATGTTGTCTATGTCCCTGCCCAATGTTGTCTATGTCCCTGTTCAATGTTGTCTATGTCCCTGTTCAATGTTGTCTATGTCCCTGTCCAATGTTGTCTATGTCCCTATCAAATGTTGTCTATCTGTAGTCTATGTCCCTGTCCAATGTTGTCTATTTCCCTGCCCAATGTTGTCTATGTCCCTGTTCAATGTTGTCTATGTCCCTATCAAATGTTGTCTATCTGTAGTCTATGTCCCTGTCCAATGTTTTCTATGTCCCAGTCTATCTCTGGTCTATTTCCCTGCCCAATGTTGTCTATGTCCCTGTCCAATGTTGTCTATCTCTGGTCTATTTCCCTGTCCAATGTTGTCTATCTCTGGTCTATTTCCCTGCCCAATGTTGTCTATGTCCCTGCCCAATGTTGTCTATGTCCCTGTCCAATGTTGTCTATCTCTGGTCTATTTCCCTGCCCAATGTTGTCTATGTCCCTGTCCAATGTTGTCTATCTCTGGTCTATTTCCCTGCTCAATGTTGTCTATTTCCCTGCCCAATGTCGTCTATTTCCCTGCCCAATGTTGTCTATTTCCTTGCCCAATGTTGTCTATTTCCCTGCCCAATGTTGTCTATGTCCCTGTCCAATGTTGTCTATCTCAATTCTATTTCCCTGCCCAATGTTGTCTATTTCCCTGCCGAATGTTGTCTATTTCCCTGCCCAATGTTGTCTATGTCCCTGTCCAATGTTGTCTATCTCTGGTCTATTTCCCTGCCCAATGTCGTCTATTTCCCTGCCCAGTGTTGTCTGTGTCCCTGTTCAATGTTGTCTATGTCTAGTCTATGTCCCTGTCCAATGTTTTCTATGTCCCAGTCCAATTATTTTCTATCTCTGGTCTATGTCCCTGTCCAATGTTGTCTTTGTCCCTGTCCATTGTTGTCTATGTCCCTGTCCAATGTTGTCTATCTCTGGTCTATGTCCCAGTCCAATTTTTTCTATCTCTAGTCTATGTCCCTGTCCAATGTTGTCTTTGTCCCTGTCCAATGTTGTCTATGTCCCTGTCCAATGTTGTCTATCTCTGGTCTATGTCCCTGTCCAATGTTGTCTATCTCTGGTCTATTTCCTTGCCCAATGTTGTCTATGTCCCTGTCCAATGTTGTCTATCTCTGGTCTATGTCCCTGTCCAATGTTATCTATCCCTGGTCTATTTCCCTGCCCAATGTTGTCTATCTCTGGTCTATTTCCTTGTCCATTCTTGTCTATGTCCCAGTCCAATGTTTTCTATGTCTGGTCTATGTCACTGTCCAATGTTGTCTATCTCTGGTTTTGTCCCTATTCAATGTTGTCTATCTCTGGTTTATGTCCCTGTCCAATGTTGTCTATCTCTGGTCTATTTCCTTGTCCATTGTTGTCTATGTCCCGGTCCAATGATTTCTATCTCTGGTCTATGTCCCTGTCCAATGTTGTCTATCTCTGGTCTATTTCCCTGCCCAATGTTGTCTATGTCCCTGTCCAATGTTGTCTATGTCCCTGTCCAATGTTGTCTATGTCCCTGTCCAATGTTGTCTATCTCTGGTCTATGTCCCTGTCCGATGTTGTCTATGTCCTGGTCCAATGTTGTCTATCTCTGGTCTATGTCGCTGTCCAGTGTTGTCTATGTCCATGTCATCTATCTCTGGTCTATGTCCCTGTCCAATGTTGTCTATGTCCCTGTCCAATGTTGTCTATGTCCCTGTCCAATGTTGTCTATCTCTGGTCTATGTCCCTGTCCAATGTTGTCTATGTCCCTGTCCAATGTTGTCTATGTCCCTATCCAATGTTGTCTATGTCCCTGTCCAATGTTGTCTATTTCCCTGCCCAATGTTGTCTATGTCCCTGTCCAATGTTGTCTATCTCTGGTCTATGTCCCTGTCCAATGTTGTCTATGTCCCTGTCCAATGTTTTCTATCTCTGGTCTATGTCCCTGTCCAATGTTGTCTATGTCCCTGTCTAATGTTGTCTATGTCCCTGTCCAATGTTGTCTATGTCCCTGCCCAATGTTGTCTATGTCCCTGTCCAATGTTGTCTATCTCTGGTCTATGTCCCTGTCCAATGTTGTCTATGTCCCTGCCCAATGTTGTCTATGTCCCTGCCCAATGTTGTCTATGTCCCTGTCCAATGTTGTCTATCTCTGGTCTATGTCCCTGTCCAATGTTGTCTATCTCTGGTCTATGTCCCTGTCCAATGTTGTCTATGTCCCTGTCCAATGTTTTCTATTTCTGGTCTATGTCCCTGCCCAATGTTGTCTATGTCCCTGTCCAATGTTGTCTATCTCTGGTCTATGTCCCTGTCCAATGTTGTCTATCTCTGGTCTATGTCCCTGTCCAATGTTGTCTATCTCTGGTCTATGTTCCTGTCCAATGTTGTCTATGTCCCTGCCCAATGTTGTCTATTTCCCTGCCCAATGTTGTCTATGTCCCTATCCAATGTTGTCTATCTCTGGTCTATGTCCCTGTCCAATGTTGTCTATATCTGGTCTATGTCCTTGTCCATTGTTGTCTATGTCCTGGTCCAATGTTTTCTATCTCTGGTCTATGTCACTGTCCAATGTTGTCTATCTCTGATCTATGTCCTTGTCCAATGTTGTCTATCTCTGGTCTATTTCCTTGCCCAATGTTGTCTATGTCCCTGTCCAATGTTGTCTATCTCTGGTCTATGTCCCTGTCCAATGTTATCTATCTCTGGTCTATTTCCCTGCCCAATGTTGTCTATCTCTGGTCTATTTCCTTGTCCATTCTTGTCTATGTCCCGGTCCAATGTTTTCTATGTCTGGTCTATGTCACTGTCCAATGTTGTCTATCTCTGGTCTATGTCCCTATTCAATGTTTCTATCTCTGGTTTATGTCCCTGTCCAATGTTGTCTATCTTTGGTCTATTTCCTTGTCCATTGTTGTCTATGTCCCGGTCCCATGATTTCTATCTCTGGTCTATGTCCCTGTCCAATGTTGTCTATCTCTGGTCTATTTCCCTGCCCAAATGTTGTCTATGTCCCTGTCCAATGTTGTCTATGTCCCTGTCCAATGTTGTCTATGTCCCTGTCCAATGTTGTCTATCTCTGGTCTATATCCCTGTCCGATGTTGTCTATGTCCTGGTCCAATGTTGTCTATCTCTGGTCTATGTCACTGTCCAGTGTTGTCTATGTCCATGTCATCTATCTCTGGTCTATGTCCCTGTCCAATGTTGTCTATGTCCCTGTCCAATGTTGTCTATGTCCCTGTCCAATGTTGTCTATCTCTGGTCTATGTCCCTGTCCAATGTTGTCTATGTCCCTGTCCAATGTTGTCTATGTCCCTATCCAATGTTGTCTATGTCCCTGTCCAATGTTGTCTATTTCCCTGCCCAATGTTGTCTATGTCCCTGTCCAATGTTGTCTATCTCTGGTCTATGTCCCTGTCCAATGTTGTCTATGTCCCTGTCCAATGTTTTCTATCTCTGGTCTATGTCCCTGTCCAATGTTGTCTATGTCCCTGTCCAATGTTGTCTATGTCCCTGTCCAGTGTTGTCTATGTCCCTGCCCAATGTTGTCTATGTCCCTGTCCAATGTTGTCTATCTCTGGTCTATGTCCCTGTCCAATGTTGTCTATGTCCCTGCCCAATGTTGTCTATGTCCCTGTCCAATGTTGTCTATCTCTGGTCTATGTCCCTGTCCAATGTTGTCTATCTCTGGTCTATGTCCGTGTCCAATGTTTTCTATGTCCCAGTCCAATTTTTTCTATCTCTGGTCTATGTCACTGTCCAATGTTGTCTCTGGTCTATGTCCCTATTCAATGTTTCTATCTCTGGTTTATGTCCCTGTCCAATGTTGTCTATCTCTGGTCTATTTCCTTGTCCATTGTTGTCTATGTCCCGGTCCCATGATTTCTATCTCTGGTCTATGTCCCTGTCCAATGTTGTCTATCTCTGGTCTATTTCCCTGCCCAAATGTTGTCTATGTCCCTGTCCAATGTTGTCTATGTCCCTGTCCAATGTTGTCTATGTCCCTGTCCAATGTTGTCTATCTCTGGTCTATATCCCTGTCCGATGTTGTCTATGTCCTGGTCCAATGTTGTCTATCTCTGGTCTATGTCACTGTCCAGTGTTGTCTATGTCCATGTCATCTATCTCTGGTCTATGTCCCTGTCCAATGTTGTCTATGTCCCTGTCCAATGTTGTCTATGTCCCTGTCCAATGTTGTCTATCTCTGGTCTATGTCCCTGTCCAATGTTGTCTATGTCCCTGTCCAATGTTGTCTATGTCCCTATCCAATGTTGTCTATGTCCCTGTCCAATGTTGTCTATTTCCCTGCCCAATGTTGTCTATGTCCCTGTCCAATGTTGTCTATCTCTGGTCTATGTCCCTGTCCAATGTTGTCTATGTCCCTGTCCAATGTTTTCTATCTCTGGTCTATGTCCCTGTCCAATGTTGTCTATGTCCCTGTCCAATGTTGTCTATGTCCCTGTCCAGTGTTGTCTATGTCCCTGCCCAATGTTGTCTATGTCCCTGTCCAATGTTGTCTATGTCCCTGTCCAATGTTGTCTATCTCTGGTCTATGTCCCTGTCCAATGTTGTCTATGTCCCTGCCCAATGTTGTCTATGTCCCTGTCCAATGTTGTCTATCTCTGGTCTATGTCCCTGTCCAATGTTGTCTATCTCTGGTCTATGTCCGTGTCCAATGTTTTCTATGTCCCAGTCCAATTTTTTCTATCTCTGGTCTATGTCACTGTCCAATGTTGTCTGTCTCTAGTCTATGTCTCTGCCCAATGTTGTCTATCTCTGGTCTATTTCCCTGCCCAATGTTGTCTATGTCCCTGCCCAATGTTCTCTATGTCCCTGTCCAATGTTGTCTATCTCTGGTCTATGTCCCTGTCCAATGTTGTCTATGTCCCTGTCCAATGTTTTCTATTTCTGGTCTATGTCCCTGCCCAATGTTGTCTATGTCCCTGTCCAATGTTGTCTATCTCTGGTCTATGTCCCTGTCCAATGTTGTCTATCTCTGGTCTATGTCCCTGTCCAATGTTGTCTATCTCTGGTCTATGTCCCTGTCCAATGTTGTCTATGTCCCTGCCCAATGTTGTCTATTTCCCTGCCCAATGTTGTCTATGTCCCTATCCAATGTTGTCTATCTCTGGTCTATGTACCTGTCCAATGTTGTCTATATCTTTTCTATGTCCTTGTCCATTGTTGTCTATGTCCTGGTCCAATGTTTTCAACCTCTGGTCTATGTCACTGTCCAATGTTGTCTATCTCTGATCTATGTCCCTGTCCAATGTTGTCTATCTCTGGTCTATTTCCCTGCCCAATGTTGTCTATGTCCCTGTCCAATGTCTTCTATGTCCCTGTCCAATGCTGTCTATCTCTGGTCTATGTCCCTGTCCAATGTCTTCTATGTCCCTGTCCAATGTCTTCTATGTCCCTGTCCAATGTTGTCTATGTCCCTGCCCAATGTTGTCTATCTCTGGTCTATGTCCCTGTCCAATGTTTTCTATGTCCCAGTCCAATTTTTTCTATCTCTGGTCTATGTCACTGTCCAATATTGTCTATCTCTGGTCTATGTCCCTGTCCAATGTATTCTATCTCTAGTCTATGTCCCTGCCAAATGTTGTCTATCTCTGGTCTATTTTCCTGCACAATGTTGTCTATTTCTCTGCCCAATGTTGTCTATGTCCCTGTCCAATGTTGTCTATGTCCCTGTCCAATGTTGTCTATGTCCCTGTCCAATGTTGTCTATCTCTGGTCTATGTCCCTGTCCAATGTTGTCTATGTCCTGGTCCAATGTTTTCTATCTCTAGTCTATGTTGCTGTCCAATGTTGTCTATCTCTGGTCTATGTCCCTGTCCAATGTATTCTATCTCTAGTCTATGTCCCTGCCAAATGTTGTCTATCTCTGGTCTATTTTCCTGCACAATGTTGTCTATGTCCCTGTCCAATGTTGTCTATGTCCCTGTCCAATGTTGTCTATCTCTGGACTATGTCCCTGTCCAATGTTGTCTATGTCCCTGTCCAATGTTGTCTATCTCTGGTCTATGTCCCTGTCCAATGTTGTCTATCTCTAGTCTATGTCCCTGTCCAATGTTGTCTTTGTCCGAGTCCAATATTTTCTATCTCTGGTCTATGTCCCAGTCCAATATTTTCTATCTCTAGTCTATGTCCCTGTCTAATGTTGTCTATGTCCCAGTCCAATATTTTCTATCACTAGTCTATGTCCCTGCCCAATGTTGTCTATGTCCCTGTCCAATGTTGTCTTTGTCCCTGTCCAATGTTGTCTATGTCCCTGTCCAATGTTTTCTATCCCTGGTCTATATCCATGTCCAATGCTGTCTATCTCTGGTCTATGCCCCTGTCCAATGTTGTCTATCTCTGGTCTATGACCCTGTCCAATGTTATCTATCTCTGGTCTATTTCTCTGTCCAATGTTGTCTATCTCTGGTCTATGTGTCTGTCCAATGTTGTCTATCTCTGGTCTATTTCTCTGTCCAATGTTGTCTATCTCTGGTCTATTTCTCTGTCCAATGTTGTCTATCTCTGGTCTATGCCCCTGTCCAATGTTGTCTATCTCTGGTCTATGCCCCTGCCCAATGTTGTCTATCTCTTGCATGCCCCTGCCCAATGTTGTCTATCTCTGGACCATGTGATTCAGGTCAGGGCAGTGGGATTATCTGGGCCTGGCAGACGACAATAGTCACCGAGGCGGGTAATCGACCTACACACGTGACCTGGTGTCTGGTCGGGATGAAAGGACTACCATGGTGGGGCATAAATCATGTCGGTTTAGGACCACAGAATTAGGGGCAGACCTTAAAACACACGGAGAGGAACGTTACATAGATGGGGGGGGGGAGGGGGGGGGACGGAGATGCTGCCAGCGACAGGACGGCCTGGTGGCAGTGCGCTGAGGGTCAAGCGGTGACCAAGGGCAGACGCTGACAAGTAGTCGGCCCAGACCGGGTGGTGGGGTCAGTATGACCTTGGCTAGAACATTTCTGTATGCCCATGGTTGGTTGTGTCGATTAGGTGCCATGTCAATTAAACATATCACCGCTTGGATGGGGATTCCAGCAGAAGACGACCGGGACGAGAGGTTAACCACTGATCTACCCGGCCTCGTGGAGGCTGTGCTGTGTTGTGAACATTGTCAGCGGCCCGGCTACACTTACGCGTTAACCACAGCCCCCGAGTCAAACGTGAAACCAGCCAACTCCAAAGTTAGACACGCCGAAATCCTAGAGTACACAATCACACATCTATAGTAGGTGTCCATCATAGACCTTGACGAGAAATTCATGGAATAATCTTCTCTGGCGTGCGAGGTTCAACTTTCTTGTCCCAGAAAATATTTTAGCTCAACCTTCACCCCTGGAAGATGTCCAACATTGTCAAGGTCTGCAGACACGGAGCTAGACTTGCGTGGCTATGAAATCCAGCGAGCCAGTTGGGTCCACTTGCTTGCATGCGGCTGGAGATATTTGTCGTGTCAACAAAGTTAGCGAGGAGAGGATGCGGGCAAACCATGGAGACCGGCCGCCAAATGTACTCTGTTGACGTTGGCTAGTTGGCCTTGTCTCGGCAGAAGTGAAGAGAAGAAGCGGGGCGGAGATTTCAAACCTGCATGTTGTTGGGGGGAAATATGCCTTCTCTCAAACTCAAGGTTAGCCAGAATACAGGCGCTCAAGGTTACCTCTGATATGTCAGCCAGCTTCTGCTGTGTCCATCTGACGCTTCGCGCGACAGGCCAGTCGGTGACAGCGGCAGTTTCCGTGTTGTCTTCCTAAATGTCATACACAAATGTCAGTGATGTCATGCGATGTGACATACCGCCTCTTGTTATAAGAACGGTAAATTCGAGACACAATATTGATGTATTATTGTCTGAGTATTCACACCATATACTCGTAGTTTCATACCAGTAGGTTTGCTATTGTTCCCTAACTTTCATTTTCCGGCCATAGCGGACAGCTGCTGTCTGCTAGTCTAAAATTGTCGACATGCATAAACGGTTCTTTGTGGCTGCTGCCTTTGTCTACAGGGTGTATCAGGTTGGCAGGTTGTCGACATGAATAAAATAAGATCTTTGTGGCTGCTGCCTTTGTCTACAGGCTGTATCAGGTTGGCAGGTTGTCGACATGAATAAAATAAGATCTTTGTGGCTGCTGCCTTTGTCTACAGGGTGTATCGGGTTGGCAGGTTGTCGACATGAATAAAATAAGATCTTTGTGGCTGCTGCCTTTGTCTACAGTGTGTATCAGGTTGTCGAAATGAATAAACGGCCCTTTGTGGCTGCTGCCTTTGTCTACAGGCTGTATCAGGTTGTCGACATGAATAAAATAAGATCTTTGTGGCTGCTGCCTTTGTCTACAGTGTGTATCAGGTTGTCGACATGAATAAACGGCTCATTGTGGCTGCTGCCTTTGTCTACAGGCTGTATCAGGTTGGCAGGTTGTCGACATGAATAAACGGCTCTTTGTGGCTGCTGCCTTTGTCCACAGGTTGGCAGGTTGTCGACATGAATAAACGGTTCTTTCTGGTTGTTGTATTTGTCTACAGGCTGCCCCAGGTGTGACAACTTGTCGACATGAATAAACGGTTCTTTCTGGTTGTTGTCTTTGTCTACAGGTTGTATCGGGTGCAGCAAGCAGGACAGCTGGACCTAGCAATCAATATAATATCCACCTATGAGACTTCAGGGAGAGACAATGAATAGAAGCTCGATATTTTATACTTCAGAAACAACGGATAAAAACTCGATTTTTTATTTACCCACACACTCTCTCAGGGAGAAACAATGAGTATAATGTCTACACACTCTATCTCAGGGAGAATCAATGAGTATAATTTCGACATACTATATTAGGGAGAAGCAATGAGTAGAATCTCTACACACACCATCTCAAGGAGAAAGAATAATTATAATCTCTACAGTGATTAAAACTCCGCCGTGAAGCAAGCATGACAAGGGGATGCTGATCGTCAGATGTAGTCCCCCTTCCCAGAATGTTTCGCTCACGTAACACCCCGACACTCTCTGGGGACGGGCCCATCCGTGTCATAACTCCGTGTGTCTTGCTTCAAGGGGGCAGGATACGCACCAGCATGAGTGCAGCTGTCATAATTGAATGACGGGCCTGGATCGCGACGGAGCAGGCGGCCAAGAAGTGCGACAGAGCCGATCACAAAATGACGATGAAGTTAAAGGGGTGGAAATAAAGGATAAAATATGTAAGATATTGGCCAAATAAGGGACGAGTATGGGGACACTGCGAGTGATGTGTCTGGTGAGAAAACATGAGAGATATTCTGACACGATCACCCAAAGATGGTCGGACAGTGTCGGCGGTCAAACACCACACATCAGAGTACCGTGCGGACTAAACGTATGAAGGCCTTAACCGCAGTTTCACTAATTATATTCATAATTTTGTATCTGAAAGGATATCAAATATGCATTGCCATGCAGCAAGAACAACGCCCCCGGACTTGCTGGCGTACAGTATTTGTCACATTCAACTGCTGAGTGATGTACACACGGACTGTGTTGTGAGGGATTGCGTGTCGGTGTACACACGGACTGTGTTGTGAGGGATTGCGTGTCGGTGTACACACGGACTGTGTTGTGAGGGATTGCGTGTCGGTGTACACATGGACTGTGTTGTGAGGGATTGCGTGTCGGTGTACACATGGACTGTGTTGTGAGGGATTGCGTGTCGGTGTACACATGGACTGTGTTGTGAGGGATTGCGTGTCGGTGTACACACTTCCATGGCACCAGTTGGAGGAATTACTTTACAACTCAGCCGTCACAGGATCATCAACCTGCAGATTCTACGAGTATCTATTCCAATTCCAATTCCATTTTCAAAACAAAAATTCCAAATTCGGTCTCGTCTAACCTGCTTCCTCAGCGGTGGTTATTGTTGAGAGCCGTGGCTTTTGTGGGTTTATTCACCCTGATTCTTGTCTTGTGCGCTCTTTCGAGTAAGTCCTAGCTCGGACTGGTTATGTAGCGTTTGTGTCTGTGACGTCAGCTGGGGAGTTTTGGTCAGCGGCTATCCTTTGTGTTCGTCTCTTGTGGTTTTCTACGTCGGTGCAGGCTCCTGGCTCGGCTGGGTGCAGTCCTTATACGGACTTTTTATTTGGTCTTTTTGTCTCTTTTTTTGTGTATTTTCTGTAGGAGCTTTCCGACGTTTTCATTTTCCTCTTTGCGCCTGTTTTCACTGTCGCGTTTGAGTATCTGCTGCCTTAAGTTTTTTTCCTCCGTGGTCAGCCATGGGACGATTTTACCGTCATCTATATAGTACTCGAAGTCGTTCTCACAGTCATAGTGTAAGACTGGGTATTCCATCGGTTTCCCCCGGAGTTTCTCGGGCTTCTTCTTTTCTTTTTCTTCCCAGCGCCTTCTGAATTCCTCGCGCTGGTGTTCCTCCCTGCTAAGTGGGTATTCTGTGCCTCCTTCAGAGATCCGACGGGATAATGGTTCCCTCTTGGGCGTTGTGGCTGGGCTGCCGGCTTCAGCTTGCGGTTCAGGCTCGGTCTCTTGGTTTTCATCTTGCGGTTTCTCTGTGGTTTCTTGTATGGCTTCTGTTGGTTTGTTTTGGAAAAGTTCCATTTCAGCTTTCTGTAGTTCTCGCTCTTGTTTAATGGTGTGTAGGATTTCTTTGTTCTCCTTCTTTATCAGTGCCATATGGTCCACTTCTTGCTTGATGTTTTGATGGATCGCCTTTATTTCCGCCAGCAGTTTCTCATTGTCGCTGATCGGAGTCGGCGTCAGCAGTGCCTTGACTTGTTTCTTCAACTCGTCTATCTGGTTTTGCAGTTGATCTCTTTCAGCTTGTGGTATTCCCGTGGCTGTCTCGCCCCTCCGCATTGCGTCCTTATATGGTGTCTTTGTGGTGATGGCGTACTTTAAGACGTCTCTGTGTCTTTGAAGGTACGGACAGCCTAAGTATCTTGCTCTGTTTGCTCAGGCAGTTGGCGCACTTTCTTTTGTTGGGTGCTCGAAACTCCGTGTCCAACTTGGCCAGCGGACACTCCTTGAAGGCGTGGTGATCGGCGCAGTACTGCGACATGCTGCTCTGCTGTGGTCGGCCCTCTGGCATCTGGACCATTGATTGACTCTTGGGATGAATCTCTCTGGCTGTTGTGTTTTCTTGCTGATTGATACTGTGATCGGCATCTCGCTGCCCTCTGTCGTCACCACCGCCAAGGTTGCAGGTATTTTGGAGTAGGTAAGGAGCCGCTCCGCCTTCAAGAATCGGATGTGGAGGTTCTCTTCTCGAAGCTGCTTCAGGATTTTTTCGTCTGATAGCTCCACTTGGATACGCTTGACAACCCATTGACGAGTATCTGGCCAAGTGCCGGAATAAGTAACGGCCAGGAAGGGGGTGCCATAAGTGGAGAGTGCAGGGATGCTCCCAGACACTGCGGGCAGCTATAGGTCATTGAAGTGAGCACTGGACAATGCTGGAAGATTTGGATAAGTCGTATATGAGGGATTTTAGAGCCAGTCAGAAACAGTCACCGTGGCAGTAGATCTTGACCATATCTCTATAATTGTGTAACCCTCGCGCATCCTGTACAATACATCAGCCACTGTGGCACTGACGCTCTTTCAATTGTTATATAACGACGCTGTTCGAGAATGACGTCACTGTCCGTTGTTATATAATGACACTGTTTGAGGATGACGTCACTGTCCGTTGTTATATGACGCTGTTTGAGGATGACGTCACTGTCCGTTGTTATATAATGACGCTGTTTGAGGATGACGTCACTGTCAGTTATATAATGACGCTGTTTGAGGATGACGTCACTGTCCGTTGTTATATAATGACGCTGTTTGAAGATGACGTCATTGGCCGTTGTTAGTTGTTATATAATGACGCTGTTTGAGGATGACGTCACTGTCCGTTATATAATGACGCTGTTTGAGGATGACGTCACTGTCCGTTGTTATATAATGACGCTGTTTGAAGATGATGTAATTGCCCGTTGTTAGTTGTTATATAATGACGCTGTTTGAGGATGACGTCACTGTCCGTTGTTATATAATGACGCTTTGAGGATGACGTCACTGTCCGTTGTTATATAATGACGCTGTTTGAGGATGACGTCACTGTCCGTTGTTATATAATGACGCTATTTGAGGATGACGTCACTGTCCGTTGTTATATAACGACGCTATTTGAGGATGACGTCACTGTCCGTTGTTATATAACGACGCTGTTTGAGGATGACGCCACTGTCAGTTGTTATATAATGACGCTGTTTGAGGATGACGTCACTGTCCGTTGTTATATAATGACGCTGTTTGAGGATGGCGCCACTGTCCGTTGTTATATAATGACGCTGTTTGAGGATGACGTCACTGTCCGTTGTTATATAATGACGCTGTTTGAGGATGACGTCATTGGCCGTTGTTATATAATGACGCTGTTTGAGGATGACGTCACTGTCAGTTGTTATATAATGACGCTCTTTGAGGATGACGTCACTGTCCGTTATTATATAATGACGCTGTCTGAGGATGACGTCACTGTCCGTTGTTATATAATGACGCTGTTTGAGGATGACGTCACTGTCCGATGTTATATAATGACGCTGTTTGAGGATGACATCACTGTCAGTTGTTATATAATGACGCTGTTTGAGGATGACGTCACTGTCCGTTGTTATATAATGACGCTGTTTGAGGATGACGTCATTGGCCGTTGTTATATAATGACGCTGTTTGAGGATGACGTCACTGTCAGTTGTTATATAATGAAGCTGTTTGAGGATGATGCCACTGTCCGTTGTCATATAACGACGCTATTTGAGGATGACGTCACTGTCCGTTGTTATATAATGACGCTGTTTGAGGATGACGTCACTGTCCGTTGTTATATAATGACGCTGTTTGAGGATGACGTCACTTTCAGTTATATAATGAAGCTGTTTGAGGATGACGTCAATGTCCGTTGTTATATAACGACGCTGTGTGTGGATGACGTCACTAACAGTTGTTATATAACGACGCTGTGTGTGGATGACGTCACTAACAGTTGTTATATAACCACGCTGTGTGTGGATGACGTCACTAACAGTTGTTATATAACCACGCTGTGTGTGGATGACGTCACTAACAGTTGTTATATAACCACGCTGTGTGTGTATGACGTCACTAACAGTTGTTATATAACCACGCTGTGTGTGGATGACGTCACTAACAGTTGTTATATAACGACGCTGTGTGTGGATGACGTCACTAACAGTTGTTATATAACCACGCTGTGTGTGGATGACGTCACTAACAGTTGTTATATAACCACGCTGTGTGTGGATGACGTCACTAACAGTTGTTATATAACCACGCTGTGTGTGGATGACGTCACTACCAGTTGTTATATAACAACGCTGTGTGTGGATGACGTCACTAACAGTTGTTATATAACCACGCTGTGTGTGGATGACGTCACTAACAGTTGTTATATAACCACGCTGTGTGTGGATGACGTCACTAACAGTTGTTATATAACCACGCTGCGTGTGGATGACGTCACTAACAGTTGTTATATAACCACGCTGTGTGTGGATGACGTCACTAACAGTTGTTATATAACCACGCTGTGTGTGTATGACGTCACTAACAGTTGTTATATAACCACGCTGTGTGTGGATGACGTCACTAACAGTTGTTATATAACCACGCTGTGTGTGGATGACGTCACTAACAGTTGTATATAACCACGCTGTGTGTGGATGACGTCACTAACAGTTGTTATATAACCACGCTGTGTGTGGATGACGTCACTAACAGTTGTTATATAACCACGCTGTGTGTGGATGACGTCACTAACAGTTGTTATATAACCACGCTGTGTGTGGATGACGTCACTAACAGTTGTTATATAACCACGCTGTGTGTGGATGACGTCACTAACAGTTGTTATATAACGACGCTGTGTGTGGATGACGTCACTAACAGTTGTTATATAACGACGCTGTGTGTGGATGACGTCACTAACAGTTGTTATATAACCACGCTGTGTGTGGATGACGTCACTAACAGTTGTTATATAACCACGCTGTGTGTGGATGACGTCACTAACAGTTGTTATATAACCACGCTGTGTGCGGATGAAGTCACTAACAGTTGTTATATAACGACGCTGTGTGTGGATGACTTTACTAACAGTTGTTATATAACGACGCTGTGTGTGGATGACGTCACTGTCAGTTATATAATGACGCTGTGTGTGGATGACGTCTCTATTATACTGAAACTGGAAAGTTCTCTCACGTGTTGATGTATTTGAAATCTCCCATGATGATTTGCTGTGTTCGTGACCTGTCTCGCACACACATTTGCCATACACCAAACCTAGTACAACGTAAGTCACAAGATGACCAAGCGCAGACATTGACGCCACAGCAAACACAAGACTTCAAGGTGAGACACTGACGCCACAGAAAACATAAAACCTCAAGCTGAGACACTGACGCCACAGAAAACACAAGACCTCAAGCGCATACATCAACAACACAAGACCTCAAGTTGAGACACTGACGCCATGGCAAACATAAGATCGCAACAAATGTAATTGAAACAAGAAAACTCTGTCTAGAATAAATAATATTTTATTGTGGCGAAATCTGGGACAGGCTGGATGAAGAGCGAGCGCCAGCGCTTCCAGCAATCATAGGTTGATTTCATGCAATCTACAGGTAAAAGTCTATGGCACACAAAACAGTTTGACTAGTAAGTAGGTGTGAAGAAGCATTTTACTTTCACGGTACACACATGAATAAGACATGGTTTTATGGGATTGTGACCAATATGTCACTGGCGTAAACAGTGACCCAGTGAAACGTCCATCACCAGGATTGACGTCAGCGGCGACCGAGTGAAACGTCCATCACCAGGATTGACGTCAGCTGTGATCGAGTGAAACGTCCATCACCAGGATTGACGTCAGCTGTGATCGAGTGAAACGTCCATCACCAGGATTGACGTCAGCGGCGACCGAGTGAAACGTCCATCACCAGGATTGACGTCAGCGGCGACCCAGTGAAACGTCCATCACCAGGATTGCCGTCAGCTGTGATCGAGTAAAGCACTGCCCTGTAGTCACCTGGATTACTGGGGGCGTGTCTATAGCAATGTACACAGGAAACATGGCCAGGTGGTCACCGCATCCTGCTGGCATCATTGATGGACACCGCGGTGTGGGCTTGGAGCTTGTTTGTCAGAACAGTAAATATAACAGTAAGTAAGTAAATAAGTGTGCGTGTGTGTGTAAATGAATGAAAAACAAGTAGCACCTACAACACAAGAAGAGACCAGGCTCATCTCATACTGTTTCTACTTTCTGCCATTAACATGTTCAAACCACACTTCTGGGTACATCAGACTGAACCAACACATGCAGGTTATATTGTTACACTGTTATCATTCTGGCCATGTTATTGTCACGGTGGTTAAATTTATGTATACGTTGTCATAATGATAATATTCTGAACATGTTGCAACAGCCACGGCATTGTCGACATGTTGCAACAATGATATAAATTCTAGACATGATCTTGCTGCATGATGTCATTTTGGCCACATTGTTGTTGCTATGGTAGACACCTGGCCATGTTGTTGCTATGACAAAAATCTGCCCATGCTATTACAAACGTACAATTGTTGCCAATTTGCACTGGTAAAAAAAATACAAAGAGAAATTATCTTTGTTAAATCACATTGTGAATTCTCACCGTTCAACAGAAATGATCGCTGATAAATCACAGCGTGCATTCTCACCATTCAACAGAAACAATTTTTGATAAATCACAGCGTGAATTCTCACCATTCAACAGAAACAATCTTTGATAAATCACAGTGTGACTTCCTTCCATTCAATAGAAACAAATAGAAAATGGAGTGAATGCTAGCAAAGTCTTGGCATAAACACACGCAAGCTAACGAAGTTGTGTGTTCATAAAATAACAAGGCGTGTGTGTGTGTGTGTGACATACCACTGTCATGTCAGCTACATAAAACCTGGTGTCGTGTGCACATGAGGTGGATAAATGCACACACTTGCAGTATACTGGCTAGCAAGCACGTGAAGCAGATATAACACATGTGATGTAACTAAACATAAATATGATGTAGTTCACAAACATGTAATGTAGCTTACAAACAGGATTAAATAAACACATGTGATGTAACTAAACATAAATATGATGTAGTTCACAAACATGTAATGTAGCTTACAAACAGGATTAAATAAACACATGTGATGTAACTAAACATAAATATGATGTAGTTCACAAACATGTAATGTAGCTTACAAACAGGATTAAATAAACACATGTGATGTAACTAAACATAAATATGATGTAGTTCACAAACATGTAATGTAGCTTACAAACAGGATTAAATAAACACATGTGATGTAACTATAAATATGATGTAGTTCACAAATATGTGATATTTAGCTAGCAAAAATCTGAAGCAACTTTTAAAAAAAACATGAAGCAGCTAAGAAACGTGATGCAGGTTTTAAAAAATGTGATGTAACAAACAAACATGTGATGTAAGTAAAAAACACATATGTAACAAACAAACATGTGATGCAAGTAATAATCATGTGATGTAACAAACAAACAGGTGGGTCTGCCGTGTACGTCGAGTGTGACTTGATGTGTGGCTAAATCATGGTGTGCCCAGAGTGGGCTGGCTGATGACTGCGAGTATTACAACTACAGGAGACACAAACATGTGGTAGCCAGTACCATTGTAAACTGATAGATAGAACATATCAAGGTGATCATCGTTATAAAATAATACAAATTAGGGACAATAACACTGAACCAGAATTACAAGCCTGAACTCCAAGTGTCAGAATGAAACCGCTGAAGATGTCACGGAATCATGGTTAAGGCAAATGGACCAGTCCTGTTGAAACTGTTGAGCTGACATCTTGTTTTATTCCACAGAACATCCTGATGGTTCTGTTCTACGTGCCAGAATATCACAGTGGCTTTAGCTTGCGCTGTGACAAACTCCTGGCCAACTGAATATCAGGCTTGTTCAGTGAAAGATTCAGCCATATTTGATCATATATGTTCAACATAATGTCTACTCTGGGCTAATAGTGTGTACATTTGGTCTTTCAGCAAATATAACATCTTTCAGCCAACATTTACATGTCAGCAAACATCAGCATCTTTCAGCAAACATGAGACCATCAACAGTGTGAACTGTTACAATTAGGTTACAAACAACAATTTTCTAATCCGCTCAAAAGATGGCATCTGTAAAATTCAGATTTGAAGTAACATTTCTGACCAGGTTTTGGTTGTACAAATATATAAATGATACACAGCAGTCATTGTGTAAACTATATCAAATGATACACAACAACCAGTCATTGTGTAAACTATATCAAATGATACACAACAACCAGCCATTGTATAAACTATATCAAATGATACACAACAACCAGTCATTGTGTAAAATGACTATTGCAGTCAATGAGTATATCGGTGAAGTTAGCACCCCTACTAAGTCAAGAACACATGAGTTGTGTCACCAGGACACGCGGTCAACATCCCCACATACATGTGGCCACATTCATATGAGTTTGTGGTGGGTCGGCTTGATGGCTTTACATCATGAGAATAACTCAGGCTGGATTACGGTGTGAATGTTGGGATGTGATATGAGAATATCTCAGGCCGGACTACTACGTGTGAATGTTGGGATGTGATATGAGAATAACTCAGGCTGGATTACGGTGTGAATGTTGGGATGTGATATGAGAATAACTCAGGCTGGATTACGGTGTGAATGTTGGGATGTGATATTAGAATATCTCAGGCTGGACTATGATGTGAATGTTGGGATGTGATATGAGAATAACTCAGGCTGGACTATGATGTGAATGTTGGGATGTGATATGAGAATAACTCAGGCTGGACTATGATGTGAATGTTGGGATGTGATATGAGAATATCTCAGGCTGGACTATGATGTGAATGTTGGGATGTGATATTAGAATATCTCAGGCTGGACTATGATGTGAATGTTGGGATGTGATATGAGAATAACTCAGGCTGGACTATGATGTGAATGTTGGGATGTGATATGAGAATAACTCAGGCTGGACTATGATGTGAATGTTGGGATGTGATATGAGAATAACTCAGGCTGGACTATGATGTGAATGCTGGGATGTGATATGAGGATAACTCAGGCTGGACTACGGTGTGAATGTTGGGATGTGATATGAGGATAACTCAGGCTGGACTGTGGTGTGAATGTTGGGATGTGATATGAGGATAACTCAGGCTGTACTAAGTTGTGAATGTGGGGATGTGGTATGAGAATGACATTGGCACAGTTATCATTTATGATTACAATACTTTCAACGTTCATCTGTATGGTCTGCATTACAGCAGTACTATTAACATTGGCCAGGAAGATACCTGTTGCCAGTTTGTAATACTAAACACAAGTCTGAAATTCTTCTGCTGCCTTTCTTGTCCGAACAAAGCACTGGCCCTCAACGGACACACGCTATGCCTTTATTAGGTTTATTCATGAGTGGCTGGACTTTGCAGCTAAGGTTGTCTATGGGATGAGTGTCATGCCAACCTTCCTCAGGCCCCTTTTGTGACATACATGGTATGCTAGAATGTTATTTTTCTTGGCTTTCCTGCCGCTGTGGCCCGCACAGTCGGAGATCAGTTGCCAGAACATTCCATGAGAATACGCCTGGCTCATGAACAGTGAGATACTGGCATGATCTCGCTAGAACAGTATATAAAAGTAAAATATAAAATCTATGTACAAGCTGAGAGTGTTACCATGGTGATATGTACAAGCTGAGAGTGTTACCATGGTGATATTTCCAGTGTTACAAGTGTGTTAAAGGACAACTATTTGGGACTTGAGCACAGAAT
Organism: Cepaea nemoralis; assembly: GCA_014155875.1. Lineage (NCBI taxonomy): Eukaryota > Metazoa > Mollusca > Gastropoda > Stylommatophora > Helicidae > Cepaea > Cepaea nemoralis. The sequence continues at coordinate 256,448 of JACEFZ010027536.1, read as the reverse complement.
GCCAGCATGAGCAACCATCGACTGTTCATCCGTCTGACTTTTATGTTCTTATTTATTTCATAATGCTTGCTCGGCAGGTTGTTGAGTTGCTCAACTGAATACAAGTAGTGAAGACAATTTTCTCTGCTCTTCTATAAATAGATCTGATTTCAGATGGAGGAAGTAATTGTTGATTAAATGTGCTAACGAAGTAAGGCATCAGGTGCAGAGTTCAATAATATTGATTATGAATTATGTTTACAAATTGCATATACAACAAACATGAGTTATGTACAAACTGGAGCAACTTGACACCTCCGCTAGGCCCCTGGCGTTGTGTGACCCGGCCAGCACAAACAGGGACAGGAGACCCAGCTTCAGGTGACGGTCACAGCCATCACATCAACATCACGTGAACACAATTAGCATCACAGTTCCTAGACCCACAGAAAGCAGGACCTTCAAGACCAGCAGCCAGTGTCTGGCACTCTCAGACCCTAGTGTCATCATGTCATCTGATTGGAACCAGCCTAATCACATCACACAGAAACTGATGACGTATTGTACATGTTGTCATGGTGCTGTCAGGACCAACAAGAAATGTTCCAACATTCAGACCCTGGAATCACAAACTGCCACATGGTCAGACATTGGGGGATCCAGTGTGACTTGCTCAAGTCTTCGTCAACACCGATCACTCCGTCAACAACCTAACACTCGCATGAATCTGAAAATCTGCATCGAAAGAAAGAATGCACAATTCAAACACATGAACAAGCGGTCAGATTGTCCTCACAAGCACAGTTTGGTTCATACAAGAAAATGTACAACAGTGGGTCTCTCTTGTGACAGGGATCTCAGGACACTCCCGGTACCTTCTAGCACATCTGCTGCCCTCGACACCAGGAGGGATTATGCTTATTTCAAAGTTCAGTGATGACACTGACAGTTCAGATATGCCTCTTCATGTGCAGTGAGAGATGGTCACTTCTGGAGAAGGCCCGCTCGCACAGATGGCACTGGAATGGGCGGTCTCCTGTGTGCTTGCGGTAGTGGCGAGTTAGTTCATCTGAGCGGGCAAACTTCCAACCACAGCCCTTCCAGGTGCAGTGGTAGGGTTTCTCACCTGTGTGAGTGCGCAGGTGAGCCTTCAGGTGTGAGCTCTTGGTGTAGGTCTTGCTGCAGCCAGGGTGTGAACACGAGTGGCTGGTCTGTCGCTTGCGACCCCAAGTGCGTCTGCCTCGTTTCTTGGGCTGGACAGCGTTATCAAGTGGCTGCTGCGACCCCAGCAGATGATCCAGCTGAGGGGATGGTGGTGGGGTGATCAACTGGTGTGATCCCGGGGTGGCACTCAGGTGGGAAGCCTGCTGCTGCTGGTGGGTGGGCACCATGTGACCTGGCCTCATGAGCATCTGCTGGTGTTTCATGGCAAACATTGGTAGCTGGTTCAGTTTAAGGCTGTGCATGTTCAAATCCTGATGTTCTGGGGAGGAGGGAGGGGACAGGTGGCTGCCATGCATGGAGAATACCATATGAGGATTCTGGGCTGGAAGCTGGTTGCTGGGGACCACAGTTAGGGAACCTCTGTAGGAGGTGCAAGACTGAGACATGGGGGAGAACTCATGCTTGGGGATCTTGAACTCTGTCATTGGGGACATGTTGCCACTGATGTGCTGCTGCGTCATGGACTGCTGCGTCATGGCTGGACTGGCACTGGAGACTGCCAGGACACTGCTGTTGTTGACTGTCTCTGTCCTGGAGATGGACATCAACATGTTGCCTCTGTTGATGTAATCAAACTTGATCTCTGGGATGTCCAAGAAGGCAGAAGAGAAATCTGGAAGACCGTCGCTGCCAGGTTCCTGTTTGATGTTGTGGCAGCTGTGGGCGTCTTCATACATGCTGCCATCAACTGAGTTATTTAAGATGAAGTCCAGGTCCAGCAGTTCATCATAGATCATCTCGTGTGGACCTGGGCTGCCGCTGCTGGACGAGTCTGGGCTGCCAACAGACATGGCCCCATGCTGAGGGCTGGAGTAGGCACTTGTTGGTGATGATGATGATGGAGAGTCTGGGGATGAATCTACAGGTGAGCCCGCGGATGTTCTCAAATTATCGCTGAAAATGTTGATGATACTGGTCTCATAAGGCGTGTTGTCTGGGTACAAGAAGTTGTCAACATCCGCCCAGTTCTGTGGAGTCAAAGAATCAAGCTTTGTTAGCAACAAATCATTTCACTGTGAATCATTTCATTAACGACATTCAAATAATTTCCTTTCAGGATGTGAGACAGTTGTTTCTACCAGACATTTCTGGCAAGTTACTTACTTCCCCAGGGGGTCTGATATTGGTGCCATTAACATACATTCAATCAAATGAATGGTGTCATTAAGATAAGTACAACTGGGAGAAAGGTGTCATTAATATAAGTGCAAGTGAGAAAATGGTGTCATTAAGGTAAGTACTGGGAGAAAGGTGCCATTAAGATACATACAACTGGGAGAATGGTGTCACTAAGATATGTTCAACTGGGAGAATGGTGTCATTAAGATAAGTTCATCTGGGAGAATAGTGTAATTAAGATATGTTCAACTGGGAGAATGGTGTCATTAAGATAAGTTCATCTGGGAGAATAGTGTAATTAAGATATGTTCAACTGGGAGAATGGTGTCATTAAGATATGTTCAACTGGGAGAATAGTGTAATTAAGATATGTTCAACTGGGAGAATGGTGTCATTAAGATATGTTCAACTGGGAGAATGGTGTCATTAAGATATGTTCAACTGGGAGAATAGTGTAATTAAGATATGTTCAACTGGGAGAATGGTGTCATTGAGATAGTACAACTCAGAGAATGGTGACCATTAGGACACTACTAGAGCGCCACATGCTGTCTTCTACTGTCAGAAGCAACGAGCTAGAGATGGCCAAAGACTGCTAGAGACGGCTAAAGCCTGCTAGAGATGGCCAAAGCCTGCTAGAGATAGCCAAAGACTGCTAGAGACGGCTAAAGCCTGCTAGAGATGGCCAAAGCCTGCTAGAGATAGCCAAAGACTGCTAGAGACGGCTAAAGCCTGCTAGAGATGGCCAAAGCCTGCTAGAGATAGCCAAAGACTGCTAGAGACGGCTAAAGCCTGCTAGAGATGGCCAAAGCCTGCTAGAGATAGCCAAAGACTGCTAGAGACCCGCCAACATGTCTAGTGTACAGGATTTCTGATCCCTGGGTCTTGAACAATTCCCAGATGCCCGCTTGTCAGTGTGTGTATGTGCGTGTGTGTGTAGCTGATGACGCTTGTCAGTGTGTGTATGTACGTATGTGTAGCCGATGACCGCTTGTCAGTGTGTGTATGTGCGTGTGTGTATGTGCGTGTGTGAGCTGGTAGCTCAGAAATACACATTTTCTGCCATTATATTTGTTGTCCCATAGACACAGATTAGTGGGTGCATCAGAGCGGGTATTTCGTTATGTGAGTCATTGACAACTTGGTATGTAGTCATTAGTCGTGGTTCCAACTTCACGGCAACGGATTGTCCCCATTATGCTCCGTTCCTGTGCCAGTGAATATCACACAAAATGCCCCTCATTGCCACATGTGAAAGGTGGAACAAACAAAAGTGCATTGCCATGTAGTGTGAGGGATAGAGTACAACATTGTGTCAGTGGCAGAATGGCTATAGATGTCATGTCAGGGTGGCTATGGATGTCATGTCAGGGACAGTGTGGCTATATCATTGTGTTAGATTGAGCGAACGACTGTCCTCTAGGATGTGACGTTCTAACACGTTTCCTATGCGGCCACGGTGACCACATATGCGACTAGGGTTAGCCTGAGGGAACCCACTACTGTGTTGTCCAGTAGCTGAACTCACTGCTACCACTGACTGGTTAGGTCACTTCTGATGAGGTCCCTGGGCTAGGTCAGCCGGCTAGCCGCTACATTTAGCAATCTGTGCATCAGGTACATACTACAGCGGTTTGTAGAATATGTTACTATTTATTATGGCGGGTTACACAACTACAGCAGGTTGTACCAAATATTATTATAGGGGGTAACACCACTACAGCGAGTTGCAGTAGGGTGGTGTCAGAGACGTTGTTCGTAAACTCTGTGTCAAATTGTGGGCCCCTCCTACCAGTGTGGGGGTGTGTGCCGAACCAGTCCATGCCCACATCAGTCAGTGTTGGTCATTATGGGACGCACAGCCGCGCCACTGACCACTGAGCCAGTAAACAGTGACGAACAAGCTGAAGTCTGGCCACAGATGTGTCGGTTAGATGGTGAGAGGAACGCATTCTTATAGCATAAGCTAACTGTTTAAATCATCATCATCAACAACACATCATACAGGTAAATAGTTGTCTAAACAGTTGTCTGTTTGGTGAGTTTCAATTTGTTTACAGTTCTGTTTCACAGTTAACGTGTGTCTACAGGCAAGAGTGGCGCACAGACAATACAAGGCAGAAGATGTGATAGATATAACAAGACAACAGTTGTTATAAGACATAATAACAGAAGCTGTGATATAAGACATAATAGCAGGAGATGTGATATAAGACATAATAGCAGGAGATGTGATATAAGACATAACAAGACAACAGAAGATGTGATATAAGACATAACAAGACAGAAGATGTAATATAAGACAAAACAAGACAACAGAACATGTGATATATTATAAGACATAAGACAACAGAACATGTGATTTAAGACAACACAACAGAAGATGTGATATAAGACATAACAAGACAACAGAACGTGATATAAGACATAACACAGCAGAAGATGTGATGTAAGACAATACAAAACAACAGAACATGTGATATAAGACAATATGCACATACTGAGCTCTATAGAAGCTCACTGGAGAGCCGTACACTGTACACTAGTCTAAGTAAATAACTACTCACCGTCTGAAAGTCCATGATGTCGCTGTATTTAGGCAGGGTGCTGTGGTTGAGCCTGGGGCCCGGGTTCAGTGAGGTTTCCAGCAGTGCTGTCATGGTGTACTGTCATGCAAGAGAGAATTTAGTATACTGTCATCCAGGAGAGAACTAACTGTCCGCTCTCGGCCAAAATCTGCACATACAATGACGGAATCCATTCCGGCAACTGCCTTATATCCACGGCTAAAAATAGAACCGAACAGTAACTCGTCCAGGGTCTCCAGCTGGCTTCCCATTGGTTGCTAAATATAGGGCTAGTATAAGTACAGCAGGCTGGCGGAGATTTGGCTCAGTCGGTCTCTGATAGCGCTGGGCTCGGGACTTGCGTACGACTGGACTGCATATATATATATTGTTTGTAAAGTCTCACTACACTTTGTATGTAGAACAGCTGTTTGTATCGCCACCCCAACGCATTCGACGGAAAACATACTCTCCAATAACAGCAGTTCCACATACAAAGTGTAGTGAGATTTTACAAACGCACTGTATATTTACAACTAGACTACAGAGAGAGAGAGAGAGAGAGAGGGGAGAGAGAGGGTTGAGATGTCGGTACAGCTGGACTAGGGAGAGAGGGGGAGAAGGAGGTGAGATGTCGGTACAACTCGACAACATAGAGAGAGAGAGAAGGGGTTGAGATGTCGGTACAACTAGACTAGCGGGAGAAGGAGGTGAGATGTCGGTACAACTAGACTAGGGGGAGAAGGAGGTGAGATGTCGGTACAACTAGACTAGGGGGAGAAGGAGGTGAGATGTCGGTACAACTCAACAACATAGAGATGGATAGAGATTGAGATGTCGGTACAACTCGACTACGTAGAGAGAGGGAGGGGGTTGCGATACCGGTACAACTTGATTAGGTAGAGAGAAAGATATAACATTTATGTGGTCCAATGCAAATACAACAATTACTGTGGTCTACTGGAGATATATCAGTTACTGTGGTCTACTGGAGATATATCAGTTACTGTGGTCCACTGGAGATATATCAGTTACTGTGGTCCACTGGAGATATATCAGTTACTGTGGTCCACTGGAGATATATCAGTTACTATGGTCCAATGGAGATACAACAATTACTGTGGCCCACTGGAGATACAACAATTACTGTGGTCCACTGGAGATACAATAATTACTGTGGCCCACTCGAGATGCAATAATTACTGTGGTCCACTGGAGATACAACATTTACTGTGGTCCACTGGAGATATATCAGTTACAGTAGACCACTGGAGATATATCAGTTACTGTGGTCTACTGGAGATATATCAGTAACTTTGGTCCACCGGATATATATCTATTACTGTGATCGAATGGAGACTGTGGTCCACTGGAGATATATCAATTACTGTGGCCCACTGGAGATGTGGCAGTTAATGTGGCTCACAAAAGATATGTCATGCAATGTGGCCCACTAGGGAGGCGGTGTGGTTGTGTGATGTTGAGAAAGTACAAATTACTGCAGCAATCTGGGTCACGTCCTATTAATATTTGCAGCAAGAAGTGGCCTATACAAGAGTGCCTATGGTTGTGTTGTCATGGTAATGTGACGGGCCACCGAAGTGCAGCGAACAGGCAGCGAGTGGTGGAGGGAAGGACATCACAATGTCGCTATATGGCCAGGCATGCTGCAGGGTAGGGCTGCAGTTTCCTGTCTTATAACAACTGTTTTCCGGGTACACAATGTTGGGGTGGGCTAGGGGCTGGGTGCAATCAGCCGGAACCGGTAGCTCGTTGAGATTGGGTCTGTGACGTCAGGAAACCGGCCGCAGATTGCTGGGATTTACGTGGAAAATCCCGGCTTTTTCTAGGGCAGCACAAGATATCTACAGGTGCGACGTCACACATGACGACACACTGCCTGCTGTTGTCCCCGCCAGTTCAAATATTTGCGGTTGTCCCTGGTACCAGGCCAGCATCTCGGCCCGCTATTTTAGCCGCTAAACTTGCTACTAGAACTTTCGCCCGCTCCCCTATCCCCGCCTACAGGTCTAGCTATAGTACTTATGCACCATATTGAAATGCAGGACTTCTGTATCATGCATGAATGCAGCAAACAACCCGGGACCTGGCTGTCGTCAGCTCTGTGATGTCGATGTGAGAAAGTATTTTATTTGCCTTTTGGTTTGGCCGGTGAAAGACAAGCTGGCAAAGTGTGGACTATGGGAAGGGTTGATATCTTGACCAATGGTAGTCCTGGTATTTGTTGTCAATGTTGCTGCAGGGTGCGTGATTGTGTATGTGTGATCGTGTGTGTGTACGTGTGATTGTGTGTGTTTGTATATGTGAATGTTTATGCGTTTGTGATTGTGTGTGCGTGATTGATTATGTGTGGTCGTTTGTGTGTGTTATTGTTTAGGTGTGTATGATTTTGTGTGTGTGTTATTGTTTGTGTGTGTGATTGGCTGTGTATGTGCGTGTGATTGGCTATGCGTATGTATGATTTGTTGTGTGTGTATGATTGTGTGTGTGTGTGATCTTGTGTGCGTGTGTGTGTGATTGACTGTGTGTGTGTTTGTGTGTGTGATTGGCAGTGTGATTGTGTGTGTTTGTACGTGTGATTGTTTATGTGTGTGTGATTGTGTGTGTTTGTATATGTGATTATTTATGCGTGTGTGATTGTGTGTGTGTATGATTGTGTGTGTGTATGATTGTGTGTGTGTGTGATTGTGTGTGGTTGTTTGTGTGTGTTATTGTTTGGGTGTGCGTGTTTGTGTGTGTGATTGGCTGTGTGTGTATGTATGTGTGCGCGTGATTGGCTGTGCGTATGTATGATTTTATGTGTGTGTATGATTGTGTGTGTGATTGTGTGTGCGTGATTGGCTGTGTGTGATTATGTGTGTTTGTGTGTGTGATTGGCTATGTGTGTGTGTGTGCGTGTGTGTGATTGTATGTGTGATTGTTTATGTGTGTAATTGTGTGTTGTTGATTCCATGTGTGTGTGAGTGTGTGTGTGTGTGATTAATTGTGTGCGTTACTGTTTTTGTGTGTGTGCTTGTGTGTGTGAGTGTGTAATTGTTTGTATGTATGTGCTTGTTTGTATGTGTATGATTGTTTGTATGTGTGTGATTGTATGTGTGTGATTGTATGTGTGTGATTGTTTGTGTGAATGAATGTTTGTATGTGTGTAATTGTTTGTGTGTGTGTGATTGTTTGTATGTGTGTTATTGTTTGTGTGTGTGATTGTTTGTATGTGTGTTATTGTTTGTGTGTGTGATTGTTTGTATGTGTGTGATTGTATGTATGTGTGTGATTGTATGTATGTGCGTGATTGTTTGTGTATATGGTTGTTTGTATATGTGTGATTGTTTGTATGTGTGTGATTGTATGTGTGCGATTGTTTGTGTGTGTTTTAGGTTTGTTTGTATGATTGTTTGTATGTGTGTGATTGTTTGTATGTGTGTTTTGTTTGTGTGTGTGTGTGATTGTTTGAAATACTGAATTATTTCACTAGAGCAACATTTTGTGGATCTCTGAAAGTATGCTATGGGTGGATGCTATGTGTGCATGTTGTGCAGCGTCGTCGTTGTGGGGTCCTGTTTTGTCTTCCGTGTGTAATTACGTGGGTGTGGATATCTCGGGAAGACGAGATGGCGTGAAAAGGGGGATATGAATATTCCATGAGGTTTATTCGCCAACTAATTAACGGTGCAGTATCTCAGCCATTGACAATACACGGAGAGGGTATTTTTGTTTTAACGGACCGGTGAAGGGACAATGGATGAAGAGGCCTACTTTAGACAGCCTCAGGTGGGGTGACTGAACTGGACGAACTTTACACACATACATACACACTCCCGTTCCCACACATTCCACCACACACCCACACTGGGGACCAGGAAATGTGTGTCTGTGTCATCTACATTAGGGAAAGAATGCAGACGTGTGGCAGTGTTTGTTCTCGCCGTGAACGCAATGACGCTGGCCGAGTTCCCGCTTGTTTCCTCCTGGCGAAGGCGACGCGGACTAGTCTAGTGCCGTGACTGCTGGTCACAAGGTCATCGGCCCAGTGGACAATAAGTAGTGGGCGCCTCGCTTAGAAACACATTGGATCTGAATACTTGCCTCATACACCACCAGGCTAGGACCATGTTGAACCAGGGCAGCATACGAACCAACCAAGGACGAACTTGACACAGAACAACTAAACCACCAGGCTATGGCGATGATGTAACAGAAACACCAAACCACAGGCTATGGCGATGATGTAACAGAGCAACCACTAGGCCAGGGCGATGATGTAACAGAACAACCATCAGGCTAGAGCGATGATGTAACAAAGCGACCAAACCACCAGGCTATGGCGATGATGTAACAGAAACACCAAACAACAGGCTATGGCGATGATGTAACAGAACAACCACCAGGCTAGGGCGATGATTTAACAGAGCAACCACACCACCAGGCTGTGGCGATGATGTAACAGAGCAACCACTAGGCCTGGGCGATGATGTAACAAAGCAACCACTAGGCCTGGGCGATGATGTAACAGAGCAACCACCGCGATAGGGCAATGATGTAACTGAACAACCACTAGGCCAGGGCGGTGATGTAACTGAACAACCACCAGGCTAGGGTGATTATGTCACAAAACAAACTGTATATATATATATATATATATATATATATATATATATATATATATATATATATATATATATATATATATATATATATATATATATACACGCACGCCCGCGCGCGCACGCACGCACACACACACACACACACACACACATCTCTGTCCATAAAGGTAGGCCTACATCTCTGTCCATATAGTTACATCCCTGCCCATATAGTCACACTCCTGTCCGTATAGTTACATCATCGTCCATATAGTTACATATATGTCCGTATAGTCACACCCCTGTCCGTATAGTTATATCCCTATGTCATATACTTACTCCTCTGTCTCACATATATGCAATCCTGTCTGACGTGCCAACTAAGAAATAAAAGCGTGAGAAGAAGACAGAAAAACGTTGATTTATAATTTATGTATCCGGCAAGATACCCGGTTGAAAGCCCCGGTCATGTGATCTCCTCTGACCCCTGAGACCTCCCCAACGAAGCAGTTTGTGCACTTCTATAGCTGGTGCTTGATGGAGCCAGGACAACATTGGTAATGCAGGTCAGTGACACAGATTGCCCGCCCTGGTTCAATTATCCCAAGAGCACAAACAGGTCCGAGAACGAGGCTACAGAAGGACACATCTCTGGCAGATTCCCACGGCACCTGGGACGGCTGTCTGGTTGTCGCTGAGTTTGTTTGTTTGTATGTACCTATAAGTGATTCAGCTTGATGTACCCGTACACTCTGTATGTTAATTAGTTGAACTCATACACTGTATGCTGATTGGTTTACCACATACACCATATGTTAATTAGTTGAACTCATACACTGTATGTTAATTGGTTGACACCATACACTGTATATTAGTTGGCTGATCCCATATACAGTATGTTAATTGGATGACCCCCCCCCCCCATACACTGTATGCTAGTTGGCTGATCCCATATACAGTATGTTAGTTGGATGACCTCCCATACACTGTATGTTAGTTGGTTGACCCCTACACTTGATATTAGTTGGCTGATCCCTGTCAAAGACTGCAACAGAAGGGCCCGAGGTCTGCCCCAAGATAGTACACCAACGGGAAGAGTGGTCAACCTCAAATAGTTACAGTGATACAGTGCCCCAATATAAGGGCGGAGTAGGTGTTAGAATGGGGGACTATTAACTAGTTCTCTCAAAAGACACGGAGACGTGGAACAGATAGCTAGCACTCTGGTCACGACAGAATCACGCATACGGGATCGCCACGATTGCTACTCAACCAAAGACAGCTAATGTCAGCGTGCCAAGCATCACGGCACGCAGAAAGCCGAAGGGCACGTCAAGGTCCTTCCGCGTGGTGTGTAACCACGCGAGCCAACTAGTCAGACCGGGGACTGACATTGTAGAGAGCAGATCGTTAGATATTGATAGGAGTTTTGTGTAACCAAATAGATAGAGATTAGCAATAGGGTTTAGGAAACTGTAACAGTGTACAGAGACTAACAAGACGTGGGTTCAATTTCAAATATCGTTTATTATCTTGATGGTGACAACATGGCTCCTTCTTCCTCTGAGCCTGGATGTAAACTGCCCCCCAGACAACCCACTACGTCACGATTGAGCATCTCCCCTCGCTTTCAGTCCCAATGCTCAATCGTGCTGTAGCTGTTTCCCACTAGATCCTAATAATACCCCAATACTCAATGCTCCCTTACTGTTACACCTCCCTATGTTCATTAAAGACTTTTCCTTATAAAGGAAAAATCTTTACTCCTAATCCCCTTACTCTATTCCCTCTTTTTTCATTACTTCTCATAGTTCCTCCCTATATTGTCATCTAGTAACCCACTATATACTTCTTCTTCAATTCTACTTTGTATAATACCTCGTACCACGTATGGTAACTCTTTTAAACTAAACACTCCTTCTCCCCTTTCCATTTCCCCAAACTATATAGCTATCCACTATATATTTCTTGTTCTGTCTTGGCTCTTCAAGTTCCTGTATCAAATATACATATCATAAGAACAGCTCGTAAAATCGTTATCGTAACTTTTGACCTTATAAAATTTCTCACTCTTCCAGAACACAGGACGTACAAAAACAATGTAGTTAGAAAAAGTAAAGAAGCGGTGCGCACCGAGTGAGAAGTATAAAGAATGAATACTCAACATGACCATATGTACATACAGCAATGAATATTTACGACACTCACATTTACCTCCCTTGCCAATAAAAAAATTTTTTTGTAAAATAATTTTTTAAAATATATTATATGAAATAGACCTTTGTTCAATATAAAACCTTTTGGCATAAGTTTTCATAAGCCTTATACATTTACATTGCCATCCACAATTTTGTCCATATTTCGTTATCTCACCTTTAAGCATGAGCCCATGTTCATATGAACACTTTTAATATAATTAACGCTGGTTTTTCACAGCACCTATATCTTGCCCCCGTACATCCCCTACTTATATACTGCTACAGTCTTCCCCCTACCTTATATCAGTGGACAAAGTAGTTTTTATTAACTCTTTTCTGAAGGAAAAACCTTAAGTAAAACCTCATATATTTGAAAATTAACTTACTTAACTAACTTCATAACTTATTCATCAACCAAGTAACTTAATATACCAAACCATTCATGTAATCGAAATAAAATCAACACAAGACGTCATACCCCCCAAATTAATCTAAAGAAGAAACACATTTTAAAATGACATAACATGCATTTTATCAAATCAGAATAAAACATTCTATTACTACCTATCACTATTGGACACTTTTACGGACCAATAGTTTTTACTCCAAATACTAGGAACACAATCATCCTATTCTAAATCAATTAATCAAACAACAACAATAATTTTACAAGACCAAATCAAGAAAAAAAAACTTATTATATATGAGGCATTGAAACTTAGGCTCAATAAAACAACCAAATAATAGCCATCATTTTCCAGTACCAACTCAAGCATAAAAACATGTTATATATGACTCATGACTCATAAAACTTAGATTCAATAAAACACAGTTTTCAAAACAATTATAACTCTCTTAAAATTACTACGTATAGTGGCCCACCAACCTTGGCCTCTCATACTAAGTAAAGTAACGCATATCTATTTATACAAGTCATTCCAGTATTTCTATGACCGAGGAAACCAAACACTTCACTGTCACATATGTATATCTGTTAACTACAGACTAATTAGAACCACATCTGTTCTATCTACACAAACAAATCAGTAATCAACATTTACCATACCATTTATTATCTCCCCTCATAACTTTCTATCATTTTCTATCTTAACTACTAACACAACATAACTTCCGGAATATCCTCTTACTTAAGCACTGTAAACTACATGTTGAATCCTTTTTTCTATTTGTAATGTGGCTACTAATCCAATATCAACTCAATGTAGTAGCCATCATCTACTTATCAATTAACTTGTGATCTGGCCTGCCAATTATTTCCGTTGGACCAATCATCACTATAACTTAATAATCCTTATCGTTAAACACGGCATTTCTAGCACCAATAAAAAGTACATTCACCTATTTTACCAATACCCAATTTGTTCAGTCTACGAAAAGCCAAGACGTAGAAACATAAATTCATCTAGCAATTCTATCACAAAGAGAAAAAAAATTATATATATATATATACATATGCCTCTCTATTAGTTAACCATTCCTCAAGCCACATTCTTAAAAAAAAACATCCATAGAGTCCTTTTCCACTTCCACCGTTTCGTATACTTCTTCAAGCATCACTTTCACTTCTAAATCCTGAAACTTATAACTTGCCATCTGCAGTATTTTCTATTTATCTATCTCCTACGTTTCCACTTCTTCAACAACTCCAAGTTTCTTTGAATAAGTGCTAACTCTACATCAATATCCTCTTCTTCGTACAACTTATCAGTTTCTTCCATACTACTAATTGATTCTGACTTTTCATCCATTTCTTCTTCTTCGTCTGTATGTCTCTCTTTAGCTGCCGCTAATCTCTTCTGTTCAATATCCCATCTAATTTGTCGATCATTATTTCTTAAGGACCTTTCTAGTAGAGGCATATCTTCTCCGCTTGTTGAATAATCCCTAATTCTCCTCTGTCTTTTCACTTCTTTATCTCTTTGATTATCCATTCTTCTTTTCGTTGCTTGTCTAGTATTCTTAAATGGAGCACCTATTTCCTCTTCCATACTATCATAATGAGTTTCATTCACCTTTTCTTCTTCCATTGTTTTCGGAATCGTCTGTTCTTGCGTATCTTCATAACTTGGAGTTGCTAGTAACTGATTTTGTGTTGGTTCTTTTCTAAAACTTGGGGTTACTGTAGCTCCTCTGACAACTTGTTCATCTAAATATTCAGTGTCTGAATAATAATTATTATTATAATTCTCATTTCTCTTCTCCTCCTCATCTCTTCTTAAGTGTTCCACGTGTGATCTTGCCACATGTCCTGTGACCTGGTTCTTGATAGTATACGATACATTACCTAGTTTTTCCAAAACGTAATAACCTGGGATCCAACGAGCATCAAACTTAGAGTTTTTTCTATGCTTCTTGTAATAAACTCTATCACCTACTTTAAACTCCTGTAATTTTGTATTTACATTTTTGTACCTTTTCTGTCTTTCCCTAGCTTTAAATACATTATTCTTTAATCTTACGTGTGCTTTATGCATTTCCTGTATTATGGTTTCTTGAAATTCTTCTCCCATATATTTCCGTCTCGGTTTTAACAGATTATCTATAGGTAGTATTGGTTCTCTCCCGTGTATTAAATAAAATGGTGAAAATCCCGTGCTCTCATTTTGATTTGTACGAATAGCACTAAGGGCAGGTCCTAAGAATAGATCCCAATCTTTTTCATGTTCATCAATAATCTTTGCAATAACGTCGTATAACGTCCGATGTTGACGTTCGTTTCTAGCATTTGACGAAGGTCTATAATATGAGGTTTTTATATGTTTTATATTATAATCTTTTAATAACTTTTCGAATTTTTTATTTACAAACTCTCTACCATTATCCGTAAGTATACTTTGTGGGCAACTAAATCTTGGTACAAACTCCTGCAAAAAAATATTAATGACTGTATCTGCGCTCTTATCTGGAATTGCGTAAATTTCCGGCCAAAGACTGTAGACGTCTACTATGTGAATTAAATACACGTTCCCTGACAATGTTCTAGGGTGTGGGCCTGATATATCTAAACTAATCTTTTGCATTGGGAACTGAGGAATATCTGTATCTTGTAAGGGACACTTTATTGTTTTCATGTTCCTTAATCTGCATTTTTCACACGTATCCACATATTTGCATGCAGATTTAAACAAGTTTGGCCAATAATATTTGCCTGTAAGTGCTTTCACCAACTTGTCCCTACCGAGATGTCCATTTTCATTGTGATATGCTTTTAACACTTCATTTTCTAAATGTTTTGGAATATATTTCCTTAGCTGTTCATTCCTTTCACACATATAGTATAACTGTCCATCCTCTTGTAAAACCAAATAATTCTTTTTATATTTGTTATCTTCCGTTTCTCTTAATTTTTCTTTTATTTGTATGACTTTTGGATCCAACTCTTGCTCTTCTTTCATATTAAATTGTGCTAACTGTAGGTCTTCTTCCCTATGTTCAGACTCTTGCTCCGATGGTACACTTTCAAATTCTTCCCTATTTATTATGGCAGAATCTAAAATATTTACTTGCCAGTTTCGGTCGTCTATCTCTGGTTCAGCTTCATCTTCTGTATCTCCTGATGACTGTGGATATGGAATCCTAGATAACAAATCAGCGCATGTGTTAATCCTACCTGGAATATACTCTATTTTTGTGTTGTATCCCTGTAGATTCAATGCCCAGGTCTGTATTTTCCTGTTCTGCACTGGAGCTTCTAAAAAAGACTTTAAAGGCATATGGTCAGTTCTAATGACAAAATTTGCGTTATGTAAGTAGTAATTTAGTTTCTGAAGAGCGTAATGAATGGCATATGCCTCCTTCTCAATAGTAGTCCATTTTCGTTGTGATTTGCTAAGTTTATGAGAAAAAAAGTAGATTGGCCTTTCATTTTTAACCCCTGGTATTCCAGAGTCTTTTCCTTCATATGGTTGAACCAAACATGCTCCTACTGCAGTGTCCGAAGCATCTGTGTACAGTATTAACTGTTTGTTTAAGTCTGGATGCGTCAATAGTGGTACCAGTGTTAAGCTGTTTTTTAAATACTCGAACGCTTTTTGACACTCATCATCCCACTTAAATCTAGCGTATTTGCCTGTTAAATTTATAATAGGTTCTGCTATCTTTGAAAACGCTGGGACAAACCGCCTATAATATGCACAGGTTCCTATAAACGCACGCACTTCCTTAACGTTAGTTGGAGTAGGTAATTCTTTAATAACCTTTATCTTGTCCTGGTCTGGTTTAATACCTTCTCTATTTATAATATACCCCAAATATTTTGTTTCTGTCTTTAAAAACTGGCATTTACTAAGCTTCAATTTAACATCATGTCTTCTTAACCTGTCAAACACTAATTCAATATGTCTTAAATGGTCCTGTACGTCTCCTGCTGTGAAGATAAGTATGTCGTCTATATAGGCTAGGGCAAACCTTTGCATACCTTCTAATACTTCATTTATTAAGAGCATGTAGTGAGAGGGTGCAGTTTTGACGCCAAAAGGCATTCGTAAAAATTCGTAAGAGCCCATATGGGTACAGAAGGCACTCTTTTTCTGCGCGTCCTTCGACATCGGAATACACCAGAATCCTGACCTTGCGTCCAGCGTCGTGAAATATGTAGAGCCATTAAGCAGCCCCAAAATATCATCAATTACTGGCAGTGGGTATGCTACATTCTTGGTGATTTTGTTCAACGCCCTGTAATCGCAGCAAAAGCGACTCGAACCATCAGGTTTGGCCACGATGACGACCGGAGATGACCACTCAGACTTCGATCTTGTTATTATTCCTGCTTTCAACATCTCTTCTATTGCCTTTTCCACGATTTCTCTATTTCTTAATGGAGTTCTATATGGTTTTAGACTTATTGGTGGATGGTCTCCCGTATCTATTTCCATTGTAACTGTCTGTGTCCTTCCCAATTCCAAATCACTAACTGCAAATACATCTTGATTTTGCCTTATAAGTTGTTCTAATACTTCCTTATTTTCGGGCGGAGCTTTTAATTGTGCCAACAATTCTTGTTCCCTTGTCATTTTGTCTAGTGAATGTATTTGGGCTTTATTTCTTCTGGATGGATGGATCAATTCATCCATTCTGACGTTCCCTCTTCTTCTGCGTCCACGTCTGTTATTCACCCTTTCACCAGAAGTTTCTGAATAACTTGTTCCCGACATTTCTGCTCTATCCGTTGCCAATATGTCACTAATGTTATGATCTAGTTTGGCTATCACACATCCTCTGTATAATCTGATTTCTCTACCTGTGTTGTTGATAACCATCACTGGAAAGGTTAAGTGTTTATCCAACGCTATTATTCCATCCGGAACTTCCAAACCAGGCTCATCAATTACTTCCTCTTGTAACTCAGTGACTCTGACTGTGTCTCCTTCCACATAATATGGGTTTCTCTTCAGCTTCGCTTGTATCAGATTAACCGACTGTGGTTTTAACGTCGTTGACATTTTAACTCTAACCAGTGCTGATATATGCATGTCTTCCTCCATATCTACATAGACGTCCTTGAATTTTAATTTATGTAAATCATAGAAAAGTCTTACTCCATTTTTTATTAAAAAATCTCTTCCTATCAACATGTTTCTATTTAAATCCTTCACTACATGAAAAAGATGTCTTATGTTAATTCCTCCTAACTTAAAATTTATCATTGTTTGTCCAATTACTTGTAAATTCTGTCCAGTAACAGAGTGTAAATTATTATGAGTCTTAAATACTCTACAATTTCTTACTATTTTGTATAGAAAACTTTCTTTTACTACACTAACCTGAGCTCCCGAATCAATTAATGTACGAACTCTATACTTTCCTATTTCTATTATACAAGAGCTATAATCTGTTTTATTTTCTATAAATTTCTTGACTTCATCTAGTTGAAAATATTCTCTGTTCGTCCTATTATACCTGTTATTAACATATTCTCTAACCCTTGGGACCTTATTATTTACCCTCCTATCATAGGTCCTGTCTAATAGGTAGGGCGCCGGTTTTCCTGCGTTCCTGTACCTGTAAAATTCCTGTGTCTATCTTCAACATTCCTACTCACCCTGTTATTGTCATGTCTACCCTGTGTATTCGACTGGACACGCCTGTTATTACAAAAACGAGAAACATGTCCCCGTTGACCACAAACCCAACAGACAATATTTGTGTTATTTGTGTTTCCCACTGTCTCACTTGTAGGGTATCTCATATTTCTTCTTTCAACATAATCACTTCTATTTCTACCTTGTAACGTTTGTATACCTCCTCTCCTATTCCATCCGAATCTTGTTTGTCCTATTTCCATGGGCTCCTCAATCCTGTCTTCTCGACTCATTCCTATTTCTCGTCCTGTTCTCAATCTGAATCTACGTCGCAAATTTTCTTCTTGTACCGCGATGTCTACCGCTTGTGATAACCTCTCAGGGTTCTCCCTCATCAGCTTAAACTTCAAACCATCGGATTTTATGCCATCTACAAAAATGCCGACTAACATCCTCTCCACCTCCTCTCCTTGAACATTCTGTCCCAAGAATGCCTCTTCAGCCAGGTTAATCAACCTATCGCTGAACAACTGTACCGTCTCTCCATTATTTTGTTTAGACTGTCTCAATACTGAAAACGCATGTTGTGGATCCGTTATTTCTGCATACTTGTGTGCCAGGTCGGTTTTGAACTGCTCCCATGTTTCATCTACTCTAGCCTCTAACTTTCTTCTAATATGCTGTGAGACCGGTTCTGTGGCTGCCTGATATGCAAGTCTCATTTTCTCTTCATCTGTTGCAGATACTAAATACGCATATTTCTCTATGGAAGTAATCCATTTCTTAAACTCCCTGGCCTGTCCACTAAACTTAACGATTTCAGTTGTCATTCCCTGTTGTTTTATGACCGTATGAAGTCTATCTACTGCCGTTCCGACTCCCGACAAAACTTGTGCTACTGAATCCTGTTCTGTCATGTTTACAATATTTATACTTGTACAAGCAAACAAGAATCAATTCTTATTAATATTTAAATTAATTAACTAAAGAATTCAATTATTTTTCAAGCAATACCTTTTTTTTTCTTGTTGAGGTTTTCTTTCTAACCGAAAATGAAGTTCCTGGCGTCTATGTTTCTGTCTACTGAGCCTGAGAAAGCCGGTATTCGATCACCTGAATCTAGACCGATAAAGTGGGTTCCGCAAAGACCAAATAAAAAGGCTCGACTGTAGTCCACAGGCCTCGCTATGGCTCCACAAAGCTCGATATGGGTCCACAAAGCTCGATAGGGCTTCACAGGGCTCGATATGGTTCCACAAAGCTCGATAGGGCTTCACAAGGCTCGCTATGGCTCCACAAAGCTCGATATGGGTCCACAAAGCTCGATAGGGCTTCACAAGGCTCGATATGGCTTCCACAAAGCTCGATAGGGCTTCACAAGGCTCGCTATGGCTCACAAGGCTCGATATGGTTCCACAAAGCTCGATAGGGCTTCACAAGGCTCGCTATGGCTCCACAAAGCTCGATAGGGCTTCACAGGGCTCGATATGGTTCCACAAAGCTCGATAGGGCTTCACAAGGCTCGCTATGGCTCCACAAAGCTCGATAGGGCTTCACAGGGCTCGATATGGTTCCACAAAGCTCGATAGGGCTTCACAAGCTCGATATGGCTCCACAAAGCTCGATAGGGCTTCACAGGATTCGATATGGTTCCACAAAGCTCGATAGGGCTTTACAAGATTCGATATTGCTCCACAAAGCTCGATAGGGCTTTACAAGATTGTGAGGAGCGGTCAAGCGTATCAACCACCCAGGGACGGGCTCTTGAAACACAGTAAAGCTCTGAGATGAGCTGACGAGGGCTCGATTTTAATGACCAATTTATCGGGCCACAGCGACCAAAACCATCACTGGACGACGGTGATCAAGAAAATCAGTATTTCAGCCGAACTTGATAAGGAGCTTCGGTCCAGGCCAATTATAGCTGTAAGTCTCATAGACGGCCATTTTCTTAGAATTTGAGAGCTGAAAAAATTTACTCAGTCCGTTAACAAGCAAGTGACCTTCAGAGCAGCCAGGTTAAAGCAACGGCAGTCCAAACTCACAGGAGGATATCAACCATAGTTCGGTCACCCAGAGCACAATAACAAGCGGCTCCCGACTTTGACAAAAACCTCCAACAGACAGTAGCTCCGTCTAAAAACTGATTCGAGAAAACGTTTGTTCTAAATACAGGCCTCAAAAGGTAGTCTGGTCTGGATCTTTTGATGGTTTATTAGTACTTCGGATTGCGTCCGCGACGGCAAAGTCCAGTCCAGTATCCTGGTCACGGCACCATTTATTAGTCCTGTAACAGTGTACAGAGACTAACAAGACGTGGGATCAATTTCAAATATCGTTTATTATCTTGATGGTGACAACATGGCTCCTTCTTCCTCTGAGCCGGGATGTAAACTGCCCCCCAGACAACCCACTACGTCACGATTGAGCATCTCCCCTCGCTTTCAGTCCCAATGCTCAATCGTGCTGTAGCTGTTTCCCACTAGATCCTAATAATACCCCAATACTCAATGCTCCCTTACTGTTACAAAACTAGTGATAGGCAATTCTGTGGCTTTGTGTATGGTTTGATAGCGACTGGTATGTACTTGTAAAGAGCCAACGGCAATAAAATGTACCATTCAATTCCTTTCACACGACTTGCAAGTTTCTTGTGTGGTGTGGAAGAAGTAATCCGATGATGCCTGACACATGAGTTGTTGACAGGCAAGGATTAATGTGGTGTCAGAAGTGTGGCTTGGACGAAAGTTCAAGCTAAAAAAACACTCATCCACGGCTCTAGACTAAGTTTACAAATAGTGAAGTAGTGAATTTAATTTGTGTCAGTGACGGTTGACGTGTGCAGACTAGGACAAGTTGCTAGCGAAACTGTGCCTATCGTGACGAAATAATGCTTATTTGTGTTTATTAAGATATTATTTACTTAAATCATGTGTTCTTCAAAGTTGTAAGTAGTGATATTATTATTTTCTTTATTTATTCATGTAATTATTCATGTAATTATGTATTTATTTATGAATAACTATCAACTATGATTCATGGCGGAGCGATACACAGCCAGCAACATTATCGATTTTTGCAAGCTAAAAATAGCGCTGCGCCTCTGACGTGTTACGATTGACAAACAGTTGGGCCACGCCATTGGCATTCAGCATCTGAGTGTTTACAAATCGGCAAGCTACTGCCCGCCTAAATCAGTGCTTTATATAACCTATTATTTGTTTATTTCAATTAGTAATTGAATATATTTATTTATTTAAACAATATTATTATATTTTTATTTATTTCAAAGCAGTTATTGAATTTTTTTTTCGTACTTTTTCTTGTGTTTACCGTCACGAGGGTACTACTTTCGGTCATGCAAATTAGACTTGGTCTGCACAACACTTGCATAGATTAAATTAGGTTAGTGACGAAAGGCATAAATAAGTTAGAACGAAGACAGGACATTGACAATTTAATATTAAGTTAACTATATTCTTTTTTTTTGTGGGCATGTCACTGTTGATGTATCAGATTGTCGAATAATATGTCGGTTTACTATTTGTTAATTGTTGCTGCTCTGTAAACCAGGGTGAACAACATCTGAATAGAAGATTCGTGTGTGTGCGAAGTACCAAACAGGTGACCTAATTAGAAAACTCGTGTCTGTGCTGAAGTGGCAAACAAGGTGACCTGTGTTACCGGATTGTTGTTCCCTGATTCTCGGGAACATTAAGTTGAGTATACTCAATATTTTTGGCATGCAAAGTGATTAATAGTGCATCTCTTTTTCAGCTTGTGATGCATTAGCATACTTTTGTCCTCTGGTTTTTGCAGGAATACATTTTTCAGGTTATATACAAAGAGTACAATTTGCAGTGCTCAGATATTGAGGAACATAACCTATCAAAGAAAAATAAGTGAATAAACAATTCAGTGTAGGTCAACGCTAGCTAATTACCTAACATCATGGCTACTCTAGCTGATTTCGTAAAAGCAGGCAAAGAAATGCAATACACAGGTAAAGAGCTAGAGGAATATGCTGATAAGAAATTTAAAGAAGCAAAAGATGCTGAGAGAGACGAACGTGCACGAGAAAGACAACAGCAAAAGGAAAAGGAAGAACGAGATAGACAACAGCAAAATGAAAAGGAAGAACGAGATAGACAACAGCAAAATGAAAAGGAAGAACGAGATAGACAACATCAAAAGGAGATTGCTCAACTAGCTGAGATAACAAAACAAAAACAGCTAGAAGATGACAAACAGATTAAACTGAAGGAATTAGAATTAAAGCAAAAGCAATTAGAACAGGAAAGAGAACTAAAGCAAAAAGAGATAGATGAAATGGCAAGAGTTAAGGAAAAACAAATACAAGTAGAATCAGAGACACAATTAAAGATGAAAGAAATGGATGTAGACTCACACGCAGAGATCTCTGCCACTAAACTAAAAAGTCAACAAGAAGAAAATAAGTTCAACAAATACAAAAATATTATCAAACCATATTGTAAAGAAGATTCCATATCAGCCTGGACAGAAAATGTCGAGTATCAGTTTAAATATCACCAAGTTCCAATAGAAATGTGGGCTATGATTTATATGAAGAACCTGAGTGGTGAGCCCCTTAAAGTGATAGAGTCAATACCAACAGACCTTAGATCTAACTATCAGTACATCCATGATAGGATAATGCAACACTTTTTACTTGATGCCCCTGGGTATCAGGTTCAGTTCTCAAATTTAAAACCTAAACCTAGTGAGACTTTCATTGATTACGTCTCAAATGTTCAGAGTGTACTAGATAGATGGCTTAAAGCAGCTAACATAGGAAAAGACTTTGACAGACTCAAAAATTTAATAGCCATGGATAAAGTTATATCCACTATACCATCTCCTTTTGCTAAATTTTTGCAGCAGTCAGACATTGAGAACATAGAGCAGTTCGAAAAGAAAGGCTCTGCTTATTTTTCTTCTAACAGAGATATTTTCAAGACCTCAAATGACTCTGAAGTAGTTTCTTTTGTGAAAGACCAACCTAAAAATTATCAGAGTAAGAGAAAACCTTTTCAGAAAATCGACCAGAAAGATAGGAAAGTGTCAAAATGTATTTACTGTCAACTTTTGCATGACACTTATTCTATGTGTGACAAATCGCCAAATTATCTGGCGCATCTTGAAAATGTTATTAAGAAACAACAAAACAAAAGATCTGCATACAGGCGTGCAATCAAATGCTTCTTTTGTTCCAGCTATGGCCATTATTCAAATAAGTGCCTGGGCCGTCAACGTATGAAAGCCAACAATGCTATTTTGATTGATACATCTTCTGATAGTGGTAGTGAGACTGAGTGTGAGATTGAAAATACTTTACCTTGTAAACAATCTGAAGATGTGTGTTGTGTAAACGATATATTAAGTTTTGACAGTTGTGAACGATGTCACCAATTTCATGCAGACGCAAAATTAGAATGTGGACATACAGTACCATGCTCAACTGAGAGTGTAAATGCAGCCTTAGCCTCCAGAGGCAATTTGGTGTTCCACAATGCAATGGTCAATGATACACCATGCCAATGTTTGCTGGACAGCGGCAGCACCCTTATTGGTCTTCGAAAGGATCTAGTGAGTCTAGGTGATTATACAGGCGACTCTGTCAAATGCCGAACCTTTTCTGGTAACGTTGAAATTTACCCTTTGGCCAAAGCCCGTATTAACACTCCTTTCCTTTCTGGTACCTTTACTTGTGCAATACTTGACAACCCTTGTACTGACTTAATTTTGGGTTGCTTACCCCAACTGAAACAATGTACTAGCGATGAAATAGCTGCATGGGAAAGATTAGATGCAGCTAATGCAACAACCAGAGCAGACACTGTAAAACATCAAGACACACTACAAGATGAGAGACTACTATTGCTTTCTTCAACTGGCACAGATGATACCAACAGACAGAAATTCATAGAACAGCAGAAAGCTGATCCTAGTGTGTCTCCTTATTTAAAATTATTGAAAGAAAGAGCCAAAGTGACCAAAAATGTCTCATGGTTCTTTAAACCTAATAATGGCTTTCTTACTAAATATTTTACAACTGATAACCATGAGAATCAGCAAACGGTGCGACCTGTACAACACCGCCTAACTGTGAAAAAAACTGCACATGAGTCACCGCTTGCTGGTCACCTGGCATACGACAAAACCAGGGCTATATTTCAGGCTCATTTGCATTGGCCAGGGTTTTGGAATGATATAAAATTATTTCATCGTTTTTGTAATGTCGGTCAACAATTAGTACATAAGGGTAGACATCCCACAGCTAAAGTACTACTTTCTACACTGGCTTCTAGACCTTTGAGAGGGAGGGTCAAATTTACCAATACACAAACAAGGGTGCTTGAACAATTGGTCGTAAACCAGATCAAAACATACTTCAGTTACTTCCAGACAAATAAAATGGCAAGGACCATTCAAGGTGGTACGTAGGATTTCAAATGTTGACTATGAAATATCGATAAACGGACACTTAAAGATATTCCATGTCAACATGTTGAAACTTTACTTTTCATGACAAGAGACAGGAGTAGAGACAGACGAACACAGTGCACCCACACCTAATAATAAGACGACAGACATACATAGCGCAACTACACTAGTTAGCGGGACTGGCAAATCCGACAAGATGCATACATTTAGTGAGCTTACAGAATACGCATGATATATGTTTCCATACTGATGACTGGACAACACACTGACTGAAACTAAAACATGTCTTTGACAGGTTGCGACTCTTCGGTCTCACTGTCAAACCGAGCAAAGTTGAATTGGGCCTAAAAGAAATTGACTTTTTGGGGCATGTCATTTCACAAGGTCAACTTAAGACTGACAATAGAATTATTACAAAAATTATGAATCTGACCATGCCTACCACAAAGAAGCAGGTCAGAAGCCTTTTGGGGTTAGTAAATTACTATAGTAAATTCATACCAAATTTAGCGGAAATTACAAGTGTATTTTCCAATGTTTTAAAAGCATCTGTAAAATTAGATGTCAAAGATGCATTATTAATTTCTGCATTGTCAAAATTGAAAATCTTGTTTAGTAATGTACCAATCCTCCGCTTGCCTAATCCTAGGCTCGTTTATTATCTTAGGACAGATGCCAGCTCCATCGCTGCAGTACTAGGCCAATTTTATAATGGCATCGTCCACCCGATTTGCTACGTGAGCCGTAAGATCACACCTGCTGAGTCCAGATATTCCATATCAGAGTTGGAAGCCCTAAGCGTCATCTATGCGGTGAGGAAGCTCCATCGATTTCTAGCGGGTGTTCACTTCATTGTCCAGACTGACAACTCCCCAATCACGGTCATACAAAGTGGTGTGCATCGGAATGACCGTATATACAGGTGGTCGCTTATACTACAAAACTATACTTTTAGTATAGAACATATTAAGGGTAAGGACAACATTCTGGCTGATACCCTTAGTCGACCATCTGAGGTAGAAATACCAGAGATTCCACATAAGATTGTAGAGTAATAATTATTAAATTAGTACAGTATAATATTCTATGTAAAATATTGTATGAATACATAGACATTATAAGCTACACTAGGTACTAAGAACAGTGATCTACCATGTGTCCGTAGACATCAACAGAAGAACTGTGTGCTCCGAATAACAAATATATCACCGTGTGAACTGGAACAGCTCGTTATGTACTAAGCTCCATATGTGTTTCCGGTGAATCATTTGTGTTAAGCAGAGAAAAACAGTGTCAGAACAGTCCATAAATACAGACACTAAAAATACTGGTCTACGACACAAGCGAACTCTACAGGTGCCATACCCATAGGACACAAGTATGACTGTGTATTGTATTTAATATACCCAGGACAAATGTAATTATACAGTATGCCAATGAAAGCAATTTCTGAACATTGGGGCAACAACTAACCTGGGGTATTTGAATACTATGTATATAAATACTTATTGTGATATGTATTATAATATTTTAATAGTGTGATAAATTATAGGTAGAATAGGTAACTGTAATTTACACTTAGAGTTAGGAAATAAAATAGTTTTCATTTTTTTTAGTAGTTTACATAAATCATTACTTTACCCACCTACTTACCCTAAAAGTAGAATAGATAGTAGTTTAGATAGGGATAGTACCATTTAGGTTATTACATTCCACTTTGTTTCATTTCAGGTGGTTTCATTCCATCTTAATGAACCATTCCATTTAACAAACATGATCAGTTATTATTATGATTAATTTACACCATAATAGGATAAAAATGTTAGACAATTAAATATACATCATTTAGATTAAGAATATCAGTCATATATTTTTTTTGTTCATTTAAAAACATCAGTTATAATTTTGTCATATTTCAAATTACCCATGTTAGAAAGGTACATAATTTATTTCACATTACCCAATTTAGAAAGGTACATAAGTCATTACATTTCACATTACCCATTTTAGAAAGGTACATAATTCATTACATTTCACAGTACCCATTTCAGAAAGTTACATAACTCATCTCACATCAATTTCATTTTAAATAATTAGATTACATCCCTTAAATTAGATAAATATTAGTATTAATGTAAGCATATCTTAGGATTAATGTGGCAAAATAGATTAAAATAGTTAACACATTAAATACACATTTATAGAAGTAGTAGTAGTGTCAGTAGTTAGGGTATGATTACAGTAAAATATAGTTGGTCATAAGACCAAGGGTATAAACCATCAACCCTTTGTACTTACATGTAAATATGTTGTATATATATGACTCGTGCAGCGATTTACGCACAGTCATTGAGCTCAACTTTCTCAAACTGAGCCAAACGTGTACAGTGTCACTCCAGGGTTTTTAAATAATTGGGAGGGTGAAAGATGTGTGACAGAAGTAAGGGTAAAAGATGTGTAACAGAAGTGTGAAAGTGAGAGCAAATGTAAAATATACAAGGGAGAGTAAGATCGGTCAGCGGATGTTTCTGCCGCTCAACGCGACTTTTTATTTTTTGTCTGCGTCAAATATTTGCGTTCAATGTTGAAAATGTGCTGTGATGAATGTGTTGTGTGTAGTTTAGTTTAGATCTTAGATAAAGTATTGTAAGTCTCATGAAACGGAAACGTAGTCACGAATTAGTGTTATACACTTGTTTGTGACCTCATTTAACCGAATTATGGCACTTGAAAAACTAACTTACATACACATGATAGATAGATATACATGTGAGAATGTAAACTATATTAGTAATTACATCCAAACACGCAAACAACCAGAAAAACAAACATATAAATTGCATACATATTTCATAGATCAAAGGGAGATAACTTCGGATCAGGGGACATAATAGACAACGAAACACTAACTTAACAGTGAAAGATAACTTTACACGCGGAAGCGAATTAGGTAAAGCCTGTCGCACACAGCTTGGGTAATGGTTGTTTAATATTATATGGGGGACATGAAGCAATTCATGTGTTGACCCTAAGAAAGTCAACTTTGTATGGGTAGTAAGTTAATTTACTATTGGAGGGCAGGTCTTATAAGACAACGGTCCGGTTCAGACATACCTCTAATTAATATAATATTGCGATTGAGAAGAGGGCTCACGCCAACCAGACAAGTTTGTGGCGATTGCCAGTAGCCAAGTAAAGTCATACTACATTGTGACATTAGTCAGTAGAAGTCTATGTAGTTACCCAAAGCCAGGTTATCTACAGTCTTTGACAAAAATTAGATACACTAATTTTTTTAGAAACCTCTTGCGTCACAACCAATGACTCAAAGTTGATGACGCAACACAGGAGGGGAGGGTGTGTGTCAAAGACTGCAACAGAAGGGCCGGAGGTCTGCCCCAAGATAGTACACCAACGGGAAGAGTGGTCAACCTCAAATAGTTACAGTGATACAGTGCCCCAATATAAGGGCGGGGTAGGTGTTAGAATGGGGGACTATTAACTAGTTCTCTCAAAAGACACGGAGACGTGGAACAGATAGCTAGCACTCTGGTCACGACAGAATCACGCATACGGGATCGCCACGATTGCTACTCAACCAAAGACAGCTAATGTCAGCGTGCCAAGCATCACGGCACGCAGAAAGCCGAAGGGCACGTCAAGGTCCTTCCGCGTGGTGTGTAACCACGCGAGCCAACTAGTCAGACCGGGGACTGACATTGTAGAGAGCAGATCGTTAGATATTGATAGGAGTTTTGTGTAACCAAATAGATAGAGATTAGCAATAGGGTTTAGGAAACTAGCGATAGGCAATTCTGTGGCTTTGTGTATGGTTTGATAGCGACTGGTATGTACTTGTAAAGAGCCAACGGCAATACAATGTACCATTCAATTCCTTTCACACGACTTGCAAGTTTCTTGTGTGGTGTGGAAGAAGTAATCCGATGATGCCTGACACATGAGTTGTTGACAATTAAAATTGTTAATTAGTTGAACTCATACACTGTATGTTAATTGGTTGACACCATACACTGTATATTAGGTGGCTGATCCCATATACAGTATGTTAATTGGATGACCCCCCCCCCCCCACCCCATACACTGTATGCTAGTTGGCTGATCCCATATACAGTATGTTAGGTGGATGACCTCCCATACACTGTATGTTAGTTGGTTGACCCCTACACTTGATATTAGTTGGCTGATCCCATATACAGTATGTTAATTGGATGACCTCCCATACACTGTATGTTAGTTGGTTGACCCCTACACTTGATATTAGTTGGCTGATCCCATATACAGTATGTTAATTGGATGACCTCCCATACACTGTATGCTAGTTGGGTGACCGCATACACTTTACGTTAGTTTGTTGACTCCCATACACTGTTTGTGAACTGGATAAACCCACACACCGTATGTCAACTGAATAAACCCACACACTGTATGTCAACTTAATAAACCCAGACACTGTATGTCAACTGGATAAAAACACACACTGTATGTCAACTGGGTAAACCCACACACTGTATGTCAACTGGATAAACCCACACACTGTATGTCAACTGGATAAACCCAGACACTGTATGTCAACTGGATAAAAACACACACTGTATGTCAACTGGATAAACCCACACACTGTATGTCAACTGGATAAACCCACACACTGTATGTCAACTGGATAAACCCACACACTGTATGTCAACTTTATAAACCCACACACTGTATGTCAACTGGATAAACCCACACACTATGTCAACTGGATAAACCCACACACTGTATGTCAACTGGATAAACCCACACACTGTCAACTGGATAAACCCACACACTGTATGTCAACTGGATAAACCCACACACTGTATGTCAACTGGATAAACCCACACACTGTATGTCAACTGGATAAGCCCACACACTGTATGTCAACTGGATAAACCCACACACTGTATGTCAACTGGATAAGCCCACACACTGTATGTCAACTGGATAAACCCACACACTGTATGTCAACTGGATAAACCCACACACTGTATGTCAACTGGATAAACCCACACACTGTATGTCAACTGGATAAACCCACACTGTATGTCAACTGGATAAATCCACACACTGTATGTCAACTGGATAAACCCACACACTGTATGTCAACTGGATAAATCCACACACTGTATGTCAACTGGATAAGCCCATACACTGTATGTCAACTGGATAAACCCACACACTGTATGTCAACTGGATAAACCCGTACACTGTATGTCAACTGGATAAACCCACACACTGTATGTCAACTGGATAAACCCACACACTGTATGTCAACTGGGTAAACCCATACACTGTATGTCAACTGGATAAACCCACACACTGTATGTCAACTGGATAAATCCACACACTGTATGTCAACTGGATAAACCCACACACTGTATGTCAACTGGATAAATCCACACACTGTATGTCAACTGGATAAACCCACACACTTTATGTTAGTTGGGTGGCCCCATATATAACTCTACAGTATGTACCTGATGAGATGCAGGGAAATATGCCAGGCAATAAATCGTGCGATTTGTTGTTTGTAGCGTCTGTGTTTATACTTCCTGGCACTTGTTTTGGCTGATTCACAGTTGAGTGAGTCTTGCAGCTTCAGTTTTCTGGGTCATGGGAGTAGTGTAAAGGGTAATTATCCCTCAGATTTTGAGGATCATATTTCCCATATATTCCTACTAATTATCGATCGTGATCCTCATTTTGAAATCAATTTTTAGATTTTATTGATTTCCCCCTCCCCTGGCATTACCTGTGCGTGGCTCAATGACGTGAGAGGAGTTTAGGGAGTGGGGGGGGGGGGGGGGGGCTAGGGCTTTGGGGGTATTTGATAAAGTGACCTCTGGTTTTAAAGTGGGGTATTATGTAGTGTCATAGGTGTTGTAAAACTTCATCATTATACACCGGTTTAGGGGTACAGATTAGGTTTACGGGTTACAGATATCCAAATGAAAACCGCAAAAAAAAAAAAAAAAAGCAATTTGAAAATTAAAGATGGTGGTTATTATTAGTTGTAGTGGATATGACTTTAACACTATCATCGTACGCAAGTTTAGGGGTACAGCTTAGGGTTACGGGTTACAGATTTTCAAATGAAAACCGTAAAAAGTAAAACAAAAATAAAGATTGTTATTATTGGTTGTAGTGGATATGACTTAATCACTTTCATCATACACATGTGTAGGGGTAAGGGGTAGGGTTACGGAGGTGTGCGGATAGGCTCAGTGATTGGGGTAATAAAGTTGATAGGTTCAGTGGTTGGGAACGTGTACAGGAGCTTCAAATTAAAACCGCAACATTCACAAAAACGTATGTATAAAAATAAAGAAATATGTGGGGAAATTGCTAAGTTGTATATTAGCTTTATTTCTGATAGACATTAGTGTCATAAGCGGAACATTTGGAAAAACATGTATTAGGGCTAAACAACACAGATGCACAAACAGGAGAGCAAAACATCCAAATGTAACACATACAGTAAAACTGTAACAGACACACACAGAGACACTGACAACCACTGAAAATGATACAACAACTTAAAAATGACAAGCATTGGGACAATCAAAGAAGCGACATAAACACTCAAACTGACACAACCAATGAAAGCTGAATAAACTACAGACTGACACAACCAAAATAAATCAACACAAAACACTTAACCCGATGCACTAACAGAAATGCACAACATCCAAATGTAACAGACACGCACACAAAAAACCACAACAAAAGAAATCGATAACCATTGAAAACGACACAACCACCGAAAAATGACAAGCATTGACTGTATCCTTCACCTCCTACAGAAGTGTCCCTCATGTCATACAACTGCGTTCCTCACCTCATACAGAAATGTCCCTCACTTGATACAGAAGTGACCCTCATGTCATACAACTGTGTCCCTCACTTGATACAGAAGTGACCCTCATGTCATACAACTGTGTCCCTCACTTGATACAGAAGTGACCCTCATGTCATACAACTGTGTCCCTCACTTGATACAGAAGTGACCCAATGTCATACAACTGTGTCCCTCACTTGATACAGAAGTGACCCTCTTGTTATACAACTGTGTCCCTCACTTGATACAGAAGTGACCCTCATGTCATACAACTGTGTCCCTCACTTGATACAGAAGTAACCCTCATGTCATACAACTGTGTCCCTCACTTGATACAGAAGTGACCCTCATGTCATACAACTGTGTCCCTCACTTGATACAGAAGTGACCCTCTTGTTATACAACTGTGTCCCTCACCTTATTCAGAAATGACCCTAATATCAAACAACTATGTCACTCATTTCATACAGTAGTGTCCCTCTTATCGTACAATTGTTCGACTTGCCATATAAACTTACTCACTTGCTCTAACAACTTGCCCACTGGCTCCCACAACTTGTCCACTTGCCCTAACAACTTACCCACATTCCCCAACTTACCCACTGGCTCTCACAATTTTCCCACTTGCCCTACCAATTTACACACTTGCTCTAACAACTTGTCCACTTACCCTCACAACATACCCACTTGCTCTTACTATTGTCCCACTTGTTCTCACAAATATGTCAGCTTGTGATTTCATGCCTTTCTTACGTCATACATAAGTGCAGCTTACTGCGCATAGAACTTTCCCCACAATATACAGAAATGACCCTCATGCCTTACAACTGTGTACCTGTTTGATAAGTTCATGTATTCGTTGGTAGTCTTGGTCAGTTCATGTATTCGTTGGCAGTCTTGGTCAGTTCATTATTCGTCGGCAGTCTTGGTCAGTTCATGTATTCGTCGGCAGTCTTGGTCAGTTCATATCCTCGTTATCAGTTTTAGTAAGTTCATATCTTCGTTATCAGTATTAGTAAGCTCATATCTTCAGTATCGATTTTGGTAAGTTCATGTCGTCATCTTCAGTTGTAAGTTCATGTCTTCGTCGTCAGCTTTTGTAAGTTCATTCATCTTCTGGTCATTTTGTAAGTTCATTCATCTTCTGGTCATTTTGTAAGTTCATTCATCTTTTGGTCATTTTGTAAGTTCATTCATCTTCTGGTCATTTTGTAAGTTCATGTCTTAGTCAACAGCTTTGATAAGTTAGGTTTTCGTCAGTGTTTGTAAGCTAATGCACGTCTTGGTAAATTTGTAAGCTATGTAGACAGTGTATGTTATTTAGACATTGTCTGTTATGTAGACAGAATGTGTTGCGTAGACAGTGTGTGTCTTATGTAGACAGTATGTGTGATACAGACAGTGTGTGTGATACAGACAGTGTGTGTGTGATATAGAAAGTGTGTGTTATGTAGACAATTTGTGTTATGTAGACAGTGTGTGCAGTGTAGACAGTGTGTGCAGTGTAGACAGTATGTGTTATGTAGACAGTATGTGTTATGTAGACAGTGTGTGCAGTGTAGACAGTGTGTGTTATGTAGACAGTGTGTTATGTAGACAGTATGTGTTATGTAGACAGTGTGTGTTATGTAGACAGTATGTGTGATATAGACAGTGTGTGTTATATAGACAGTATGTGTTATGTAGATAGTGTGTGTTGTGTAGACAGTGTGTGTTATGTAGACAGTATGTGTTATGTAGACAGTGTGTGTTATGTAGACAGTATGTGTATGTAGACAGTATGTGTTATGTAGACAGTATGTGTTATGTAGACAGTGTGTGTTATGTAGACACTATGTGTTATGTAGACAGTATGTGTTATGTAGACAGTGTGTGTTATGTAGACAGTATGTGTTATGTAGACAGTGTGTGTTATGTAGACAGTGTGTGTTATGTAGACAGTGTGTGTTATATAGACAGTATGTGTTATGTAGACAGTATGTGTTATGTAGACAGTATGTGTTATGTAGACAGTATGTGTTATGTAGACAGTGTGTGTTATGTAGACAGTGTGTGTTATGTAGACAGCTGTGTGTTATGTAGACAGTATGTGTTATGTAGACAGTGTGTGTTATGTAGACAGTGTGTGTTATGTAGACAGTATGTGTTATGTAGACAGTATGTGTTATGTAGACAGTGTGTGTTATGTAGACAGTATGTGTTATGTAGACACTATGTGTTATGTAGACAGTGTGTGTTATGTAGACAGTATGTGTTATGTAGACAGTATGTGTTATGTAGACAGTGTGTGTTATGTAGATAGTGTGTGTTATATAGACAGTGTGTGTTATGTAGACAGTGTGTGTTATGTAGACAGTGTGTGTTATGTAGACAGTATGTGTTATGTAGACAGTGTGTGTTAAGTAGACAGTGTGTGTTATGTAGACAGTGTGTGTTATGTAGACAGTGTGTGTTATGTAGACAGTGTGTGTTATGTAGACAGTATGTGTTATGTAGACAGTATGTGTTATGTAGACAGTGTGTGTTATATAGACAGTATGTGTTATGTAGACAGTATGTGTTATGTAGACAGTATGTGTTATGTAGACAGTATGTGTTATGTAGACAGTATGTGTTATGTAGACAATATGTGATATGTAGACAGTATGTGTTATGTAGACAGTGTGTGTTATGTAGACAGTATGTGTTATGTAGACAGTGTGTGTTATGTAGACAGTATGTGTTATGTAGACAGTGTGTGTTATGTAGACAGTATGTGTTATGTAGACAGTGTGTGTTATGTAGACAGTATGTGTTATGTAGACAGTGTGTGTTATGTAGACAGTATGTGTTATGTAGACAGTATGTGTTATGTAGACAGTATGTGATATGTAGACAGTGTGTGTTATGTAGACAGTATGTGATATGTAGACAGTGTGTGTTATGTAGACAGTGTGTGTTATATAGACAGTATGTGTTATGTAGACAGTATGTGTTATGTAGACAGTGTGTGTTATGTAGACAGTGTGTGTTATGTAGACAGTATGTGTTATGTAGACAGTATGTGTTATGTAGACAGTATGTGATATGTAGACAGTATGTGTTATGTAGACAGTGTGTGTTATGTAGACAGTGTGTGTTATGTAGACAGTGTGTGTTATGTAGACAGTATGTGTTATGTAGACAGTATGTGTTATGTAGACAGTATGTGATATGTAGACAGTGTGTGTTATATAGACAGTATGTGTTATGTAGACAGTATGTGTTATGTTGACAGTATGTGTTATGTAGACAGTGTGTGTTATGTAGACAGTGTGTGTTATATAGACAGTATGTGTTATGTAGACAGTATGTGTTATGTAGACAGTATGTGTTATGTAGATAACATGAACTGCTATTGATCACTGACCGTGTCCACACTGATACTACCACACAACTAGGTCAGGTCCATGTTCCAGGTGTGGTGACGTTAACACTACCACACAACTAGGTCAGGTTCATGTTCCAGGTGTGGTGACTTTAATACTACCAGTCAACTAGGTCAGGTGTATGTTCCAGGTGTGGTGACTTTAACACTACCACACAACTAGGTCAGGTTCATGTTCCAGGTGTGATGACTTTAACACTACCACACAACTAGGTCAGGTTCATGTTCCAGGTGTGGTGACTTTAACACTACCCCACAACTAGGTCAAGTGTGTGTTCCAGGTGTGGTGACTTTAACACTACCACACAACTAGGTCAGGTGTATGTTCCAGGTGTGGTGACTTTAACACTACCACACAACTAGGTCTGGTGTATGTTCCAGGTGTGGTAACTTTAACACTACCACACAACTAGGTCAGGTTCATGTTCCAGGTGTGGTGACTTTAATACTACCACACAACTAGGTCAGGTGTATGTTCCAGGTGTGGTGACTCTAACACTACCACACAACTAGGTCAGGTTCATGTTCCAGATGTGATGACTTTAACACTACCACACAACTAGGTCAGGTTCATGTTCCAGGTGTGGTGACTTTAACACTACCACACAACTAGGTCAGGTGTATGTTCCAGGTGTGGTGACTTTAACAATACCACACAACTAGGTCAAGTGTATGTTCCAGGTGTGGTGACTACCACACAACTAAGTCAGGTTCATGTTCCAGGTGTGGTGACTTTAACACTACCACACAACTAGGTCAGGTGTATGTTCCAGGTGTGGTGACTTTAACACTACCACACAACTAAGTCAGGTGTATGTTCCAGGTGTGGTGACTTTAACAATACCACACAACTAGGTCAGGTGTATGTTCCAGGTGTGGTGACTGCCACACAACTAAGTCAGGTGTATGTTCCAGGTGTGGTGACTTCAGCTGTCCCTGTGTATCTGGCGTGTCCGTTAATCTTCTTTCTTCTACTTCTATGAGTGCAAATCAATACACGGGAATATATGTCTGTATATGTGGTTGTATATGTGGTTGTATATGTGGTTGTATATGTGGTTGTATATGTGGTTGTATATGTGGTTGTATATGTGGTTGTATATGTGGTTGTATATGTGGTTGTATATGTGGCTGTATATGTGGCTGTATATGTGGCTGTATATGTGGCTGTATATGTGGCTGTATATGTGGTTGTATATGTGGGCCTGTATATGTGGTTGTATATGTGGTTGTATATGTGGTTGTATATGTGGTTGTATATGTGGTTGTATATGTGGTTGTATATGTGGTTGTTCATGTTTTATAGCAGTGTCAGAGGCCAGAACAGGCTGGGGTCGTCGCAGCTGCAAAAGAGTGATGATAGAGTTGGGATGTGTGGTCACACGCACATACACACACACATCCACACACATACATCTTCACACAGCGCGGACACACACACACACTCATACATCCTCACACATACATCCTCACACTCACATCCACACACAGCGCGGACACACACACACACACACACACACACACACACACACACACACACACACACACTAGAGAAAGGGGAAGAAAAGGGAGGGAAAGAATGCGAGAGACAAGCTGCAACAAGTCGGTACATCAAAGTGCCCAACCATCCAGCTGTTGGCATATTTGCCTACATAATTTCCCAAACCTACTTCCATATTTAGACGTGCGCTTTTTTGGGGCAGTCGGCTTGTTTGATGTCCCATTTCAGGCATTGAAGAATCGGCCGGGGGCCTACAACTGGGCTACAGATCCTAGTACTTTCTGGCGGTAAGTGGGTCGGGTGGCAAACACGTCAGGCACTGTTCTCACATTCTCAGAGGGCAACTATTTCTGTATTCAACCAGATCGCCGGGTGTCACACTTTGTCCCAGAACTTGCTACCCTGCTACGCATCAGTACCATCGGATTTCACAGAGAGCAGCGCACTTTCACGGCCACTGGGCTAAGTACGCACTGAAGAAAACAGCCGGCAAACCACGGGTTTGTAAATACACGCAGCCAAGTTTAGCAGCCTGGAGTTGGTTCATGAATAAATGATCGTCTATCACATGTGTTAGAGGTCACCAGACTAGCTTTGATCACAGCCTAATCTAGGTCGGTACAAATGTTTATGTGTGGGTGTGAGTGAGTGTATGTGTGTATTTGTGAGTGAGTGTGTGTATGCCCGCGCTCGTGTGTGTGTGCGTGTATAATGGAGGCAGGGACACCAAAGATGTTGATCAAATCTCCACAGCGAAGCTCGCTCAGCGAGAACAGTGAGGTGTTCAGTCAACCTAGAACAATCAGAGGTTCAGTCAGCCGAGAACAGTCAGAGATTCAGTCAGCCGAGATCAGTTAGAGATTCAGTCAGCGGAGGACAGTCAGACGTTCAGCAGCAGGGGACAGTCAGACGTTCAGTCAGCCGAGAACTGTCTAAGGTTCAGTCAGACGAGACCAGAAACAGTTTGTAGTGAATGCTTGTGACAGAATAGATCGTCACTGGTTGTAAGAAAACAGTGTGTGGTGAATGCTTGAGACAGAATAGATCGTCACTGGTTGTAAGAAAATAGTTTGTAGTGAATGCTTGTGACAGAATAGAGCCTTGCCAGTTGTAAGAAAACTGTTTGTAGTGAATGCTTGAGACAGAATAAAGCGTCGCCAGTTGCAGAAAACAGAACAAAACCTGTTTAAAGACATCTGGGCATTAACAAGCGGACTCAGGACGCCATTACATGTAACAAATGAAAGGAATGGCAATAATTACACAGAAGGCAAAGTCAGAGAGAGAAAGAGAGAGAGAGAGAGAGAGAGAGAGAGAGAGAGAGAGACACACACACACACACGCACACACACCGCACTATGACACTAATAAGTAAAATACCGCACTATCGCACTCAGTCATGAGAGTGAAATATCGCACTAATTGGTGCTGGTGAAATTCTCGCGCAAATCATCAGGATGAGGATTGAGAGTAAATTTGAACCAGAAATACAAGAAGTAAAGACGTACAGGACAGGGAAAGACAAGACGTACAGGACAGGGAAAGACAAGACGTACAGGACAGGGAAATAAGGAAGCATTTCAGCAGCCCGAGAACATCTGGGAGGAACCCAGAGAGTGCAATCTGCACATACAAACCAAATTTGGATAGATCTGATACGGGTGCGATCAATGTGTTTTCATGAAATATATGCACACTTTCACAAATCTGCCAGAAGTGACGGGTGAGTCGGGATGTGTGTCGGGGTGGGGTGGGAGTACAGGTGGGATATTCCCAGGGAGGCGGAAGAACAGGAAATTGACCCATTTAAACGAGGGCGGTGTAGATGGCAAAAACATCTGGCTGGAAACTCCAGGCTGGCACTTTAAACACCAGGCCTTTATGGAGACTCAATCATCGGATGTGCACATTGGTTTGAAGGTATCGGCTGCTAGCTGATTCCACTTGTGGTTACTGGCAGACGATTGTTGCTGTCATACTATATGTGACTGCCCGACTGACACTGTCATACTACACGTAACCGACCGACTGACACTGTCATTTTGTGTATTAGTGGACAGTTAGGATGTGTGTACTGCACTTAAGTGACACTGTCAATCTGTGTATCAGAAACATAGTTAGGATGTATGTACTATACTTATAGATGCATGAGAGTATATATCCTGTTACCAATGGAGTGAAGCAAGTGTCCTGGCACCTAAACTGTTCAGCCTCATGTTTTCAGCTAGACACAATACTATCACAATCATAATCACCACCACTACTATCACTAACATAGACAGCACCACTACTAATAACTCATCAGGACTAGATGGAATCAGTAATCGGATCCTTCGCTATGCTGCACCGGTCATCTGCGTGTCACTAACTTTTATATACAATCAATGTCTCACCAAAGGTCACTTCCCATCAGCCTTTAAAATCGCTAAAGTGTATCCTCATTTAAAAGCTGGTTCATTAGACGATCGTCTCATGAGTAATTATAGGCCAATTTCCATATTATCCTCACTATCCAAACCGCTAGAAAAGCACATCCACAAAACAACACTAGAGCACTTAGTTCGCCACAAACTAATAGTTGACAGTCAGTCAGGATTTCGGCCAAAATATTCTTGTCATGCGGCCCTAACAAACATGATAGAAAACTGGCATCAAAATATTAACAACACTACTCTATGTGGAGCGGTGTTTATAGACTTTAGAAAAGCATTCGATATGATAAATCATACTATCCTAATTAAAAACTAGAAACAATGAAAGTAAGCTTTAATATAGTGACATTAATACACTCATTTTTATTAGACAGAAAACAAGTAGTATCACACAATAAATCTTTATCTCAAGCCATTACCATTAATACTGGAGTACCACAGGGGTCTATACTTGGCCCTCTGCTATATGCCATTGACATAAATGATCTTCCCTTACATTTGTCGTCGCCCTGCGATCTATTTGCAGACGACTGCACAGTATATACAAACACTATCGATCGTAATGTGCTAGAATTATCCTTGCAACAGGAAATAAATAGTGTAGTTAACTGGAGTCATGCAAACCGCATGTAAATTAACATTTCTAAAACAAAATCTATGGTAATAGGAACCTGGCAAAGACTTCACACTCTAAACTCGCAGAGAACTCTTTAGCTGCACATTGGTAGCACTCCTATAGAAAGTGTAACCGAGCACAAGGCACTAGGTCTTATCATAGATCAAAATCTTTCCTTTCATTCCCATGTTCATGCTCTAGTTAAACAAATAGCCATACAAGTATACCAACTTGCCAAAATTAAAATCTTCCTCGACGAAACCACAAGAAAGATATTCTATACTTCCCACATACAAACACATATTTATTATTACTCCACAATATGGGATGGATGCTCCAAATCAATAACAAAACGCCTTTATTCACTCCAGAA
The DNA here is from genome assembly GCA_014155875.1 of Cepaea nemoralis. Taxonomy (NCBI): domain Eukaryota; kingdom Metazoa; phylum Mollusca; class Gastropoda; order Stylommatophora; family Helicidae; genus Cepaea; species Cepaea nemoralis. Next base: position 217,046 of record JACEFZ010027536.1, on the reverse strand, counting down.
AAGGCCAGTGCGTCTAATCAAGGCTGATAAGCTTACAGACAATTCTAACCTACATGACCGTCTTCAGTTACTGCCACTCCACAAACGCCTACTTTTTAATAAGGCTAAACTAATTCACAAAATCCTGTTTCAAAATGCCCCAAGCTACCTTTGGCCATTGTTTAAATATAATGCAAGACATAGTGAACGATTAAATATACTTCATGTCCCTAAACCTAGGATAGACTTATTTAAAACAAGCTTAGCATACTCTGCCACTCAGTTATGGAACAATCTTCCACAAAAAAATCAAAGATACCACCAATCATTATACATACAGTCGCAACCAGTTTAACTGACATGTTTCACTAACATAGACACCAGCACTACTATCACTAACATAGACACCACCACTACTATCACTAACATTATCACCAGCACTACTATCACTAACATAAACACCACCACTACTATACTAACATAGACACAAGCACTACTATCACTAACATAGAAACCAGCACTACTATCATTAACATAGACACCAGCACTACTATCACTAACATAGACACCACCACTATTATACTAACATAGACACCACCACTACTATCACTAACAAAGACACCACCACTACTATCACTAACAAAGACACCACCACTACTATACTAACATAGACACCAGCACTACTATCACTAACATAGACACCAGCACTACTATCACTAACATAGACACCAGCACTACTATCACTAACATAGACACCAGCACTACTATCACTAACATAGACACCAGCACTACTATCACTAACATAGACACCAGCACTACTATCACTAACATAGAAACCAGCACTATTGTTCTAACATAGACACCAGCACTACTATCACTAACATAGACACCAGCACTACTATACTAACATATAATATCACCACTACTATCACTAACATAGACACCAGCACTACTATCACTAACATAGACACCAGCACTACTATCACTAACATAGACACCACCACTACTATCACTAACATTATCAACAGCACTACTATCACTAACATAAACACCACCACTACTATACTAACATAGACACAAGAACTACTATCACTAACATAGAAACCAGCACTACTATCACTAACATAGACACCAGCACTACTATAATAACATAGACACCACCACTACTATACTAACATAGACACCACCACTACTATCACTAACAAAGAAACCACCACTACTATACTAACATAGACACCAGCATTACTATCACTAACATAGACACCATCACTACTATCACTAACATAGACACCAGCACTACTATCACTAACATAGACACCATCACCACTATCACTAACATAGACACCAGTACTACTATCACTAACATAGACACGAGCACTACTATCACTAACATAGACACCACCACTACTATACTAACATAGACACCACCACTTCTGTTCTAACATAGACACCAGCACTACTATCACTAACATAGACACCAGCACTACTATACTAACATATAATATCACCACTACTATCACTAACATAGACACCAGCACTACTATCACTAACATAGACACCAGCACTACTATCACTAACATAGACACCACCACTACTATACTAACATAGACACCACCACTACTATCACTAACATAGACACCAGCACTACTATCACTAACATAGACACCAGCACTACTATCACTAACATAGACACCAGCACTACTATCACTAACATAGACACCAGCACTACTATCACTAACATAGACACCACCACTACTATCACTAACATTGACACCAGCACTACTATCACTAACATAGACACCACCACTACTATCACTGACATAGACACCAGCACTACTATCACTAACATAGACACTAGCACTACTATCACTAACATAGACACCACCATTACTATACTAACATAGACACCAGCACTACTATCACTAACATAGACAGCACCACTACTATCACTAACATAGACACCACCACTACTATCACTAACATAGACAGCACCACTACTATCACTAAAATAGACACCACCACTACTATCACTAACATAGACAGCACCATTACTATCACTATCATAGACAGCACCACTACTATCACTAACATAGACACTAGCACTACTATCACTAACATAGACACCACCACTACTATACTAACATAGACACCACCACTACTGTACTAACAGACACCAGCACTACTATCACTAACATAGACACCAGCACTACTATACTAACATATATAATATCACCACTACTATCACTAACATAGACACCAGCACTACTATCACTAACATAGACACCAGCACTACTATCACTAATATAGACACCGCCACTACTATCACTAACATAGACACCAACACTACTATACTAACATAGACACCACCACTACTATCACTAACATAGACACCACCACTACTATCACTAACATAGACACCACCACTACTATCACTAACATAGACACCACTACTACTATCACTAACATAGACACCACCACTACTATCACTAACATAGACACCACCACTACTATCACTAACATAGACACCACCACTACTATCACTAACATAGACACCACCACTACTATACTAACATAGACACCACCACTACTATCACTAACATAGACACCACCACTACTATCACTAACATAGACACCACCACTACTATCACTAACATAGACACCACCGCTACTATACTAACATATATAATATCACCACTACTATCACTAACATAGACACTCGCACTACTATCACTAACATAGACACCAGCACTACTATCACTAACATAGACACCACCACTACTATCACTAACATAGATACCACCACTACTATACTAACATAGACACCAGCACTACTATCACTAACATAGACACCAGCACTACTATCAGTAACATAGACACCAGCACTACTATCACTAACATAGACACCAGCACTACTATCACTAACATAGTGAGATAGTATGGAAGACGACTTTCGAAAATCACCCGAGCTTACTGGGAGAACATGATCTGGAATATTTTTGGGAACAAAGGTCAAGGGCCAGGATTGTTTTTAAATAGTCATAGGTTGAGCGGGAGTGCATGACCGAATAGTGGCAAGGCCATCCTCTATTGTTGACTAGCAGTTTCTCAGGTAGAGGAGTGCCAAATGTATTGTACACTTCGGGTTCAAGCTGTCAGATGGACAACAGGTGAACGTTGGGGGTAGCATAATTTATGAGTACAGGCGGCATTGGAAGTGACCTTAGCTGTCAGATGGACAACGGCAAACTTTAGAGGCGGCATAATTTATTAGTACAGGCGGCATTGGAAGCGACCTTGGCTGTCAGAATAACGCCATACTCCCAACATTTATGGTAGCGGGAAAAGTACATGAACTCAGGACTGGACTTGGCCGTGAACTCCAGCTAGCAATGTTGATTTGGGTTAATGCAGAGTGAGTATGCAAATTAATCAGGGTACGCGAGGTATTGATTGGATGACCTTAGCGAAATGGGAGATGGCATGGTCACGTGATTCAAGAAAGGCGCCAAATCGAGTTGGAGTTATACGCGGTACAGCAAACAGTTGGAGAGATAAGCAGATGTGGGACGGCCGAGTGCAGATACTCAAAGGCTGTTGAGACCAATAAGACTGTGGCAACTCTGGTCGGGCAGGTATACCCGAGGACCATAGGAAGTACGGACTTAAGTGTTGAAAGAAAGAGCCGCCCAAAAGAAACTATTGATTGCTGCTATCAATTGCAATCATTAAAGAAAGTCACACAAGACTAGAGTGGGCTAAGAGGACACACGTTTGATGGGATCATCCAGAGGACTGCGTCGAACAAAGTTGGAAGGAGCCTGACTTTATTGGAAAGTGGCGAAATCACTCTGAGACGGGCGGTAATCAGACCAAAGAACCCGTAGGCAGGCGAGCAATTATCCACTGGACAGGACTCTTACGTAAGTTGGTTAAGGTTAATTTGTATACCTGTTAGTCTATAGTCGGGCGCGGTAATGGTACTTAGGTTTAGAAAGCATTGACAAACTACTGAACATTAACCCGGCAAAGAGCAGGACTGGATGCGACATCCTGCAATGACCTATATTTAAATGGCTGAAATAGAGTGATGGGAGTCATATTAATCGATTAGATTAGCTGAGTGTCGATAAACTATGTACGTATATGTAACCAAGCAATTAGACGTACACAATTAATAAGAACTAGGCGAGTGTAACATGTAAATATTGAACGAAAGGCTACAGCAATAATATAAACAAACGCCGAGATCGGGTCTAGCAGGCGACTGAGAAGCGACCACTAGGTCAAACCAAACAATGGGACCAGCTGGCTACTGCAATTAAACGGACCCGGAACAGGCCTGTGAAGAAAATAATGCAGTGTTGTGTAGCAGAGGGGAAATCGGGGTCAGGCTCTGTTATGATTAGCGCGAAAGACAGTATCACCCTGCAAATTTAAAGTCGCGGGTTCGGATCTTCACGGAAAATCGGGGATAAAAGGTTTAAATGGCTTTAATACTATAAGGCACCACTACTATCACTAACATAGACACCACCACTACTATAATAACATACCACCACTACTATCACTAACATAGACAGCACCACTACTATCACTAACATAGACAGCACCACTACTATCACTAACATAAACACCACCATTACTATACTAACATAGACACCACCATTACTATACGAACATAGACACCACCATTACTATACTAACATAGACACCACCATTACTATACTACCTTAAACACCACCACTACTATACTAACATAGACACCACCATTACTATACTAACATAGACACCACCATTACTATACTAACATAGACACCACCACTACTATACTAACATAGACACCACCATTACTATACTAACATAAACACCACCATTACTATACTAACATAAACACCACCATTACTATACTAACATAGACACCACCACTACTATCACTAACATAGACACCACCATTACTATACTGACATATACACCACCACTACTATACTCACATAGACACCACCACTACTATCACTAACATAGACACCAATATTACTATACTAACATAGACACCACCAGTACTATACGAACACAGACACCACCACTACTATCACTAACATAGACACCAGCACTACTATCACTAACATAGACAGCACCACTACTATCACTAACATAGACAGCACCACTACTGTCACTAACATAGACAGCACCACTACTATCACTAACATAGACAGCACCACTACTATCACTAACATAGACACCACCACTACTATAATAACATAGACACCACCACTACTATCACTAACATAGACACCACCATTACTATACTAACATAGACACCACCACTACTATCACTAACATAGACAGCACCACTACTATCACTAACATAGACAGCACCACTACTATCACTAACATAGACAGCACCACTACTATCACTAACGTTGACAGCACCACTACTATCACTAACATAGACAGACATACTATCACTAACAGAAGCACCACTACTATCACTAACATAGACAGCACCACTACTATCACTAACGATAGACAGCACCACTACTATCACTAACATAGACAGCACCACTACTATCACTAACATAGACAGCACCACTACTATCACTAACATAGACAGCACCACTACTATCACTAACATAGACAGCACCACTACTATCACTAACATAGACAGCACCACTACTATCACTAACATAGACAGCACCACTACTATCACTAACATAGACAGCACCATACTATCACTAACATAGACACCAACACTACTACTACTAACATAGACACACCACTACTATCACTAACATAGGACACCACCACTACTATACTAACATAGACACCACCACTACTATCACTAACATAGACACCACCACTACTATACTAACATAGACACCACCACTACTATCACTAACATAGACACCACACTACTATCACTAACATAGACACCACCACTATCACTAACATAGACACACCACTACTATCACTAACATAGACAGCACCACTACTATCACTAACATAGACACCACCACTACTATCACTAACATAGACACCACCACTACTATCACTAACATAGACAGCACCACTACTATCACTAACATAGACACCACCACTACTATCACTAACATAGACACCACCACTACTATCACTAACATAGACACACCACTACTATCACTAACATAGACACCACCACTACTATCACTAACATAGACACACCACTACTATCACTAACATAGACACACCACTACTATCACTAACATAGACAGCACCACTACTATCACTAACATAGACAGCACCACTACTATCACTAACATAGACACCACCACTACTATCACTAACATAGACACCACCACTACTATCACTAACATAGACACCACCACTACTATACTAACATAGACACCACCACTACTATACTAACATAGACACCACAACTACTATCACTAACATAGACACCACCACTACTATCTTAACATAGACACCACCACTACTATCACTAACATAGACAGCACCACTACTATCACTAACATAGACACCACCACTACTATACTAACATAGACACCACCACTACTATCACTAACATAGACAGCACCACTACTATCACTAACATAGACACCACCACTACTATCACTAACATAGACAGCACCACTACTATCACTAACATAGACAGCACCACTACTATCACTAACATAGACAGCACCACTACTATCACTAACATAGACAGCACCACTACTATCACTAACATAGACAGCACCACTACTATCACTAACATAGACAGCACCACTACTATCACTAACATAGACAGCACCACTACTATCACTAACATAGACAGCACCACTACTATCACTAACATAGACAGCACCACTACTATCACTAACATAGACAGCACCACTACTATCACTAACATAGACACCACCACTACTATCACTAACATAGACACCACCACTACTATACTAACATAGACAGCACCACTACTATCACAACATAGCCACCACTAACCTAATACACCACCACTACTATCACTAACATAGACACACCACTACTATCACTAACTAGACACCACCAACTATCACTAACATAGACACCACCACTACTATCACTAACATAGACACACCACTACTATCACTAACATAGACACCACCACACTATCACTAACATAGACACCACCACTACTATCACTAACATAGACAGCACCACTACTATCACTAACATAGACACCACCACTACTATCACTAACATAGACACCACCACTACTATCACTAACATAGACAGCACCACTACTATCACTAACATAGACAGCACCACTACTATCACTAACATAGACAGCACCACTACTATCACTAACATAGACAGCACCACTACTATCACTAACATAGACAGCACCACTACTATCACTAACATAGACAGCACCACTATAACTAACCACCACTACTATAAACATAGACACCACACTACTATCACTACATAGACACCTATCACTAACATAGACACCACCACTACTATCACTAACATAGACAGCACCACTACTATCACTAACATAGACACCGCCACTACTATCACTAACATAGACACCACCATTACTATACTAACATAGACACCACCACTACTATACTAACATAAACACCACCACTACTATACTAACATAGACACCACCACTACTATACTAACATAGACACCACCACTACTATCACTAACATAGACACCACCATTACTATACTAACATAGACACCACCACTACTATACTAACATAGACACCACCACTACTATCACTAACATAGACAGCACCACTACTATCACTAACATAGACAGCACCACTACTATCACTAACATAGACACCACCATTACTATACTAACATAGACACCACCACTACTATCAGTAACATAGACAGCACCACTACTATCACTAACATAGACAGCACCACTACTATCACTAACATAGACAGCACCACTACTATCACTAACATAGACAGCACCACTACTACCACTAACATAGACAACACCACTACTATCACTAACATAGACACCACCACTACTATACTAACATAGACACCACCACTACTATCACTAACATAGACACCACCACTACTATCACTAACATAGACACCATCACTACTATCACTAACATAGACACCACCACTACTATCACTACCATAGACAGCACCACTACTATCACTAACATAGACACCACCACTACTATCAGTAACATAGACACCACCACTACTATCACTAACATATACACCAGCACTACTATCACTACCTTAGACACCACCACTACTATCACTAACATAGACACCACCACTACTATCACTAACATATACACCACCACTACTATCACTAACATAGACAGCACCACTACTATCACTAACATAGACACCACCACTACTTTACTAACATGTACACTAACACTACTATCACAAACATAGACACCACCACTACTATCACAAACATAGACACCACCACTACTATCACTAACATAGACACCACCACTACTATCACTAACATAGACACCACCACTACTATACTAACATAGACACCACCAACAATGTCCCAATCACATTCAGCATCACCATCGCCCTCCTACCCTCGCATCCTTCTGTCCTCCCATCCTCCTACAATTCCATCAGGTTTCTCACATACTCCAGTGACAGAAGGCTGGTCATGTCGAGGACGGCAGTTGAGAATGCCCAAGTCATAGCGATACTGGCTAGATGACGTCATAGATCATGGTGGCTTGTGAACTGCAACCCTGTTGACTTATGAACTTTGACCCAGTGAATACACCAGATACTCTTGTTTACATCGGGCCTTACGTGCGATAGACGTGACGTGATGTGAAGTGGGAGAACATTTACTGTAAGACTCTTACAATGATGTGCCATGAGTGAATTGACGACATCCAGAAGTAAAATCGCCCAGTTTGATTAGAATACCATCACAAATGACACCATGGAAACTCCGGCTACAACCTTCCTCAGCTAACCTAACAGACGACAATGATACCACTACATGAAACAATCGACATACAACTGTAAATACAGGTTGCTTAAGTGACGTAAGCGCACCCGGATCATGTCTGGCCATGAGTGGCGCACATCATTACGCAAGGGTGTACTCACTTGCGAAGCAAACAGGACTGCAAAAGCTGAGAAAAAGAAAACAAAAAAGACTGACCAAAATAATCAGCACATGCGATCCTCCTGCTAGAAGGTCAATCATTCATTACCCACATTGTCAAAGAGCATTTCCAGCCAAAACAGGTCTAGCCAGCCATCATAGAAGTGACGGTTCAAACCTTTCCAGCCTAATGGATGAAATGAATGGTCATAAGCACACTTGATCACTTGATGGACAAGCACCAATATTCTGCTAGTGTCAATCAATATCATCTACTATTTTACCAGTGTCAATCAATATCATCTACTATTCTACCAGTATCAATCAATCCCTGACATCTTTCTTGTCTTGTATCGCGTATAGAGACACAGCGATAAGACGAATGAATTTAGTCTGATGTGAAACTGGAGACACGGGGATAAGACGAATGAATTTAGTCTGATGTGGAAACTGGAGATACAGGGATAAGACGAATGAATTTCCAAACATCCTGGTGTTAAACAGAGTATTCAGACCACGTGTTTTGTCTAATGTTGGCCAGAGTGCCCCGATGTTGTCAGACCACGTTTGTGGAACATAACACAATCTCTCAGTCTAATATTGGCCGGAGTACCCCGATGTTGTCAGACCACCAGACAACATGTATGGAACATAACACAATCTCTCAGTCTAATGTTGGCCGGAGTACCCCGATGTTGTCAGACCACCAGACAACATGTATGGAACATCACACAATCTCTCAGTCTAATATTGGCCGGAGTACCCCGATGTTGTCAGACCACCAGACAACATGTATGGAACATCACACAATCTCTCAGTCTAATGTTACCCGAAGTGCCCCGATGTCGCCAGACCACGTTTATGGAACATCACACAATCTCTCAGTCTAATGTTGGCCGGAGTGCCCCGATGTCGCCAGACCACCACGCTCCTGTATCCCCTGACTGTTCTATCTGTCGCGGAAATAGAGTATGTAGTTAGAAGAACACATCTAATAACACAAGGAAATAGAGTATGTAGTCAGAAGAACACATCTAATAACACAAGGAAATAGAGTATGTAGTTAGAAGAACACATCTAATAACACAAGGAAATAGAGTATGTAGTTAGAAGAACACATCTAATAACACAAGGAAATAGAGTATGTAGTCAGAAGAACACATCTAATAACACAAGGAAATAGAGTATGTAGTTAGAAGAACACATCTAATAACACAAGGGAATAGAGTATGTAGTTAGAAGAACACATCTAATAACACACGGAAAAATGGGGTAAAAGAGGGGGGGGGGGGCACAATGTGTGAAATACACTTCCTACTTGAAGGTGACATCATTTGAGTGTATATGTGGCAGGGTAAGAGCCCCGCTACATACACCAACCAACAATACCTCCACTCGGCCAGCCAGTGTGGCAGGATGTGAACCCCGCTACATACACCAAGACCTCGACTCGGCCAGCCAGTGTGGCAGGATGTGAGCCCCGCTACATACACCAACCAACAAGACCTCGACTCGGCCAGCCAGTGTGGCAGGATGTGAACCCCGCTACATACACCAAGACCTCGACTCGGCCAGCCAGTGTGGCAGGATGTGAACCCCGCTACATACACCAAGATGTCGACTCGGCCAGCCAGTGTGGCAGGATGTGAGCCCCGCTACATACACCAAGACCTCGACTCGGCCAGCCAGTGTGGCAGGATGTGAACCCCGCTACATACACCAAGATGTCGACTCGGCCAGCCAGTGTGGCAGGATGTGAACCCCGCTACATACACCAAGATGTCGACTCGGCCAGCCAGTGTGGCAGGATGTGAGCCCCGCTACATACACCAAGATGTCGACTCGGCCAGCCAGTGTGGCAGGATGTGAGCCCCGCTACATACACCAAGATGTCGACTCAGCCAGCCAGTGTGGCAGGATGTGAACCCCGCTACATACACCAAGACCTCGACTCGGCCAGCCAGTGTGGCAGGATGTGAGCCCCTCTACATACACCAACCAACAAGACCTCGACTCGGCCAGCCAGTGTGGCAGGATGTGAGCCCCTCTACATACACCAACCAACAAGACCTCCACTCGGCCAGCCAGTGTGGCAGGATGTGAGCCCCTCTACATACACCAACCAACAAGACCTCGACTCGGCCAGCCAGTGTGGCAGGATGTGAACCCCGCTACATACACCAACCAACAAGACCTCGACTCGGCCAGCCAGTGTGGCAGGATGTGAACCCCGCTACATACACCAAGACCTCGACTCGGCCAGCCAGTGTGGCAGGATGTGAGCCCCGCTACATACACCAAGATGTCGACTCGGCCAGCCAGTGTGGCAGGATGTGAACCCCGCTACATACACCAATCAACGATCACACCTTGTTAAAGTTATTCGCCCGTGTGTTGCCGGGGCTCATACGGGGGAGCAAAGAATAGCAACACTGTAGCCTACCATGCATGTCGTAAGAGGCGACAAAGGAGGCTATGGTCCCGTCGCCCTGCTACTGAGTGAGTGCGTGACGCGACACTGTGAGCTGTGAATTTCGCGTGGAATGCTTTTACATCTGTTCGCAGTTTGTAGCGTGAACTGTATATTCGGAACGATGGTGGCCGGTTGTTGCTGGATTGACTGGTTTGCCTTTTCGGTTCACGAGCGCATTTTTCAAGAGACTCCTGGGAGTCGTCACTGGAGCTGCGGAGTTCATGCTTTGTGCGGCGCTTTCGGCGGGTCGCCCTGCGGAAAGAGACTGAGCCATATGGGATAAAACCCGGGTCAATGAAGTCTTTCTGGTGACTACCGTTTCCATCAACAATGAACTGTATTTCTCGTGGAGGACTTTTGTGTTGGCATTCTGGCGGCGGCATGATCCACAGCGTACCTGTGCGGGTTGTTGGCTTGCCGACATTCCTGTCTATTCCATTGTTCACATAGGGCATTGAGGAGCATTTTGAGTGATATTCACTAGCACAGGAACGGAGTATAATGGGTACGACCCGTTGCCGTGAAGTTGGAACCGCGACTAATCAACTAAGAAGTTGATTGGTCCAGCCAGTGGCAGGTTTACAGTACCAGCACGGTATATAAGGGCAAGCGTTTATTTTAAGATGGTAGGCTGGGACTCTTGGGTCAGCGGGTTGGTTCACACGGAAAGTCGGGCACAACTTGTGCAAGTGTCTTTGTATACAGAAGCTGTTGTATGTGGAGTGTTTATGTGCCAATGTGTTGTATGGAGACGCTGTTGAATATCGAGTTTATGTGTCAGTATGTTATATATACATAAGCTGTTGTATATCGAGTTTTGTGTCAATATGTTTTAGACAGAAGCTGTTATATGTCGAGTTTATGTGCCAATGTGTTGTATACAGAAGCGGTATGTCGAGTTTATGTGTTAATGTATTGTATACATAAATTGTTGTATGTAGAGTTTATGTGTAAATGCGTTCTCTACAGAGATTGTTATATGGAGAGATTGTATTTACATAGATTGCTCTAATCAGAGATTGTTATGTGTCGTACACAGATTATTAAACGGAGAGGTTGTTAAATACATACACTGTTCTATATAGAGATTGTTATGTGTTGTACACAGATTATTATACAGAGAGGTTGTTCTATATAGAGATTGTTATGTGTTGTACACAGAGATTGTTATATGGAGAGATTATTAAATACATAGATTGTTTTATACAAAGACTGTTATGTGTAAATGTGCTACTGGTGGCAAAACCATAACTAAAATAAATAAATGTAGATTAGGAACATGAAATGTTAGGACATTAAATGAGCTGGGAAATTGAACAATGTTCTAAGAGAGATGGATAGCAGTGTAATTCAGATAGAGTTATTATTGTCAAAATCAAGGGCAAACCAATAGATATAAATACTATACAAGTATACGCACCAACAACAAGCAGTAGTAATGAAGAAATACATTTTAATGCAAAAGGAGGAAAAGGGAAAATGGAGGATGTATTGGGAATTATGGTCTAGGAACAAGACATGAAAGAGGAGAGAAACTAATAGAATGGGCAAATATCAATGATATGATAATTGGAAACACATGGTTTAAACACCATTTAAAAAAAAACGACTATACATATGGAAAAGCCCTGATAAGAAATAAGAATGTGAGACTTAATAAAGAGGTTATGAAAGTAGATAAAGAAATTAAAGAACATTACAGAGTGACTGTGAAAAATAGATACAATGCTATAGCTAAAATACAGAGCATAAATAAATAATGGGAAATGTTAAGGGGTTCATTCATCAAACTAGCAAATAAATATGAGTAAAAATCACAAATAAGAATATGCTAAGATAAAAACAGAAATAAGGGATAACTGTGTTAAGGCAAAAGAAAGTTGTTTAAACGAGTAATGAAAAAAAAAAATTGAATTAAATTCCATTACAGATTTTGAAAAAAATATATATGCACAGACAAATCAGTGAGCTCACTGGAAGAAAAATAAGAATAAATACAGGGTGTTTGAAATAAAAAAACAAAACAGGAAAGATATTATTGGAGTAGTGTGCTATAATGAAGAGGTGGAATGAGTATATAAAAGAATTATATGATGGAGAAAGGGAAGAATTAACAGAAGAAAGTGACATAGAAGGTTCACCTATTCTAAAATAAGAAGTCGCTGACGTTGTAAAACATCGCGCGCGCGCGCTCTCTCTCTCTCTCTCTCTCTCTCTCTCTCTCTCTCTCTCTCTCTCTCTCTCTCTCTCTCTCTCTCTCTCTCTCTCTCTCGATCTGTATATTTAAATATGTACCCATCTTATGTTCACACCTTCTGTCGGGTTGTATCTCTAGTTTTGCACTGCTCTCATGTTCACACTCTCCCTCCCTCTCTCTCTCTCTCTCTCCCTCTCTCTCTCCCTCTCTCTCTCTCTCCCTCTCTCTCTCTCTCCCCCTCTCTCTCTCTCTCTCTCTCTCTCTCTCTCTCTCCCTCTCGATCTGTATATTTAAATATGTACCTATCTTATGTTCACACCTTCTGTCGGGTTGTATCTCTAGTTTTGCACTGCTCTCATGACAACACTCATCTCTCATGTTCATATTCTCCCTCTCTCATGTTCACACTCTCCCTATCTAATGTTCACATTCTCCCACTATCTAATGTTCACATTCTCCCACTATCTAATGTTCACACACTCCCTCTCTAATGTTCACATTCTCCCACTCTCTAATGTTCATCTTATGTACACACCTTCTGTCGGGTTGTATCTCTAGTTTTGCACTGCTCTCATGTTCACACTCATCTCTCATGTTCATATTCTCCCTCTCTCATGTTCACACTCTCCCTCTCTAATGTTCACATTCTCCCACTCTCTAATGTTCACTTTCTCCCACTATCTGATGTTCACATTCTCCCACTCTCTAATGTTCACATTCTCCCACTCTCTAATGTTCACATTCTCCCACTCTCTAATGTTCACATTCTCCCACTCTCTAAAGTTCACATTCTCCCACTCTCTAAAGTTCACACTCTCCCGCTCTAATGTTCACATTCTCCCACTCTCTAATGTTCAAACTCTCCCTCTCTAATGTTCGCACACTACCTCTCTTATGTTCACACTCTCCCTCTCTAATGTTCACATTCTCCCACTCTCTCATGTTCACATTCTCCCACTCTCTAATGTTCACATTCTCCCACTCTCTAAAGTTCACACTCTCCCGCTCTAATGTTCATATTCTCCCACTCTCTAATGTTCACTCTCCCACTCTCTAAAGTTCACATTCTCCCACTCTTTAATGTTCACATTCTCCCACTCTCTAATATTTACATTCTCCCACTCTCTAAATTACACACTCTCCCGCTCTAATGTTCACATTCTCCCACTCTCTAATGTTCACTCTCCCTCTCTAATGTTCACTCTCCCTCTCTAATGTTCACATTCTCCCACTCTCTAATGTTCACATTCTCCCACTCTCTAATGTTCACACTCTCCCACTCTAATGTTCACATTCTCCCACTCTCTCATGTTCACATTCTCCCACTCTTTAATGTTCACATTCTCCCACTCTCTAATGTTCACTCTCCCTCTCTAAAGTTCACATTCTCCCGCTCTAATGTTCACACTCTCCCTCTCTAATGTTCACATTCTCCTCTCTAATGTTCACACTCTCACTCTCTAATGTTCACACTCTCCCTCTCTAATGTTCACACTCTACCTCTCTTATGTTCACACTCTCCCTCTCTTATGTTCACACTCTCCCTCTCTCATGTTCACACTCTCCCTCTCTAATGTTCACACTCTCCCTCTCTAATGTTCACACTCTCCCTCTCTAATGTTCACACTCTACCTCTCTTATGTTCACACTCTACCTCTCTTATGTTCACACTCTCCCTCTCTCATGTTCACATTCTCCCACTCTCATGTTCACATTCTCCTCTCTCATGTTCACTCTCCTTCTCTTATGTTCACACTCTCCCTCTCTCATGTTCACACTCTCCCTCTCTAATGTTCACACTCTCCCTCTCTAATGTTCACACTCTCCCTCTCTAATGTTCACACTCTACCTCTCTAATGTTCACACTCTCCCTCTCTCATGTTCACACTCTCCTTCTTCCATGTTCACAACCATCCCTATCTCATGTTCACACCCTCATTCTGTCATGTTCACACCCTCATTCTGTCATGTTCACACTCTCCTTCTCTCATGTTTACACTCTTCCTCTCAAATGTTCTCACGCTGCTTTTCTCTTATAGAAAATTGGCACCAGAATATAAACAACAACAGTCTATGTGGAACTGTGTTTATTGATTTCAAGAAAGCATTTGATATGATAGACCATGTTATTTTAATTAAAAAACTTGAGACAATGAAAATTGGCCCCTAATGTAGTCACTCTAATATCATCTTTTCTAACAAACAGAAAGCAAGTAGTATCACATAATAAATCTCTGTCTCAAACCACTACCTTCAATATTGGAGTACCGCAAGGCTCTATTCTTGGCCCTCTATTATTTGCCATATATATTAACGATCTACCTTTGCATCTTTCGTCGTCCTGCGATCTATTTGCAGACGACTGTACAGTGTACACAAACGCTGAAAACTGTATTTTACTGGAGTCGTCTTTACAACAAGAATTAAATAATGTAGTTAGGTGGAGCTATTCAAACCGTATGCAAATTAATATCACTAAAACAAAATCAATGTTATTAACAACCAGACAAAGACTTCAAACTCTAAGCTCACACACATCACTTCATCTTCACATCGATAACATGCCAGTAGAAAGTGTAATTGAGCACAAAACATTAGGCCTAATCATTGATATAAACCTAACCTTTAATTACCACGTTCAAGCGCTCATTAAACAAACAGCGAAAGAAGTCTACCAACTCGCCAAAATTAAAAACTTCCTTGATGAGGACACAAGGAAACTATTCTATACTTCTCATATACAGACACACTTTGACTACTGCTCTACAATCTGGGACGATTGTTCTAATTCAAACACCAAGCGACTTTACTCACTCCAGAAACGGGCCATGAGTCTAATTTATAGCAAACATTTATCTGACAATCCCAGCCTGTATAAACGCCTTCAGTTACTACCACTCCGCAAATGCCTGCTTTTCAATAAAGCTAAACTAATTCACAAAATCCTGCATCGGAATGCCCCAAATTACCTTTGGCCATTGTTTAAATATAATGCTAGACACAGTAAACGTTTAAATATATTACACATTCCGAAGCCTAGGATTGACTTATACAAAACAAGCTTAACGTACTCCGCAGCTCAGCTGTGGAACAATCTTCCACAAGAAATCAAAGTCATCACCAATCCCTATTCATATAATCGCAAATTATTCGAACACTATCTCAGTACGGATTACCTTCCCCCTTAATAATAGAGATAATAATAATAATAACAAAACCCTAGTATAACAGCCAGTCCCCTTTTGGTAGGCCAGTATATTCCACATGGCTAATAACAAGTGTCAGACCATTATCTAATATTACTGTGTCGTGTAGTTTTGATGTTCGCATTTTGCCCATGCCTTTATAATGCATATCTTTTATATTGTTGCTGTTCTCTGTTAGCCTTGAATGATGTGTGAATGAAATAATGTATGAAAGAGAGTGAAAGAAGGGCAGAATGTTAGACGGGCCTGCGTGCCCAATTCTTAACACTTTGAAAATAAAGTTTGTTTGTTCGTTCGTTCGTTCTAATGTTCACACTCTCCCTCTCTAATGTTCACACTCTCCCTCTCTCATGTTCACACTCTCCCTCTCTAATGTTCACACTCTCCCTCTCTAATGTTCACACTCTACCTCTCTTATGTTCACACTCTCCCTCTCTCATGTTCACACTCTCCCTCTCTAATGTTCACACTCTCCCTCTCTAATGTTCACACTCTCCCTCTCTAATGTTCACACTCTACCTCTCTTATGTTCACACTCTACCTCTCTTATGTTCACACTCTACCTCTCTTATGTTCACACTCTCCCTCTCTCATGTTCACACTCTCCCTCTCTAATGTTCACACTCTTCCTCTCTAATGTTCACACTCTCCCTCTCTAATGTTCACACTCTCCCTCTCTTATGTTCACACACTACCTCTCTTATGTTCACATTCTCCCTCTCTCATGTTCACATTCTCCCACTCTCATGTTCACATTCTCCTCTCTCATGTTCACACTCTCCCTCTCTAATGTTCACACTCTCCCTCTCTAATGTTCACACTCTCCCTCTCTAATGTTCACATTCTCCTCTCTCACGTTCACATTCGCCCACTCTCATGTTCACACTCTCATCTCTCATGTTCACATTCTCCCTCTCTAATATTCACATTCTCCTCTCTCATGTTCACACTCTCCCTCTCTAATGTTCACACTCTCCCCCTCTAATGTTCACACACTACTTCTCTCATGTTCAAACTCTCCCTCTCTCATGTTCACATTCTCCCACTCTCATGTTCACATTCTCCTCTCTCATGTTCACACTCTCCCTCTCTAATGTTCACACTCTACCTCCCTAATATTCACACTCTCCCTCTTTAATGTTCACACTCTCCCTCTCTCATGTTTACACTCTTCTTCTTACATGTTCACAACCATCCCTATCTCATGTTCACACCATCATTCTGTCATGTTAACACTCTCCTTCTCTCATGTTCACACTCTCCCTCTCTCATGTTCACACTCTCCTTCTCTCATGTTCACACTCTCCTTCTCTCATGTTCACACTCTCCCTCTCTCATTTTCACACTCTCCATCTCTCATGTTCACACTCTCCCTCTCTCATGTTCACACTCTCCCTCTCTCATGTTCACACTCTCCCTCTCTCATGTTCACACTCTCCCTCTCTCATGTTCACACTCTCCCTCTCTCATGTTCACACTCTCCCACTCTCATGTTCACACTCTTCCTCTCTCTTGTTCACACTCTCACTCTCTCATGTTCAAACCCTCCATCTTCCATGTTCACACTATCCCACTCTCATGTTCACACTCTCCCTCTCTCATGTTCACACTCTCCCTATCTCATGTTCACACTCTCCCTCTCTCATGTTCACACTCTCCCTCTCTAATGTTCACACTCTCCCTCTCTAATGTTCACACTCTACCTCTCTTATGTTCACACTCTACCTCTCTTATGTTCACACTCTCCCTCTCTCATGTTCACACTCTTCCTCTCTAATGTTCACACTCTCCCTCTTCCATGTTCACACTCTCATGTTCACACTCTCCCACTCTCATGTTCACACTCTCCCTCTCTCATGTTCAAACCCTCCCTCTTCCATGTTCACAACCATCCCTATCTCATGTTCACAACCATCCCTATCTCATGTTCACACCCTCATTCTGTCATGTTCACACTCTCCCTCTCTCATGTTCACACTCTCCCTCTCTCATATTCACACTCTCCCTCTCTCATGTTCAAACTCTCCCTATCCCATGTTCACACTCTCCCTCTCTCATGTTCACACTCTCCCTCTCTCATGTTCACACTCTCCCTCTCTCATGTTCACACTCTCCCTCTCTCATGTTCACACTCTCCCTCTCTCATGTTCACATTCTCCCACTCTCATGTTCACACTCTCCCTCTCTAATGTTCACACTCTACCTCCCTAATATTCACACTCTCCCTCTTTAATGTTCACACTCTCCCTCTCTCATGTTGACACTCTTCTTCTTCCATGTTCACAACCATCCCTATCTCATGTTCACACCCTCATTCTGTCATGGTCACACTCTCCTTCTCTCATGTTCACATTCTCCCTCTCTCATGTTCACACACTCTCTCATGTTCACACTCTCCTTCTCTCATGTTCACACTCTCCTCTCTCATGTTCACACTCTCCTCTCTCATGTTCACACTCTCCCTCTCTCATGTTCACACTCTCCCTCTCTCATGTTCACACTCTCCCTCTCTCATGTTCACACTCTCCCTCTCTCATGTTCACACTCTCCCTCTCATGTTCAAACTCTCCCTCTCTCATGTTCACACTCTCCCTCTCTCATGTTCACACTCTCCCTCTCATGTTCAAACCCTCCCTCTCTCATGTTCACACTCTCCCTCTCTCATGTTCACACTCTCCCTCTCTCATGTTCACACTCTCCCTCTCTCATGTTCACACTCTCCCTCTCTCATGTTCACACTCTCCCTCTCATGTTCAAACCCTCCCTCTCTCATGTTCAAACCCTCCCTCTTCCATGTTCACACATGTGTGTTCCTGTTCCTGTTTACACCTTCTCCCCCCCCCCCCCCCCCCCCCCGCCCCGTGTGTGACTTATCAACAGCGAGAACATCAAGGTCACGGTCCCACTCGTGGATGAAGTTTTTGTGTACACACCACAGAATGCTGATGTGTGACGGGAGCAGGCACACACACACACACACACACACACACACACACATAAATACATCATCACCACACACACACACACACACACCGTGAGCAGGAACACACACGTCCACACACCGCGAGCAGTAACACACACATACACACACACACCGTGAGCAGTAACACACACACGTCCACACACCGCGAGCAGTAACACACACACACACCGTGAGCAGGAACACACACGTCCACACACCGCGAGCAGTAACACACATACACACACACCGTGAGCATTAACACACACGTCCACACACCGCGAGCAGTAACACACATACACACACACCGTGAACAGTAACACACACACACACACACCGTGAGCAGGAACACACACGTCCACACACCGCGAGCAGTAACACACACGTCCACACACCGCGAGCAGTAACACACATACACACACACCGTGAGCAGGAACACACACGTCCACACACCGCGAGCAGTAAGACACATACACACACACCGTGAGCAGTCACACACATACACACACACCGCGAGCAGTAAGACACACACACACACACCGTGAGCAGTCACACACATACACACACACCGTGAGCAGTAACACACACGTCCACACACCGCGAGCAGTAACACACACATACACACACCGTGAGCAGGAACACACACACGTCCACACATCGTGAGCAGGAACACACACCCACACACCGTGAGCAGGAACACACACACGTCCACACATCGTGAGCAGGAACACACACACGTCCACACATCGTGAGCAGGAACACACACACACGTCCACACATCGTGAGCAGGAACACACACATACACACCGTGAGCAGGAACACACACACGTCCACACATCGTGAGCAGGAACACACACACACGTCCACACATCGTGAGCAGGAACACACACATACACACACCGTGAGCAGGAACACACACATACACACCGTGAGCAGGAACACACACACACCGTGAGCAGGAACACACATACGTCCACACACCGTGAGCAGGAACATACACATACACACCGTGAGCAGGAACACACACATACGTCCACACACCGTGAGCAGGAACACACACATACACACATCGTGAGCAGGAACACACACATACACACCGTGAGCAGGAACACACATACGTCCACACACCGTGAGCAGGAACATACACATACACACCGTGAGCAGGAACACACACATCCACACACCGTGAGCAGGAACACACACATACACACATCGTGAGCAGGCACACACACGTCCACACATCGTGAGCAGGCCCATATACGTCCACACATCGTGAGCAGGCACACACACGGCCACACATCGTGAGCAGGAACACACACCCACACACTGTGAGCAGGAACACACACACACATACACACCGTGAGCAGGAACACACACCCACACACCGTGAGCAGGAACACACAAACATACACACACCGTGAGCAGGAACACTCACTCGTCCACACATCGTGAGCAGGAACACAAACATACACACATCGTGAGCAGGCACACACACACATACACACACCGTGAGCAGGAACACACACACGTCCACACATAGTGAGCAGGAACACACACACATACACACACCGTGAGCAGGAACACACACCGTGAGCAGGAACACACACACACACATCGTGAGCAGGCATACACACGTCCACACATCGTGAGCAGGCACATATACGTCCACACATCGTGAGCAGGAACACACACCCACACACCGTGAGCAGGAACACACACACATACACACACCGTGAGCAGGAACACACACCCACACACCGTGAGCAGGAACACACACACATACGCACACCGTGAGCAGGAACACACACACGTCCACACATCGTGAGCAGGAACACACACACGTCCACACATCGTGAGCAGGAACACACACACGTCCACACATCGTGAGCAGGAACACACACACATCCACACATCGTGAGCATGAACACACACACACGGCCACACATCGTGAGCAGGCACACACACGGTCACACATCGTGAGCAGGAACACACACACACACACACACGTCCACACATCGTGAGCAGGAACACACACACGGCCACACATAGTGAGCAGGAACACACACACACACACACACGGTCACACATCGTGAGCACACACACACACGACCACACATCGTGAGCAGGAACACACACACACACGGCCACACATCTTGAGCAGACACACACACACACACGGCCACACATCGTGAGCAGACACACACACGTCCACACACCGTGAGCAGGCACACAAACACCCACACACCGTGAGCAGGAACACACACACACACACGTCCACACATCGTGAGCACACACACACACGTCCACACATCGTGAGCAGGCACACAAACAACCACACACCGTGAGCATGAACACACACATACACACGGCCACACATCGTGCTCACACACCCACGTCCACACATGGTGAGCAGGCACACAAACACCCACACATGGTGAACACAACAAGAGGTAGAGCTGTGGAGATTACGCTCACACACACACGGCCACACATGGTGAACACAACAAGAGGTAGAGCTGTGGAGATTACGCTCACACACCCACGGCCCCACATGGTGAACACAACAAGAGGTAGAGCTGTGGAGATTACGCTCACACACACACACGGCCCCACATGGTGAACACAACAAGAGGTAGAGCTGTGGAGATTCACGCTCACACACACACGGCCACACATGGTGAACACAACAAGAAGTAGAGCTGTGGAGATTACGCTCACACACCCACAGCCACACATGGTGAACACAACAAGAGGTAGAGCTGTGGAGATTACGCTCCACACACACGGCCACACATGGTGAACACAACAAGAGGTAGAGCTGTGGAGATTACGCTCACACACACGGCCACACATGGTGAACACAACAAGAGGTAGAGCTGTGGAGATTACGCTCACACACACACGGCCACACATGGTGAACACAACAAGAGGTAGAGCTGTGGAGATTACGCCACACACACACGGCCACACATGGTGAACACAACAAGAGGTAGAGCTGTGGAGATTACGCTCACACACACACGGCCACACATGGTGAACACAACAAGAGGTAGAGCTGTGGAGATTACGCTCACACACCACACGGCCACACATGGTGAACACAACAAGAGGTAGAGCTGTGGAGATTACGCTCACACACACACGGCCACACATGGTGAACACAACAAGAGGTAGAGCTGTGGAGATTACGCTCACACACACACGGCCACACATGGTGAACACAACAAGAGGTAGAGCTGTGGAGATTACGCTCACACACACACGGCCCCACATGGTGAACACAACAAGAGGTAGAGCTGTGGAGATTACGCTCACACACACACGTCCACACATGGTGAACACAACAAGAGGTAGAGCTGTGGAGATTACGCTCACACACACACGGCCACACATGGTGAACACAACAAGAGGTAGAGATGTGGAGATCACGCTCACACACACACGGCCACACATGGTGAACACAACAAGAGGTAGAGCTGTGGAGATTACGCTCACACACACACGGCCACACACGGCCACACATGGTGAACACAACAAGAGGTAGAGCTGTGGAGATTACGCTCACACACACACGGCCACACATGGTGAACACAACAAGAGGTAGAGCTGTGGAGATTACGCTCACACACACACGGCCACACATGGTGAACACAACAAGAGGTAGAGCTGTGGAGATTACGCTCACACACACACGGCCACACATGGTGAACACAACAAGAGGTAGAGCTGTGGAGATTACGCTCACACACACGGCCACACATGGTGAACACAACAAGAGGTAGAGCTGTGGAGATTACGCTCACGTCTGCCCACACATGGTGAACACAACAAGAGGTAGAGCTGTGGAGATTACGCTCACACACACACACACACACGGCCACACATGGTGAACACAACAAGAGGTAGAGCTGTGGAGATTACGCTCACACACACACACGGCCCCACATGGTGAACACAACAAGAGGTAGAGCTGTGGAGATTACGCTCACACACACACGGCCACACATGGTGAACACAACAAGAGGTAGAGCTGTGGAGATTACGCTCACACACACACGGCCACACATGGTGAACACAACAAGAGGTAGAGCTGTGGAGATTACGCTCACACACACACGGCCACACATGGTGAACACAACAAGAGGTAGAGCTGTGGAGATTACGCTCACACACACACGGCCACACATGGTGAACACAACAAGAGGTAGAGCTGTGGAGATTCACGCTCACACACACACGGCCACACATGGTGAACACAACAAGAGGTAGAGCTGTGGAGATTACGCTCACACACACGGCCACACATGGTGAACACAACAAGAGGTAGAGCTGTGGAGATTACGCTCACACACACACGGCCACACATGGTGAACACAACAAGAGGTAGAGCTGTGGAGATTACGCTCACACACACACGGCCACACATGGTGAACACAACAAGAGGTAGAGCTGTGGAGATTACGCTCACACACAAACGGCCCCACATGGTGAACACAACAAGAGGTAGAGCTGTGGAGATTACGCTCACGTCTGCCCACACATGGTGAACACAACAAGAGGTAGAGCTGTGGAGATTACGCTCACACACACACACCCACACATGGTGAACACAACAAGAGGTAGAGCTGTGGAGATTACGCTCACGTCTGCCCACACATGGTGAACACAACAAGAGGTAGAGCTGTGGAGATTACGCTCACGTCTGCCCACACATGGTGAACACAACAAGAGGTAGAGCTGTGGAGATTACGCTCACACACACACACCCACACATGGTGAACACAACAAGAGGTAGAGCTGTGGAGATTACGCTCACACACAAACGGCCACACATGGTGAACACAACAAGAGGTAGAGCTGTGGAGATTACGCTCACACACACACGGCCCCACATGGTGAACACAACAAGAGGTAGAGCTGTGGAGATTACGCTCACGTCTGCCCACACATGGTGAACACAACAAGAGGTAGAGCTGTGGAGATTACGCTCACACACACACACCCACACATGGTGAACACAACAAGAGGTAGAGCTGTGGAGATTACGCTCACACACACACGGCCACACATGGTGAACACAACAAGAGGTAGAGCTGTGGAGATTACGCTCACACACACACGGCCACACATGGTGAACACAACAAGAGGTAGAGCTGTGGAGATTACGCTCACACACCCACAGCCACACATGGTGAACACAACAAGAGGTAGAGCTGTGGAGATTACGCTCACACACACACGGCCACACATGGTGAACACAACAAGAGGTAGAGCTGTGGAGATTACGCTCACGTCTGCCCACAGTACATGAATACAGCATCTGTGTGAGCAGCACCGGAGTCGCGCTAAAAGGTTAAAGTTCAAACGCCCACACCGGCATTAAGTTCAACTTTTATGTTTGCTACCACGAGACCTTCACCTTGATCTCCATGCCAGGTTTTGTACCGGTGTACGATATAATTCAGGCCATGCTCAAAACATTTTGACTGTCTAATGTCTCTAATCAGTTTACGATCTTCATTTGTTTCTTGTAGGACTTGTTCATAATACACGCTCCTCTAAACATCTAATTCTTGTTAATCTAACATCTACTTCTTGTTCCTCTAACATCTACTTCTTGTTCCTCTAACATATAGTTCTTGTTGATCTAACATATAGTTCTTGTTGATCTAACATATAGTTCTTGTTGATCTAACATCGACTTCTTGTTCCTCTAACATATAGTTCTTGTTGATCTAACATCTACTTCTTGTTCCTCTCACATCTGGTTCTTGTTCGTCCAGCATCTATTTCTTGTTCATCTGATATCTGCTTGTTCATCTAAGATCTAATACTTGTTCCTCTAACATCTAGTTTTTGTTCCTCTATCATATAGTTCTTGTTCCCCTAACATCTAGTTTTTGTTCCTCTATCATATAGTTCTTGTTCCTCTAACATTTAGTTCTTGTTCCTCTAACATCTAGTTCTTGTTCCTCTAACATGTAGGTCTCGTTCCTCTAACATCTTATTCTTATTCCTCTAACATCTAGTTCTTGTTCCTCTCACATCTAGTTCTTGTTCGTCTAGCATCTAATTCTTGTTCGTCTAGCATCTATTTCTTGTTCATCTAATATATGCTTGTTCCTGTAAACATCTACTTCTTGTTCCTGTAACATCTACTTCTTGTTCCATGTGAACGGGGATGGCCAGATTACAGGTGCTGTAGGTAGAACTACCATGAAGTCCTTGTTACAATGCAGATTTCTGGGGGAAGAGGACGTGAATTCCTACAATACCGTCTCAGGCAGCACCCACACACCTGGACCAATCTCTAGGATGGCCAGCCTAGAAGTAGATGTGATGTGTGCCGGCTGGAGGCAACCAGGCGTGTTCCCATCCTGTGTTCCCTTCTGTCAGTCAACAGACATCGGGTGCACATCGGTTTCTGGCGTGTTGATGGTGGGCAAACATTTGACAATCTAATTTTAGACTGCCGGTATGTTGACATAGCATACACAGGCAGAAATAGAATGTGTATATATATATATATATATATATATATATATATACATACACACACACACACACACATACACACATTTAGGACAGTCATCGGAATATACACTCAGGCATTGATTCCACAGCCAGGTATAGTTAATTCTAAATCTAGGTGTAGTTACTTCCACACCGCGGTGTAGTTAATTCCACATCAAGGTATAGTCAATTCCAAACCCGGATGTAGTTAATTCCACATGCAGGTATAATTAATCCACATACCCCAAAAAAAAAAATGTTTTGCATATCCTTTACAAAACATCGCTGTCAACACCAGCATCTTTCAGCTGATTGTTGATCTCCCGGCAAGACCACGTTCAGTAGCTTGCCATTGCTTTCTGAGCGACCGGCTCCATACTCTCATAAGTCACTGGCGTGACTCGAACCGCTTCCAATTCTCATGCGCTCACGTCAACCACGAGAGTATTCGGGGTTACGTAGAAAGCCGCGACCCTCTCAACCAGGGAGATCGGTATAGTTAATCCACATGCAGGTATAGTTAATCCACATGTAGGTATAGTTAATCCACATGCAGATATAGTTAAACCACATGCAGGTATAGTTAATCCACATGCAGATATAGTTAATCCACATGCAGATATAGTTAACCCACATGTAGGTATAGATAATTTCACATGCAGGTATAGTTAATCCCACAACCAGGTACAGTTAATTCCACACACATACAGAATGAGGTCACCCACAGATTGAAAGTATGTAGGTCTCTGGGGGAGGTGGGTCATTGGGGGTAGGTCTATGTTGAAGGTCTGTCAGTGGGGGGTAGGTCTCTGGGGGAGATGGGTCAGTGGGGGTAGGTCTCTGTTGAAGATCGGTAAGTGGGGGGTAGGTCTCTGGGGGAGGTGGGTCAGTGGGGGTAGGTCTCTGGGGAGGTAGGTCAGCGAGGGTAGATCTCTGGGGGAAGTAGGTGAATCGGGGTAGGTCTCTCTGGGAGGTAGGTCAGTGGGGGGTAGGTCTCCCAGGGAGGTAGGTCAGTGGGTAGGTCTCTGGGGGTAGGTCTCTCAGGGAGGTAGGTCAGTGGGGGTAGGTCCTCTCGGGGAGGTAGGTCAGTGGGGGTAGGTCTCTGGGGGAGGAGGGTCAGTGGGGGTAGGTCTGTGGGGGAGGTAGGTCAGTAGGGGTAGGTCTCTCGGGGAGGTAGGTCAGTGGGGGGTAGGTCTCCCAGGGAGGGAGGTCAGTGGGTAGGTCTCTGGGGGTAGGTCTCTCAGGGAGGTAGGTCAGTGGGGGTAGGTCTCTCGGGGAGGTAGGTCAGTGGGGGTAGGTCTCTGGGGGAGGAGGGTCAGTGGGGGTAGGTCTGTGGGGGAGGTAGGTCAGTAGGGGTAGGTCTCTCGGGGAGGTAGGTCAGTGGGGTAGGTCTCTCAGAGAGGTAGGTCAGTGGGGGTAGGTCTGTGTTGAAGGAGGGTCAGTGGGAGTAGGTCTGTGGGGGAGGTAGGTCAGTGGGGGTAGGTCTCTGGGGAAGGTAGATCTGTGAGTGTAGGTCTCTGTTGGAGGTAGGTCTCTGGGGGAGGTGGGTCAGTGGGGGTAGGTGTCGCATGATTGCGCACTCCGTCTTGTTCACTGCTGCACATCACAATTTCAAAACACACTTCTCACTAAGGGTTTGCACTAGAGAGAATTGGGATGCTAGGAATGTGGCGTCAAGAGTATTAATAGCTGTGACACCCAATGATGGACAGATCATGTGATCTAAGCCCGTTCTGTCCATTGGTTAACCTAGAATAATCGCGTCGCCCGCGAAATATTTTGGGGCCAGCGACGCTAAAATTCGGCACTTGCAGAGCGACCGGCAAAGCCTCCAGATGTGGTTTAGGTCTCTGTATGTCCCTCATCCTGATTCAGAAGGAAAGCTTCAGACGAAATTATGCCTGAGTTTGTTTGTTTCTGAGTCAGGTAAAGCTTTAAGTATGAGAGTGAGTGTGTGTAAGTTCCGGCACGAATATATATATATTTATTCTTCTATTAGAAGATAGAAACCAACTTTTAACCAGTCCCAAGATGGCTACTCTCTGCCAGCACTGATGTAGATATCTGACGCCCTCTATCTTTCGTTTCCAGAAGAGTTGCTGTACAATCACTATGTCTGAAGCTGTGAAAAGAGGCTCAATTATGCCCAGAATGTTTCCTATTCTTGAGTCTAAATCCCACTGGCTTGCTGACTGCGTTCAGAGCAGGTTTAGTACAAGATAAACTATGATCTGGTGCTAGGTGTCGCCTTAGTTGCAATCCACAGCGAACCGCCAACACACGCGAATGTGAGAAGGAGGAATGAAAGACTCTACCTCTTATCTTATATGTCCGTGGCGTGAAGACAGATTGTGAGTGTAACTGTTTAGCATCCATGACTGGTCCAGCATTTATACTGCTGTGATTTATTCAACCAAGCATTTAGCACTCTGACCGAACCACAGTCCAGCTAACAGACCAACACCGGCACTCAAGTGAACGAATAAAAGAAGAATGGTGTTAGATTGAGAGAATGAGTACAATGTGGTGTCTCATCTTTCTTACACTCTGTATATATATGTGTTATTGAATGAGTGGCAGTGTAAATCCTCATAAGGAACATTTCAGATAGACCTCCCCCATTCATACCAATTATATGTTAACTTATATTAACTTTAGAGTGAAATATTTAATGTATGTTTCTTTACATTATTACTTTGATGTAACATGTGGAATGTAGTTATTAAACCATCACCCTGGTTGACCGAGTAAGTAAAGGACATAATATGCTTTCATGCATAAGCACTTCTAAACTGTCAGGGGGAAATATCACCCCAGTGTCAGAAGAAGTAAGTAAAGGAAATGACAGAAGAGGTGAGAGGGTATAAACAGGAAAGTATCCAGGAAGACTAAAACAATGGTGGCAGCACTGATTGGTAACATGAGTTAATATGTATGAGATGAACAATCATCCTATCCTGTTCCATTACTATGTAGGGATCAGATATGCTGGGTACATCTCATCATTTACTCTCCATCATTCTTTTCTAGCCTTGTCAGTCACTGTGTCTGTGTCCTCTGTGAGAACATCAGCCAACAGGCCACTATGTACAAGTGCAGTAAAAGAAGGCTTGCCCAAGATAATTGCTGATGTCTAATGCCAGTACAAGGAGACCCACTGTAGCTCTTAACTTGTAGGTACTTCCTGAATCTGCTACCTTCTGTAACTCATGTCTGTAAACCCTTTTCATTCTTGTCCACTGGAGAATTATCATCCTTTGGCTAGATATAAATGTGTTCACCATGTTTATCCACCTCAGGTGAGGATGGCGGTGTTCGCAGATTGTCATGATCCAGAGTTGCAGATCATTGTCCAATAATGTACTATGGGACTGCCAATCATGAGCTGCTCAGTAAGATCTGTTGTCAGGAGTTGATCTGATCAAAAGTCTTCTTTGAGCTTTGCTTCCTGGAGAAGTGACAACATAAGTGATTTGGGGAGACTTTCTAAGATCATTAGGATCAGTTTTATCATTCACAAAAAACTTGAAAATTTGTTATATCATGGCTGAAGTCTGATAGACAATTTTATAAGGAAAGACTGTGTCATATAGTTATGCATTCCAGAAAGTTCTCCGGGATATGTGTAGACTGTTTAATTCCAAGTTTCACTTAATAACTCAACTGAAAGTTCACAAACAGAACATTTGTGTAGTGCAGAGGCTTTGTTAGGAAATCAGAAGGGGTACAGTGATGAAATGCCAGAACTGCCATGAGAGTTTTCAGGAGTTCTAATCTCCATTGTGTCTTAGAAAATTATTCTGGAACCAAAGTGGTTTAGTTCATATGTCATAATGCATCACTGGTTACTTCCACAGGTTTTTTATTTTGAGTAATAAACCAAAATTAACTGTTCCTGCATTTTTCTGTCAGTCCATGGTGGTGTGACAAAACTTTTCATTATTATCTATGTGTTTAGTTAATGTAACTACTTCACATAAAGGTAGTATCTGGAACTACGGGTAACTGGGTAAACACTAATAGACAGCTAAATTCTGTTCTATTGTAATCTCCCAGGTTCCAGTTTACTAAGAGAAGGGAACTTTAAATTTTATTAATTCCTGTGACCATTTCACCTAAAAGGGAAAATGTTCATAGGTGGGGGACTCTTGAGCTAATTAAGTTTCTCTTTTCGGGAAGGAAGATTTTGGAGGGAAGAAATTGATTTTCCTGGGAAAACCCCTAGATTTCCAGAGCTATTATGGGTCAATTTGGCTTCCAAGAACCCATCCCCTCCAAATGAAATCAGTCCCATCCTCATAGCTGTACTTCATTGTGGGGTAAGTCAGAGTGGGTACTGCTTCCAACTCCCAACACACTGGTGAGTGTAGGTCTCTGTTGGAGGTAGGTCTCTGGGGGAGGTGGGTCAGTGGGGGTAGGTCTCTGGGGGAGGTGGGTCAGTGGGGATAGGTCTCTCAGGGAGGTAGGTCAGTGGGGATAGGTCTCTGGGGGAGGAGGGACAATGGGGGTAGGTCTCTGGGGGAGGTGGGTCAGTGGAGGTAGGTCTCTGGGGGAGGTCTCTCGGGGAGGTGAGTCAGTGGGGGTAGGTCTCTGGGGAAGGTGGATCTGTGGGGGTTGCTCTCTCAAGAAGGTAGGTCAGTGGGGGTAGGTTAATGGGGGAGGTAGATATGTGGGGGTAGGTCAGTGGGGGGAGGTCTCTGGGGAGGTAGATATGTTGGGGTAGGTCTCTCAGAGAGGTAGGTTGGTGGGGGTAGGTCTCTCAGGGAGGTAGATATGTGGGGGTAGGTCTCTTGGGGAAGTAGGTCAGTGGGTGTAGGTCTCCGGGGGAGGTGGGTCAATGGGGGTAGGTCTCTGGGGGAGGTAGTTCAGTGGGGGTAGGTCTCAAGGTGGGTCAATGGGGGTAGGTCTCTGGGGTAGGTCTCTGGGGAGGTGGGTCAATGGTGGTAGGTCTATGGGGGAGGTCAGTGGGGGTGGGTCTATGGGGGAGGTAGGTCTATGGGGGAGGGGGGTCAATTAGGGTAGGTCTCTGGGGGAGGTAGGTCAGTGGGGGTAGGTCTCTGGGGGAGGTGGGTCAATGAGGGTAAGTCTATAGGGGAGAAGGGTCAGTGGGAGTAGGTCTCTGGGGGAGGTGGGTCAATGGGGGTAGGTCTCTCAAGGAGGAGTTCAGTGGGGTAGGTCCTTGGGGGAGGTGGGTAAATGGGGGTAGGTCTCTGAGTGAGGTGAATCAATGGGGGTAGGTCTCTGGGGGAGGTAGGTCAATGGGGGTAGGGCTCTGGGGGAGGTGGGTCAAGGGTATGTCTGTGGGGGTAGGTCTCTGGGGAGGTGGGTCAATGGGTGTAGGTCTGTGGGGGAGGTAGGTCTGTGGGGGAGGTAGGTCAGTGGGGGTAAGTCTCCGGTGGAGGTAGGTCTCTGGGGGAGGTAGGTCAGTGGGGGTAGGTCTCTGGGGGAGGTGGGTCAGTGGGGGTAGGTCTCTGGGGGAGGTGGGTCAGTGGGGTAGGTCGCTGGGGGAGGTGGATCAGTGGGGGTAGGTCTCTGGGGGAGGTAGGTCTGTGGGGGTAGGTCTCTGGTGGAGGTGGATTAATGTGGGTAGGTCTGTGGGGGTAGGTATCTGGGAGAGGTGGGTCAATGGGGGTAGGTCTCTGGGGGAGGTAGGTCAGTGGGGGTAGGTATCTGGTTGAGGTGGGTCAATGGGGGTAGGTCTTTGGGGGAGGTGGGTCAGTGGGGGTAGGTCTCTGGGGGAGGTGGGTCAGTGGGGGTAGGTCTCTGGGGGAGGTTTGCCAATGGGGGGAGGTAGTTCAGTGGAGGTAGGTTTCTGGGGGAGGTGGGTCGATGGGGGTAGGTCTCTGGGGGAGGTGGGTCACATTGGGGGTAGGTCTCTGAGGGAAGGTCAGTGGGGGTAGTTCTGTGGGGGTATGTCAGTGGCGGTATGTCAGTGGGGGAGGGAGGGGTAGATCTCTGTTGGAGGTAGATTTGTGGCGGTAGGTCTCTGAGGGACTTAGGTCTCAGGGGAGGTAGAACATCATAACACCTACACAACATCACACAAACCCCCCTCTCATTACAGTATAGATGATTACAGTATAACTGGTTACAGTATAACTGGTTACAGTATAGATGATTACACCATAACTGGTTACAGTATAGATGATTACACCATAACAGGTTACAGTATAGATGATAACACCATAACTGGATACACTATAGCTGGTTACAGTATAGATGATTACAACATAACTGGTTATAGTATAACTGGTTACAGTATAGATGATTACACCATAACTGGTTACACTATAGCTGGTTACAGAATATATGATTACACCATAACTGGTTACAGTATAGATAATAACACCATAACTGGTTATAGTATAGCTGATTATAATATAGCTGGTTACAGTATAGATGATAACACCATAACTGGTTACAGTATAGATAACACCATAACTGGTTACACTATAGATGATAACACCATAACTGGTTACAGTATAGATGATAACACCATAACTGGTTACAGTATAGATGATAACACCATAGCTGGTTACAGTATAGATAACACCATAGCTGGTTACAGCATAGATGATAACACCATAACTGGTTACAGTATAGATGATAACACCATAACTGGTTACAGTATAGATGATAACACCATAGCTGGTTACAGTATAGATGATAACACCATAGCTAGTTACAGTATAGATGATAACACCATAACTGGTCACAGTATAGATGATAACACCATAACTGGTTACAGTATAGATGATAACACCATAGCTAGTTACAGTATAGATGATAACACCATAACTGGTCACAGTATAGATGATAACACCATAACTGGTTACAGTATAGATGATTTCACCATAACTGGTTACAGTATAGATGATAACACCATAACTGGTTACAGGATAGGTGATAACACCATAACTGGTTACAGTATAGATGATTTCACCATAGCTGGTTACAGTATAGATGATAACACCATAACTGGTTACAGTATAGATAACATCATAACTGGTTACAGTATAGATAACACCATAACTGGTTACAATATAGATAACACCATAACTGGTTACAGTATAGATGATAACACCATAACTGGTTACAGTATAGATAACACCATAACTGGTTACAGTAAAGGTAACACCATACCTGATTACAGTATAGGTAACACCATAACTGGTTACAGTATAGATAATTTCACCATAACTGGTTACAGTATAGATGATAACACCATAACTGGTTACAGTATAGAAGATAACACCATAACTGGTTACAGTATAGATGATTTCACCATAGCTGGTTACAGTATAGATGATTTCACCATAGCTGGTTACAGTATAGAAGATAACACCATAACTGGTTACAGTATAGATGATTTCACCATAACTGGTTACAGCACAGATGATTTCACCATAACTGGTTACAGCATAGATGATTTCACCATAACTGGTTACAGCATAGATGATTTCACCATAACTGGTTACAGTATAGTTGTTTTCACCATAACTGGTTACAGCATAGATGATTTCACCATAACTGGTTACAGTATAGATGATTTCACCATAACTGGTTACAGTATAGATGATTTCACCATAACTGGTTACAGTATAGATGATTTCACCATAACTGGTTATAGTATAGATGATTTCACCATAACTCGTTACAGTATAGATGATTTCACCATAACTGGTTACACCATAGCTGGTTACAGTATAGATAACACCATAGCTGGTTACAGTATAGATAACACCATAGCTGGTTACAGTATAGATGGTTTCACCATAACTGGTTACACTATAGCTGGTTACACTATAGCTGGTTACAGTATAGATGATAACGCCATAACTGCTTACAGTATAGATGATTTCACCATAACTGGTTACAGTATAGATGATTTCACCATAACTGGTTATAGTATAGATGATTTCACCATAACTGGTTACAGTATAGATCAGTGTTTCCCAACGTGGGGCCCACGCCCCACAGGGGGGCAATTCGACTGTTAAGGGGGGCAATTCGAAAATGGAAGAAATCGGCTGAATATAACAAAACGGGGAGATGTCAGAGTCTAGAAAGGGTACAGTGATGCAGTGACATCGTTACGCCCGCCAGGCGACTTAGCTCCCAGCAGGGAGGCAGCAACTTCGTTACGCCGCCAGGCGAGTGGTAGTTACCGGCCTGCAAGATTGCTGGCTGACGAACGACCAGCGGTCAGGCCAGGACGACGCTAAACGCACGCATGCCTCGTGAAGCCACCTGAGGTGGGAGGCAAGTGGCGAACTAGCGGCAGACAGCTCTGGGACACGGACTTGGACGGACGCAAGATAGAGAGAAAGGCGTTGTGTGGTTTCTGTGCTGAAAGTCGAGTGTCTGGACGTCTTGAGAGTCAGACTTGTGAGCTGTATTGTGGATGTAAGTGTATTGAAGTATCCAGTATATATTGTTGTGATCATCGTTCTGTATTTAATGTGTGAATAAATCCATTGAACGGTGTGTCGTTGAGTCTTAGGTCAAATCACGTTGTACTTGTACTGTCTCACATGTGTTAGGTTAGCGAGCCAAGTTTAAGACCCTGACATGTGTGGACGTGGTGGCATTCGTCCGGCTTTGAAATGAACGTGTTTATGTGATTAACGATTTAAAACTAGAGTTTGTGAACTTAGAATTTGTGTCAAACTTTATAGTACATGTATATGTGATCGTGGAAGGCTCATTTTGATTTATTACTACATTATTTAAACATGTGTAAGACTATTTGTAAACGTACAGTGCATACATATTGTTTGATCTTGTAAGCGTGTAAAACATTTGTGATTTGTGAAACTTGTCACCGTTTTGACCTTGTCGACATTGTGATCTTGTCGCCATTTTGACCTTGTCGCCATCTTGTAAACTTGATGTCTATGTCCTTACTGAATGTCATCTTGATGTAAGTGATGTGTCATCAATGTTGTAGAGTGTTGAGATACATGTAGATTGTCTTTGTGCATTGAGTTTGTGGAACGCAAAAAGTTTTGGAAAGAAAGTAACTTGTTTTGAAAAAAAAAAATTGTTGACGGACAAACTTACGACCTACAACTACACTCAACGCCATACAAACCTAATCAACACTTAGTGACAAGCAGGCACACACCAACAAATAGACGCTAATTTATTTTCCTCCAAAAACAAAGCAGGTTTTCCGTACCATCCGAAACCTTGCCGTAGAGGTCATTTGTGTTTTCGAAGTAGCGACCCTACAGTTCCTAGCCCGATTTCCAACCATTCTTCACCGCATCCAGGGCACTTGAGTATATTTTTCTTTTCATTTACTTTAAGGATGCAATTTTAGGCACGTATTGTCAATAGAAGTCAATTGTAAATTGTTCATTACTAACCACTTATAACATATTTTGTGTGGCTGGTATTTCATTGACATTGTCCATCATGTCTTCATTATTTGATTTCATCGATATGGGGATAAAATTACAGTTGACAGGTGATGAATTAACAAATTGGAGTGAGAAGAAATACTCTGAATACCTAACAGTACAGGAGAAAGCTAATGAACGCAATGAAAGAGCAGCAGAACGAGCTGCCAAGCAAGCAGAATCAGAACTGGCTGCAAAGACAAAGCAAGCCGAATTAGAACTGGCTGCAAAGCAAGCTGAGATAGATAGTGAACTAAAGAAAGCAGAAATGGAACTAGAAACAGAGCTGAAGAAGGCAGAAATAGCAGCTCAGAGTAAGAGAGAAGAACTGGAGTTACAGTTAAAGATGAAACAACTTGACACTGAGACTGCGATTAACAAAGAGTCTAAGAAATCTGAGAGACTGGAGAAAGAAAACCAGTACAAGAAATATCAAGGTATTGTACGTAATTATACCTCGGGTGACTGCATCGCAGCCTTTACCAAAAATTTTGAAACGTTAATGGAACATTACCAAGTTCCACTGTCTGAATGGAATATTGTTTACATGAGGAGTTTATCAGGGGAACCTCTTAAAATCATTGAAACCATCCCCAAAGACCTCAGAAAAGATTACCATTATCTGAAATCTAAGATTATGGCACATTTTATGTTAGATGAGGCAGGTTACAGAGAACAATTCAGTAAGTTGAGCCCAAAACCGACTCAAACGTTCTCTGATTACCTCTGCTTAGTCCGAGATATATTTACCAAATGGACTTCAGCAGCTAAAATTGACAAAAATTATCAGAGACTAGAAGATCTGATCATTAGAGATAAAATCATTTCATCCATTCCATCAGCATTTTCTAAATTTTTGCAAGAGAATGAATGCACTAGTGTAGATGAGATTGAGGAGACGTGGTTCGGCGTATTACACAGCCAACAAACATTGTTTTGCCACTGAAGCTACTGACATTAATTTTGTAGCAGCGGCTAACTATGACAAACCCTACAGTAGGCAGAAACCTCATAGGCCTACCTCTGAGAAGTTTAATCACTGTAATTATTGTAATTTTCACATCATCAGAATGAAATGTGCGATAAGCACCCAGGATACCATACTTACCTACTAAACATCGTAAACAGACAAGATAAGGAGCGTAAATCCTTCAGAAGTTTGCGTAAATGTTTCCTCTGTAAGGCGTACGGACACCATCGGAAAGATTGTAAAGGCAGGCAAATGACCAACAAAGCAAATGCCGCCTTGTTTGATAGTTCGTCGTCAGATGAAGAACAGCCAGAGAAACATCCTGTGAACTCAGCACAGGCTTTTGACATGTTTAGCGCAAATAAATGTTCTGTTTGTAACACCTTCTATGAAGATGGTATTTTAACATGCGGTCACGCCATCCCTATTGCCAATGAAGAAGCTAATTTGGTAGTAGATTCAAAAGGCAAGATAATCGTCCATCACGGATATGTGAATGGCAAGTCTGCTACAGTCCTTCGTGACACGGGCAGTTCACTTATTGGTCTGAAGAGAACGTTCATAATGCCTACAGACTATACAGGCAGGCACATGCAGAACATTCTCAGGCAATATTGAGAAATACCCACTAGCATGGGCATATATTGAAACACCTTTCCTCACTGGGAAAGTAAAGTGCGCTGCGTTAACAAACCCAGTGTGTGATGTAATTATTGGAAATTTACCAGAGGTGAATGATAAACCTCATGACATAACATCTATGTGTATTGATGATAACATAACAACACCATCCAATGTCATCATTGAAAATGTCACACCACCTATTGATTGTATGGTAGCTAATGTAGCACTAACATCTCATGACATCATTGATAACATTGTTCCATCACCATCTGATATCATTGAATGTGTGAACGCAGTAACTAGATCTACTGCTAGAGTGCAAGATGAAAGTAATCAAACAGGCTATACAAATGCTTAGCCCAGTATCACTACCTACTAACACTATGAAGGAAACGTTTGTAACAGCTCAAAAAGCTGATCCTTCATTGTCAAAATATTTTAATCTGATCGGCCAAAAGCCAAAGGTAACCAAGAATGCAAAATGGCATTTTGCTGTGAAAAATGATATACTCACCAGGTATTATACCAGAGGTGACAACACCACAGAGCAAACTGTTTTGCCAACAAATTATCGCAAGCAAGCCTTACATCTTGCCCACGATATACCTCTTGCAGGGCATATGGCATACGTTAAGACCAGATCAAGGTTATTGACACAGTTTCATTGGCCCAAATTTTGCAATGACATTAAAGAATATTGCAGAAGTTGTGACACCTGCCAGAAACTGGTAAAAAAAGGTAAACACCCACAGGCAAAGTTACAAGTTACTGACTTAGCCAGTCGACCTTTTGAAAAACTATCTGTCGACATAGTGGGCCCTCTTAATCATACAACAACTAGAGGGAATAAATATATTCTAACTGTCATTGATCAATGTAGTCGCTGGCCAGAAGCTATTCCGCTAAAGAACATTACTGCCAATGATATAATGGAAGTGTTCTTCCATATTTTTTCTCGGATAGGTTTTCCAGATACTATCCAATCTGATAGGGGCACTCAGTTTATTGCCGCATCTACCCAAGCTTTCACCAAAATGTTGGGAGTGAAGCAATGTTTCAATTCCCGTACCATCCTCACAGTAGTGGAGTAATAGAAAAATTTAACGGGGATCTAAAGCACATGCTTGCAAAAGTAACGCAAGAGCACCCCAATAACTGGGATTTATATCTACCAGCTATTCTTTTTGCTTATCGCGAGGTACCACATTCTAGTACCGGTTTCTCTCCTTTTGAACTTATCTATGGTGCCAAACCACGTGGCCCATTGACCATCTATCACCAAATGTTAACTGACTCTACTCCAGTACTTAAACCCATATCATCATACGTATATGTTACATCATTGCGTGAAAGAATCATCAAATCTTGTGTTATTGCAAAGAATGCACTAAAATTATCTGGTGCTACTTATAGACAGTATGCTGACAAAGGTAACAGGACAATAACGCTGACACCTGGACAGGACGTTCTTCTTCTACTACCTAGTGACAGACACTTATTGACTGATTCTTGGCAGGGACCTTTTAAAGTGACGAGACAGATTTCACCTGTAGACTACGAAATCCAAATAAAAGACAAACACAAAATATTTCACATAAATATGCTAAGACCATACCACAACAGAGACAACGAACAAGACGATACGACAGCTTGTACAGTGATAATAGATCACGAAGACGACGATGCTAGTGACGAGATTCCAACACTTGCATTAGACACGACAAACTGCTTGAAGGAGATCAAAATCAACCCAAAGTTGACTCAAGCAGAGACAAACAGTTGCAAACAGCTTATACAACAGTACAAACACCATTTTTTCCAACAACCCAGGACAAACAGAATTAGTACAGCATCACATCACACTCACATCAAACACACCCATAAGATGCAGACCATACACAATCCCATTACATTACAAAGAACATTTACATCAGGAGATCATCAACTTAGAGAAAAACAACATCATAAGACGATCCCAATCAGACTTCTCATCTCCAATGGTCATAATACGCAAAAAGGACAATACAATAAGACTGTGTATCGACTATCGAAAGCTCAATAAAATAACTGTTCTAGATCTTGAGCCAATGGCTAACTCTGACGATCTTCTGACAGAACTGACAGACGCTAGGTTCTTTACGAAGATAGATATGACGAAAGGATATTATCAGATAGAAGTAGACAAACAGAGCAGACATCTGACAGCATTTGCCACACCGTGGGGACTGTACGAATGGTGCAAACTTCCATTTGGGCTAGTCAATGCCCCAGCCACCTTCGTACGTATGACACGACTTCTTCTAGTAGACATTCCTAACATAATTTGCTATATAGACGACATCTGTGTTCACACAGAGACAATGACAGAGCACATTAAGACGTTAGAACAGACATTTGAACGTATTAGACAGCACGGACTGACAGTAAAGCCTGCGAAAGTAGACATAGCCTACCAGGAAATATCTTTCTTGGGGTACAAAATATCCAATGGTTTTGTCATGACAGACGATAACATTGTGTCCAAGATACTAAAACTCTCACTTCCGACTACAAAAAAAAACAAGTCAGAAGTTTGTTGGGACTGATAAACTATTACCGGCAGTTCATTCCTGATTTTTCCGAACTGACCGAAGTGTTTACTAATTTACTAACAAAAGATAAACCAGAGAAAATTGTAAACAATGAATGCCTAAAAATTGCATTCAATAAAGTAATAGCATGATTTTCTGATAACAGTTTAAATAATCTCATCCTGAAATTGCCCAACCTCCATTTACCTTTCAGATTGCGTACAGATGCTAGCTCCGTGGCGATTGGAGCAGTCTTGTTACAAGAGTACAATAACATCCTCCATCCCGTGTACTTCGTATCCAGGAAACTAAAGCCCAGAGAACGGGCGTGGTCTATCCCTCAATTGGAAGCCCTAGCTTTAGTGGTGGGTATAACCAAATTGTCCAGATTTCTTCTAGGACGCCATTTCATCGTGGAATCCGACAGCAGTCCGTTACGATTTATAAATTCAGGTGTACCTTCAAATCATATGGTAGCGCACTGGTCTCTTAAACTTCAAGATTACAGCTTTGAGGTTCGACATATCCCAGGCAGATCCAATTCAATTGCCGATCTTTTGTCCCGTTGTCCGACCGACCCAGTAAGCACCAATGTCTGAGTGCAGTGTGTACAAATACACTCAGACCGACACAGCCATTTATAAGTGAATAATTTTTTCCATTCACAAAAAGCTGTGTAATGTCTACAATATAATGTGATAGGGGTTACTCCCATTATAAATAGTGTTCTTATTTTACTAATTCATGTAGTGATTGTCGTGTATAATTGTGTAGTGTGTAGTAGAAAGCAAACTTTATTAATTGTATATACCAAGAACAAGAACAGTGTCACATTCGCTCAAAAACTTACCGTAAGCGAACTATCCAATTTGACAGTGACATCTGCGTGTGGAACATTCCAGGGATATTTTAATGACGTGTGTGAACGTGTAAACTGAACATTGACAGCTACACCATTGCAGTGAACCGAAATCCATAAAGTTCGGTAGTGAAACATCCAACACATGAACAGTCAATCGTAATCCAGAAGGTTTGGTAGTGAAACATCCAACACATGAACTGTGAGAACATTGTACTTTCCGTAACTACATCAAACCGGAACAAGTGTGTTCTGCAAGCTTAAACATCAGCTAATTTTAGTGTTCGTGTGTACTTCGGATTAGTTAGAAATTTAGAGCAAAATTAGCAGACGACAAATAAAAGTTTAAAAATCTATGACGATTCTAAAATCTTTAGGAATCAACAAAGTTAAATACACGAATTGTGTGATTATATATTTATGTAGTGTAATCTTAGAATCATATCTTGATTAATGTATTCATATTACCGACTTTTTCTCGTTAATATGAAGAAACGTCAAGCGATGACGCTAAGAACTAGGATAATTATTGTAAATTATTGTATTTCATTAATGTGAAAATTATTTCCCTTTCATTTATTTGTTATTACAGCATTACACAAAGGGCCATAATTTGAAATGTATTCAGTAATGTGTTGCGTGTAAATAGCCATGTTGTTGCCAGATTGTTGACACAACAGGTAGCCATCTACTGGGCATGGCAGAGTGTTGCCGACATTGCAGACCAACACAAGAGCTACTGGCCAAATAAGGTCAGAGTTTGAGCGTTTTATGCGACTTATATAAAGCCGTATTTCAGTCTAGCTAGATGGTTTTTGTTTCAAGAACCATATTATTACGTTTTTTTGTTTAATGCTGCGAGGTAGATGCGTGAAGCTGGTACTACCGATCTGACTGGGTCATTATTGCAATTGAGTTAATCAGCCATCGAGAGGATGAAACCTGACATGTGTTAAAGGTTGAACACCACATGTCGTTGAATGCAACTTCAATTTCTTATATATTTCTATGGCATATGTGTATTTATGTGTATTTTGATACTAATGTATATAACAACAGAAGGGTAGACTCTGACAAGGTTAGAATATTAACCCAGTATGTACATATATTATACATGAAAGATGACATCTTTCATGAATTTGCTGGGGGAGCGTGTCAGAGTCCAGAAAGGGTACAGTGATGCAGTGACATCATTACGCCCGCCAGGCGACTTAGCTCCCAGCAGGGAGGCAGCAACTTCGTTACGCCGCCAGGCGAGTGGTAGTTACCGGCCTGCAAGATTGCTGGCTGACGAACGACCAGCGGTCAGGCCAGGACGACG
The DNA here is from genome assembly GCA_014155875.1 of Cepaea nemoralis. Classification (NCBI taxonomy): domain Eukaryota; kingdom Metazoa; phylum Mollusca; class Gastropoda; order Stylommatophora; family Helicidae; genus Cepaea; species Cepaea nemoralis. Next base: position 174,878 of record JACEFZ010027536.1, on the reverse strand, counting down.
CTAAACGCACGCATGCCTCGTGAAGCCACCTGAGGTGGGAGGCAAGTGGCGAACTAGTGGCAGACAGCTCTGGGACACGGACTTGGACGGACGCAAGATAGAGAGAAAGGCGTTGTGTGGTTTCTGTGCTGAAAGTCGAGTGTCTGGACGTCTTGAGAGTCAGACTTGTGAGCTGTATTGTGGATGTAAGTGTATTGAAGTATCCAGTATATATTGTTGTGATCATCGTTCTGTATTTAATGTGTGAATAACTCCATTGAACGGTGTGTCGTTGAGTCTTACGTCAAATCACGTTGTACTTGTACTGTCTCACATGTGTTAGGTTAGCGAGCCAAGTTTAAGACCCTGACAGAGACTTGAGGCTGAAGTTAACTAAATTGGAACCTGACATAAGATCTCTTTGCAGCAAGCATCAAGCGCAAGGATCTCACTAAATTTAAATAATAAATAATTACTAATAATTAAATAATATAGAAAAATCTTTCATTAAAATTATTTTGTACTTGAATTTCAGTTCTCCATTATATGTTTTGAAAATTTACTTACTGTGTTTGCTCAATAATTACCTAGTGATTTCTTCCTAAAACCTATCATTCAAGTTTCTTTAGTGAACATTTCAATTTGTGAATATTAAAAATAATGTATATGTTGGGGGGGGGGGGGGGGGGGGGGGCATTATGAATTTTAGAAAGGCTTAAGTGGGGCATGGCACAAAAAAGGTGGGAAACACTGGTATAGATGATTTCACCATAACTGGTTACACTATAGCTGGTTACAGTATAGATAACACCATAGCTGGTTACAGTATAGATAACACCATAACTGGTTACACTATAGCTGGTTACAGTATAGATGATAACACCATAACTGGTTACAGTATAGATGATTTCACCATAACTGGTTACAGTATAGATGATTTCACCATAACTGGTTATAGTATAGATGATTTCACCATCAACTGGTTACAGTATAGATGATTTCACCATAACTGGTTACACCATAGCTGGTTACAGTATAGATAACACCATAGCTGGTTACAGTATAGATAACACCATAGCTGGTTACAGTATAGATGGTTTCACCATAACTGGTTACACTATAGCTGGTTACAGTATAGATGATAGCAACATAACTGGTTACAGTATAGATGATAACACCATAACTGGTTACAGTATAACTGGTTACAACATAAATCGTTACAGTATAGATGATAACACCATAGCTGGTTACAGTATAACCGGTTACAGTATAGATGATAATACCATAGCTGGTTACAGTATAACCGGTTACAGTATAGATGATAACACCATAACTGATTACACCATAGCTGTTACAGATTAGATGACTACAACATAACTGGTTACAGTTTAGATGACTACAACATAACTGGTTACAGTATAGATGATTACATCATAACTGGTTACACCATAGCTGGTGACATTACATATGGTTACACCATAACTGGTTAAACCATAACTGGTTAGAGTATAAGTGGTTACATCATAACTGGTTGTTACAGTATAAGTGGTTACAGTATAATTGATTACACGATAACCGGCACTATGCCGTTGTGACAGATGATAGTTTATTACATTGTGCTTCAAAAAAGCAGTTAATAAATAAACACACATGTATATCTTGTGTTCATAGAATTAGATGAAAGAAGTAGAGACTAGAGGGCACATGGGACAATATAACAATTGAAATTTATAGTTACAGACCGGGATTCAAACCCGCTACTTCCAATTGATGACAGCGCCTCGCTGCAGGAACAAGTTTACCTCGACGCATGACCAACTAGACACTCCAAAAAAGTGTCTTCATTAGCTAGGTCTATCATACACATGAACCTACAACTATGAAATATGGACAGAATTCATGTCTAATCATTCAAAAAGCACCATAGGTCTCAGAATGTTATATTAAACCAGCATAGGTCAAATAACAAACACATCAGACAGTAATACTATGTCTAGTATACTAACGGACATTTAAAGAAGAAAAATGAGGGGTTGGTTCCAATGTTGTTTCAGTGATCACACATCCACATATATACACAATTCAAGATTGGTGAATCATACATGTGTTCATGAGGATTGGTGCGGCAGACAGCAGATCACATGCTCAAAGCTGCCCAAAGTTTGACATATCTATGCAAACCTTCTGGCCTAGAGAAACAACAGTGGGAGATAAACTGTATGGACCACTGAGTGAACTAAGTGAAATTCATAAGAGAGATAACATTGCCGATATAGGCAAATTTCAAGCTAACACAAGAAGAAGAAGAAACAGTTCTGTGTATCTCTCAACACACAACCAGCTCCATCTATTTCCCAGTAAACAACAGCTCTAGGTATCTCCCAGTAAACAGCAGCTCCATCTATTTCCCAGTAAATAACAGCTCTAGGTATCTCCCAGTAAACAACAGCTCCATCTATTTCTCAGTAAATAACAGCTCTAGTTATCTCCCAGTAAACAACAGCTCTAGGTATCTCTCAGTAAACAACAGCTCCATCTATTTCCCAGTAAACAACAGGTCCATACATCTTCCAGTAACCAACAACTACATCTCTCTCCCAGTAAACAACAGCTCCATCTATTTCCCAGTAAATAACAGCTCTAGGTATCTCCCAGTAAACAACAGCTCCATCTATTTCCCAGTAAACAACAGCTCCATCTATTTCCCAGTAAACAACAGGTCCATGCATCTTCCAGTAACCAACAACTACATCTCTCTCCCAGTAAACAACAGCTCCATCTATTTCCCAGTAAACAACAGCTCCATCTATTTCCCAGTAAATAACAGCTCTAGGTATCTCCCAGTAAACAACAGCTCCATCTATTTCCCAGTAAACAACAGCTCCATCTATTTCCCAGTAAATAACAGCTCTAGGTATCTCCCAGTAAACAATAGCTCCATCTATTTCCCAGTAAACAATAGATCCATGCATCTTCCAGTAACCAACAACTACATCTCTCTCCCAGTAAACAACAGCTCCATCTATTTCCCAGTAAACAACAGCTCCATCTATTTCCCAGTAAATAACAGCTCTAGGTATCTCCCAGTAAACAACAGCTCCATCTATTTCCCAGTAAACAACAGCTCCATCTATTTCCCAATAAATAACAGCTCTAGGTATCTCCCAGTAACCAACAACTGCATCTATCTCCCAGTAAACAAGAACTCCATCTCTATCCGAATAATCAACAGCTGCAAGCATATCCCAGTAAACAACAGCTAACAGCTCCATGCATCTCCCAGTAAACAACAGCTCCATATATCAACCAGTAGTAAACAACAGCTCCATGCATCTCCCACTAAACAACAGCTCCAAGTGTCTCCCAGTGAACCACCAGATCCATCTATCAGCATGTCTGAGTGAAAGTCTGTGTCTCCAGCATGTTTGGTTGAAAATATGTGTCTCAAACATGTCTGGGTGAAAGTCTGTGTCTCCAGCATGTTTGGTTGAAAATATGTGTCTCAAACATGTCTGGGTGAAGGTCTGTGTCTCCAGAACACTAGACAACAGAACAGGCACACATATTGTAGAGTACAGGAACACTAGACAACAACAGACACATATTGTAGAGTGCAGGAACACTAAACAGAACATACTCACATACTGTAGAGTACAGGAACACTAGACAAAAGAACATACTCACATATTGTAGAGTACAGGAACACTAGACAACAGAACATACTCACATACTGTAGAGTACAGGAACACTAGACAACAGAACAGACTCACATATTGTAGAGTACAGGAACACAAGACACCAGAACAGACTCACATATTGTAGAGTACAGGAACACAAGACAACAGAACATCAGACTCACATATTGTAGAGTACAGGAACACAAGACAACAGAACAGACTCACATATTGTAGAGTACAGGAACACTAGACAACAGAACAGACACACATATTGTAGAGTACAGGAACACTAGACAACAGAACAGACACACATATTGTAAGAGTACAGGACCACTAGACAACAGAACAGACACACATATTGTAGAGTACAGGACCACTAGACAACAGAACAGACTCACATATTGTAGAGTACAGGAACACTAGACAACAGAACAGACTCACATATTGTAGAGTACAGGAACACTAGACAACAGAACAGACACACATATTGTAGAGTACAGGAACACAAGACAACAGAACAGACTCACATATTGTAGAGTACAGGAACACTAGACAACAGAACAGACACACATATTGTAGAGTACAGGACCACTAGACAACAGAACAGACTCACATACTGTAGAGTACAGGAACACTAGACAACAGAACAGACTCACATATTGTAGAGTACAGGAACACAAGACAACAGAACAGACACACATATTGTAGAGTACAGGACCACTAGACAACAGAACAGACTCACATATTGTAGAGTACAGGAACACTAGACAACAGAACAGACACACATATTGTAGAGTACAGGAACACAAGACAACAGAACAGACTCACATATTGTAGAGTACAGGAACACTAGACAACAGAACAGACACACATATTGTAGAGTACAGGACCACTAGACAACAGAACAGACACACATATTGTAGAGTACAGGAACACTAGACAACAGAACAGACTCACATATTGTAGAGTACAGGAACACAAGACAACAGAACAGACTCACATATTGTAGAGTACAGGAACACTAGACAACAGAACAGACACACATATTGTAGCGTACAGGTCCACTAGACAACAGAACAGACACATATTGTAGAGTACAGGAACACAAGACAACCGAACAGACATATTGTAGAGTACAGGAACACAAGACAACAGAACAGACACATATTGTAGAGTACAGGAACACACGACAACAGAACAGACTCACATATTGTAGAGTACAGGAACACTAGACAACAACAGACACATATTGTAGAGTACAGGAACACTAGACAACAGAACAGACACACATATTGTAGAGTACAGGAACACTAGACAACAGAACAGACACACATATTGTAGAGTACAGGACCACTAGACAACAGAACAGACACACATATTGTAGAGTACAGGAACACTAGACAACAGAACAGACTCACATATTGTAGAGTACAGGAACACAAGACACCAGAACAGACTCACATATTGTAGAGTACAGGAACACAAGACAACAGAACAGACTCACATATTGTAGAGTACAGGAACACAAGACAACAGAACAGACTCACATATTGTAGAGTACAGGAACACTAGACAACAACAGACACATATTGTAGAGTACAGGAACACTAGACAACAGAACAGACTCACATATTGTAGAGTACAGGAACACTAGACAACAACAGACACATATTGTAGAGTACAGGAACACTAGACAACAGAACAGACTCACATATTGTAGAGTACAGGAACACACGACATAAGAACAGACTCGTATATTGCAGTGTAAATCTTTATCAAAGAAGAAAAGATTACATAAACAATGCAGTGTAAATCTTTATCAAAGAAGAAAAGATTACATAAACAAGCAAGCAACATATCACTCCCACTTTTGTCAGCTACTGAATGACCTAGACCTTCAACCTATAATCTCTTTTTGATGTGTCTTAAGAAGCTTGTTGATGATTGGCTCCTTGTCCAACATGGCCTCTGCTTCATGAACTGAACATCTGAGAGATGCCATCAACATGGCTTTTGGCACCACCTGTATGAGAGAGAGAGAAACCATCCAAGTCTGTTGACTGAACAATGGAAGGTTTATGTCACTCGAAGAAAAGGATGCCAATTATGTACATAATAACCAGACATTGGTGACAAATAAATACACTACTCTAGAACATGTATGATAGTCAGCTACATAATGTTTAGGATACTTATATATCAACATAACTCTGGCACATGTATGAGAGATATCTACACAACTCTAGAGCAGCAATGACAGATATCTACACAACTATAGACACATAGGACAGACATCTACATAACTCTAGAGCAGCAATGACAGATATCTACACAACTATACGACACATATGACAAATATCTACACAAACCTATGACATATATCTTCACATGTCTATGACATATACAACATATATCTACACAAACCTATGACATATACAACATATATCTTCACATGTCTATGACATATACAACATATATCTACACAACTCTATGACATTAATACAACATTTATCTTCACAACTCTATGACATATACAACATATATCTACACAACTCTATGACATATACAACATATATCTACACAACTCTATGACATTAATACAACATTTATCTTCACAAGTCTATGACATATACAACATATATCTTCACAAGTTTATGACATATACAACATATATCTTCACAAGTCTATGACATATACAACATATATCTTCACAACTCTATGACATATACAACATATATCTTCACAACTCTATGACATATACAACATATATCTTCACAACTCTATGACATATACAACACATATCTAAACAACTCTGTGACATATACAACATATATCTTCACAACTCTATGACATATACAACATATATCTTTACAAGTCTATGACATATACAACATATATCTTCACAAGTCTATGACATATACAACATATATCTACACAAGTCTATGACATACACAACATATATCTACACAACTCTGTGACATATACAACATATATCTTCACAAGTCTATGACATATAAGACACATATCTAACAACCATATAACACATACATTATGTCTACATAATGAGTCAGGTCTTAGTCAGATATGACTGAGCTACCGTATGACAGTAGATGGTACTACCTGCTTTCTGTCAGCGCCGAATGTTGGGCGGCGCTTACCAAACCCGACACCCCACATTGTGCCATCGGCTTCGGGCGGAAGAGTGCGAGGAAATGCAACCCAAAGACAAAATAAGTCATGGCAGGGCAAACCAGGCCCTAAGCCTTGGTTGGCAGCTGGTCTAGGATCGAAGCTCCGACAGGTGGACAGTTAGAGCATTGCTTTGCTGATCCGGCAGCTTCTGCAGCTTGTCTTGTTCCAGATTATAGGTGTCAACTTTCCTCTGGAGTGAACTAGGCAGGCCGAGAGAGGGATCATGCTGCATGGGCAACACATGGTTTCTTTATTTTAGCCCAGGCTTTGTGCTATGGAGAGGCAATAACTCCATCCCTGGTCTTAACCGGTCTCGGAATCAAAGCGAGAGGCAACTGTTACGGGTTATAAGTCCTTGTCAGTTGGAGTAGACATGGGGCGCCACACGTTGCCTCTGACGGTGGGAGACACCTACAGGTGTCACTGATCAGCTACCGCCCGCCTCAAGCTGGGCAGCCCCCAGCCAATTGGGTGCTGATCCGCCACAGCCTGCCTGCTTCAATGGGTGCTTGGGGCTAGGACAAAATCTGAATCGCAGACTGTAAAACCAATGCACCAGGTACTAATAAAAAGAATAAAAACCTGAAGCTACGGCTTGCAACCTGGAACGTGAGAACCATGTGTCCAGGATTTTCCACTGACTTGACAAATATTAACGATGTGAGAAAAACGGCTGTGATTGATGCTGAACTCAATCGTCTTAACATTGATATTGCTGGCCTGCAGGAGACTCGCCTCGCTGAGGAAGGGTCACTCAGGGAAAACAATTACACTTTTTTTTGGAAGGGAAGAGGGTAGGCAGAAAAAAGGCAACATGGTGTGGGCTTTGCAGTGAAGAATTCGCTACTGGGAATGATTGATATCCCAGCTGGAGGTAATGAAAGATTATTATCACTGCGCTTGGCAACCTCTTGTGGATTTGCCACCATTCTCACTGCATATGCACCGACACTCGCTTCCTCTGATGATGTGAAGGATACGTTCTATGAGCAGCTAGACTCTGCGATCAAGGCAGTTCCAAAATCCGACTACATTTATATGCTTGGTGATTTCAATGCTCGTGTGGGCAAGGACTCGAGTTCATGGCCAGTGTGCCTTGGAAAATACAACATCGGCCGCATGAATGATAATGGGCAAAGGCTGCTGGAGCATTGCACTAGAAATGACCTATGTATTACAAACTCCTTTTTTAAAACAAAAGAGATGCATAAGGTCACATGGAAACATCCAAGATCCAGCCATTGGCATCAGCTGGACTTCATTATCACACGGAGACAACATCTGAACCATACATCATTAACTCGAAGTTACCACAGTGCTGACTGTGATACAGATCATTCTTTGGTTGTTGCAAGGGTTAGACTGAGACCAAAGAGAATCTACACAGCTAAACACAAGTCTAGCCCCAGGATTAATATTATTAACACTCACGATCCTGGAAAGTGCTTTGAATTTCAACAGCAACTTGAGGACGCTTTCAATGATACATCAGAAAATTGTATAGTAAATGATAAATGGAGTAAACTTAAGGAAACTATTTATAAAACAGTGGTAGGGGTTTACGGCACTGTGGATCATAAGAGGCAGGACTGGTTTGCGGCAAACAGCCAGATACTGCAGCCCTTGATTGATAAAAAGAAGATAGCTCTCTTAAGAAACAAGGAGAGACCAACGCGTAACACTCTGAGTGAGCTGAAGCAAGCGAGGAAGGATGTACAAAAGGCTGCCAGGGAGTGTGCGAATGACTATTGGATCAAGTTATGTGAGTCCATTCAAATCGCAAGTGATAAGGGAAACATCAGAAGCATGTATGAAGGGATAAAGAAAGCCTGTGGTCCAATGATCAAAAGAAGTGCATGGCTGAAAACCTTGACTGGAGAAATCATCACTGATAAGAAACAGCAGATGGATAGATGGGTCGAGCACTATTTAGAGCTTTACTCAAGTGAGACAAAGCTAGCGGATGATGCCCTCAACGCCATAAAGGCCCTGCCAACTCTTGACCACCTGGACACACTTCCCACTATAACAGAAGTTAAGTGTGCTATAAATGAGCTTGCATCTGGCAAGGGTCCAGGTAAGGATGGGATTCCAATAGAGGTAATCAGGAGTGGGCAAGACACTCTTGACCACCTGGACACACTTCCCACTATAACAGAAGTTAAGTGTGCTATAAATGAGCTTGCATCTGGCAAGGCTCCAGGTAAGGATGGGATTCCAATAGAGGTAATCAGGAGTGGGCAAGACACACTCGCTCTACAAATCCACCAGCTAATAGAGCTATGCTGGTGAGAAGGACAAGTCCCACAGGATTTCAAAGATTCAAACATCATAACACTGTACAAGAACAAGGGAGATCGGAGCGACTGCAACAACTATAGGGGTATCTCACTTCTGTGTATTGTTGGGAAAGTATTTGCCAGAATTGTCCTGCGCAGACTTCAAGTCCTGGGAGATCAAGTCTACCCCGAATCACAGTGCGGCTTCCGTCAGAACCGGTCTACCATTGATATGATATTCTCATTGCGACAGATGCAAGAAAAATGCCGGGAACAAAATCAGCCACTGTTTATTGCCTTCATCGACCTCACAAAGGCATTCGATTTGGTCAGTCGTGAGGGTCTGTTCAAAGTACAAAAGAAGATTGGCTGCCCACCAACTCTTCTGTCCATTAGGAATCGTTCCACACAGGCATGAAGGGTATAATCAAGTTTGATGGCTCAACTTCAGAAGAGTTTGAAATCAAGAGTGGAGTTAAGCAAGGTTGTGTACTATCCCCCACCCTCTTTGGGATATACTTTTCACTTCTACTGAAATATGCCTTTCGTGATCAGAATGACGGTATTTACATTCACTCACGCTCAGATGGTGGCCTCTATAATGCTCAGAGATTGAAGGCCAAGACCAAAATTAGCAGGGTACTAATCAGAGAGTTGCTTTTTGCAGATGATGCTGCGATTACGACCCACTCTGAGGAAGAATTACAACATCTTCTATCTGCATTCTCCAATGCTTGTTCTGAATTTGGTTTAACAATTAACAAAAAGAAGACACAGATTATGTCACAAAGTGCACATGGTGTACCATCAATCTTTATTGACGACGCCGAACTGGAGATAGTAGACCATTTTACATATCTAGGATCAGAGGTAAATAGCAAATTATCCCTCGATCAGGAAATCAACATCAGGATTGGCAAGGCAGCAACAACAATGAACATGTTAGCAAAAAGAGTCTGGGAGAACAGGAAGCTTACTGCCAAAACAAAAGTCCTTGTCTACCAAGCCTGTGTCCTTAGTACTCTTCTTTATGGCAGTGAAACTTGGACAACTTACTCACGCCAAGAGAAGCATTTAAACAGCTTTCATATGCGGTGTCTGCGAAGAATACTTGGTATTAAGTGGCAAGACAAAATCACAAATACTGAAGTATTGGAAAGATCAGGTTGTGTGACGGTGTATTCCATGCTCAGTCTTCGTAGACTTAGATGGATAGGACACGTTAGGAGGATGGATGATGGTAGAATACCAAAGGTCATCTTTTTTGGTGAATTACAGACGGGTAGGAGATCTCAGGGTCGGCCTCTACTATGATACAAAGAAGTGTGTAAGCGGGACATGATTGATACAGGCATTGATAATGCACAGTGGGAGCACGTCCCCGCTGAACGTGTTGCATGGAGGGCAACTATCAGAAATGGAATAAAGACAAAGGAGAAAATGATTGCAGATAAGTCACACACCGAGCGTGCGAGACATAAGATGGTGCAAAATGGTGGAAGTGACCACGTTTTCACATGCACCTACTGTGGGCAGATATTTGCAGCAAGAATTGGCCTTACCAGCCACACTCGCCACCGCCATGGATCGTAGTTATTAAGCCTTTTTGAAGCACAATGTACCAAACTATCGTCTGTCAAGACGGAAAGGTGCCAATGTATGTCTACATAAATCTATGACATATATCTACACAACTCTATGACAGATATGACATATATCTACATAACTCTATGACAATGATGGCAGCAAGGTTAATCTTCCACTGATCAAATAATTAAAAGCTGAAGTGGAATGCAGAATCCATGGATTTTAGATAAAGCATCCACAAATAAACACTTCATTGTTTCACAGTTAAATAGTTGTCGAGTATATTGAATTGTTGAAAATCTGTAATCGATTATTGCAATCTGTTGGAATGAAAATGATAAATGTGTCCAGGACCATGGTGTTTTTGATAGTTGAGATAATCGATGGATACTGGACAGTTGTACAGCACATCAAGATGATGAACCATTATAATCTACACGTGTAAAATAACTATCTTATGACTGTATCTGTATAACAAGTTGCCTCACTATAACAAATATTTATAATATCTGTAGATTTCTCCTCACATGTTTTTGGTATCTGTAGATTTCTCATAAAGAACATAGAAACAAGGATGATAACAGAGACAATAAGAATATAGACATGTGGAAGATAACAGTGACAATAAGAATATAGAAACGTGGAAGATAACAGTGACAATAAGAATATAGACATGTGGAAGATAACAGTGACAATAAGAATATAGAATTATGGAAGATAACAGTGACAATAAGAATATAGAAATGTGGAAGATAACAGTGACAATAAGAATATAGAAACACGGAAGATAACAGTGACAATAAGAATATAGAAACATGGAAGATAACAGTGACAATAAGAATATAGACATGTGGAAGATAACAGTGACAATAAGAATATAGACATGTGGAAGATAACAGTGACAATAAGAATATAGACATGTGGAAGATAACAGTGACAATAAGAATATAGAAATATGGAAGATAACAGTGACAATAAGAACAGAGAAACATAGAAGATAACAGTGACAATAAGAATATAGAAACATGGTAAGATAACAGTGACAATAAGAATATAGAAACATGGAAGATAACAGTGACAATAAGAATATAGAAACATGGAAGATAACAGTGACAATAAGAATATAGAAACATGGAAGATAACAGTGACAATAAGAATATAGAAACATGGAAGATAACAGTGACAATAAGAATATAGAAACATGGAAGATAACAGTGACAATAAGAATATAGAAACATGGAAGATAACAGTGACAATAAGAATATAGAAACATGGAAGATAACAGTGACAATAAGAATATAGAAACATGGAAGATAACAGTGACAATAAGAATATAGAAACATGGAAGATAACAGTGACAATAAGAATATAGACATGTGGAAGATAACAGTGACAATAGGAATATAGAAATATGGAAGATAACAGTGACAATAAGAATATAGAAATATGGAAGATAACAGTGACAATAAGAATATAGAAACGTGGAAGATAACAGTGACAATAAGAATATAGAAACACGGAAGATAACAGTGACAATAAGAATATAGAAACATGGAAGATAACAGTGACAATAAGAATATAGACATGTGGAAGATAACAGTGACAATAAGAATATAGACATGTGGAAGATAACAGTGACAATAAGAATATAGACATGTGGAAGATAACAGTGACAATAAGAATATAGAAATATGGAAGATAACAGTGACAATAAGAGAAGAGAAACATGGAAGATAACAGTGACAATAAGAATATAGAAATGTGGAAGATAACAGTGACAATAAGAATATAGACATGTGGAAGATAACAGTGACAATAAGAGAAGAGAAACATGGAAGATAACAGTGACAATAAGAATATAGAAATATGGAAGATAACAGTGACAATAAGAATATAGAAATATGGAAGATAACAGTTACAATAAGAGAAGAGAAACATGGAAGATAACAGTGACAATAAGAATATAGAAACGTGGAAGATAACAGTGACAATAAGAATATAGAAATATGGAAGATAACAGTGACAATAAGAGAAGAGAAACATGGAAGATAACAGTGACAATAAGAATATAGAAACGTGGAAGATAACAGTGACAATAAGAATATAGGAACATAGAAGATAACAGTGACAATAAGAATATAGAAACATGGAAGATAACAGTGACAATAAGAATATAGAAACGTGGAAGATAACAGTGACGATAGTCAAGAGGACAGAGACAGCAATTTGTGAGTTTTACAGCAGAAAATGTCACATATGTTAATTGCTGACCCAAGCACATGAACACCAACCTTTTCTTGCTGTGAGGCAGCCATTATGTGGTTTACAATTTGTGAGGACCTCTGCTCCGGTGTCAGCAAGTCTGCTCTGTATATAGATCTCAGCAGATACTCAATTGCCTCTTGCACACTCAGGCCACAGTATTTCTACAAGACAATTGTGTATATAACTATGTATGTTTGAGAATATTCCCACAAGACAATTGTGTATATAACTATGTATGTTTGAGAATATTTCTTCCATAAAATTGTGTGTACAGTTCTGACATCATCTTGTGATCTGCCAACTAGTGAAGATGTTCATACAACTCCACAGATCTCCATTCTTTGTTTACTGAATGAATCATGTTGATGATTCTCCTCTATAACACCATCTTGGTCCATCAGGCAGCATTTCTCTTGGTCTGCTCCTGCCTGTTCGACTACTGATCTTTCCAGTTGTCACACTGTTCTCCAGTGCCTCTCTTTGATCACATGATCAAAGAATGCAGGTTGTCTCTTGTTGTATAGTTGTATGTACAGTTCTACTGTCATGGGTCTCTTGTTGTATAGTTGTATGTACAGTTCTACTGTCATGAGTCTCTTGTTGTATAGTTGTATGTACAGTTCTACTGTCATGGGTCTCTTGTTGTATAGTTGTATGTACAGTTCTACTGTCATGGGTCTCTTGTTGTATGTACAGTTCTACTGTCATGAGTCTATAGTTGTATGTACAGTTCTACTGTCATGAGTCTCTTGTTGTATAGTTGTATGTACAGTTCTACTGTCATAGGTCTCCTGTTGTATAGTTGTCTGTACAGTTCTACTGTCACAGGTCTCCTGTTGTATAGTTGTCTGTACAGTTCTACTGTCACGGGTCTCCTGTTGTAGAGTTGTATGTACAGTTCTACTGTCATGGGTCTATAGTTGTATAGTTATATGTACAGTTCTACTGTCATGGGTCTATAGTTGTATAGTTATATGTACAGTTCTACTGTCATGGGTCTATAGTTGTATAGTTGTATGTACAGTTCTACTATCATGGGTCTATAGTTGTATAGTTGTATGTACAGTTCTACTGTCATGGGTCTCCTGTTGTATAGTTGTATGTACAGTTCTACTGTCATGGGTCTCTTGTTATATAGTTGTCTGTACAGTTCTACTGTCATGGGTCTCCTGTTGTATAGTTGTATGTACAATTCTACTGTCTAGCACATTAACACACGTGCACATGTCTTGCCTGGACTATGCCGGCAGCCCTATGGAAGAGCTTGGAGTTGCTGACCCGCACGTCCATCATCTTGTTGTGGTAAACTTTGCCCTTGAGGATGTGTGCTCCTGTGGACAGGCAGTTTAACAGCCACTTGAAGGATATTTCTTTTGCCAGGTGGGACACCAGATTCTTGACAGGTTCTGGTGTCCAGATTTTCGGAAGTGGTAAATCCAAACTAATGTTTACCACAAGGTCATAGGCTGGTTTCTCCTGAGAAACCTGGCTCTGGTGAATGGAAAAAGAAAAGTAAATAACTGTGACAATTGAAACAGATGCATCTATATACATATACATATGTACACATTGACTCACACATATATCTACATACACAGACTCATACAGGTATTTTGTTTTTACATATTGGTATTTATTTACTGTCCTATATCACTCAGCCAGTCTCTCTGGCTGAGGGGTTACAACACTTTCTCCGTAATCCCGTTTGTCACACAGAGTCTCGTAGCGGGAGCGAGCTGGGAGCGGTTCGTCCCCGCTGGTGACTTGCGGGACACTGAGCCGGCCGCTCAGAAAGCAATGGCAAACTACTGAGCATAATCTTGCCAAGAAATCAACAGACAGCTGAAAGATGCTGCTGTTGACAGCGATGTCCTGTAAAAGGATATGCAAAAAAAAAAAAACCTATATCACTCACTCAAGTCACCTACTGGTATCATTTTTCACTATCATTCTTTACTGTGTGTGGGTGAGGACCGGGATTTTTTTCACGTGGACTTCTAGTAATAAAATTTCCCCTGGTCTCTGGGTAGTGAGATCGGACACCCATGTGTATTGTTGCGCATGTAAAAAATCCCTTGGCAGTTGGAAATCGAAAAAGAGTAGCCTAACGGCGCTGTCCGGGCAAAATTTCTAGTTAAAAATCTACCCAAAGTATTTCAGGATCCTCGCCGGTGCTACGGAGTTTGTGCACTGAGCTGAGTTTCTCCGGACTCAGGCTTGAGTTAGCAGAAGAACGGAGCACTTATGGGTTATACCCATGTGCCATGATGTTGATCCGTCGACTAAACTAAACTAAACTGTGTGGGTGAGAGAGTGGGTGAGAGAGTGAGTGAGAAAGAGTGTGAGTGAGAGTGAGTATGAGACAGAACAAACGAACGAACGAACGAATGAACGAATGAAAATCTTTATTTTCAAAGGGTTAAGAATTGGGTACGCAGGCCCGTCTGACATTCTGCCCTTCTTCTCTATTTCCTCTCATACATTCTTTCATTCACCATCTCTTGTGAAGCAATTCTTTAACAACAAAAGAACAATAAGCATTAAAACGCATGAAAAATAATCAATAATACATAACTCGTTGAGGCAATGTTTAACATGGGCATCATAAATAACCAAGGTGGGTGTGAAGTGCACACATATGGGAATGGTTTTTTGTGTGGCCTAGTTGTCGTTCGAGATAATTTACCATTATTATTGTCTTTGTTGCTGTTTTTTGTTTTTTTAAGGGGGCATGTAGTCTGTCCCTGAGGAAGTGTTCAAACAGGTTGTGACTGTATGTATAATGATTGGTGGTGTCTTTGATTTCTTGTGGAAGATTATTCCACAACTGAGTGGCAGAGTATGCTAAGCTTGTTTTATATAAGTCTATCCTAGGTTTAGGGACATGAAGTATATTTAGTCGTTCACTATGTCTTGCGTTACATTTAAACAATGACCAAAGGTAGCTTGGAGCATTTTGAAATAGGATTTTGTGTACACCCGTGTGTATTGTTGCACACGTAAAAAATCCCTTGGAGTTGGAAATCGAAAAAGAGTAGTCTAACGACGCCCTCCTCGGACAAAATTTCGAGTTAAAAATCTACCCAAAGTATTTCAGGATCCTCGCCGATGCAACGGAGTTCGTGCATTGAGCTGAGTTTCTCTAGACTCAGGTTTGAATTAGGAGGAAAACGGAGAACTTATGGGTTAAACCGTGTGCCATGATGTTGATCCAACGACTAAACTAAAACTAAACTAGGGATTCACAAAGTGGAGAGTGGAAAAGAAGAAGCAACAAAGACATTTATAATCTCAATGGCTCGGAATGCTGAAGAAGAAGAAGATAATGGAGAACTGCAATTCAAGTACACAATAATTTTAATGAAAGATTTTTCTATATTATTTTAATTATTAGTAATTATTTATTATTTAAATTTAGTGAGATCCTTGCACTTGATGCTTGCTGCAAAGAGATTTTATGTCAGGTTTCAATTTAGTTAACTTCAGTCTCAAGTCTCCTGTTTTGTTATATCCAGCCGATTTCTTCCATTTTCGAATTGCGCCCCTTAACAATCAAATTGCCCGCCTGTGGGGCGTGGGCACGTTGGGAAACACTGGATTAGACGCACTGCCCTTTTCTGGAGTGAATAAAGGCGTTTTGTTATTGATTTGGAGCATCCATCCCAGATTGTGGAGCAATAATCAATATGTGTTTGTATGTGGGAAGTATAGAATATCTTTCTTGTGTTTTCGTCAAGGAAATTTTTAATTTTGGCAAGTTGGTATACTTTTTGGCTATTTGTTTAACTAGAGCATAAACATGGGAATGAAAGGAAAGATTTTGATCTATGATAAGACCCAGTGCCTTGTGCTTGGTTACACTTTCTATAGGTATGCTACCAATGTGCAGCTGAAGAGTTCTCTGCGAGTTTAGACTGTGAAGTCTTTGGCTGGTTCTTATTAACATAGCTTTTGTTTTTAGAAATGTTAATTTGCATGCGGTTTGCATGACTCCAGTTAACTACACTATTTATTTCCTGTTGCAAGGATAATTCTAGCACATTACGATCAATAGCATTTGTATATACTGTGCAGTCGTCTGCAAATAGATCACAGGACGATGACAGATATAAGGGAAGATCATTTATATAAATGGCAAATAACAGAGGGCCAAGTGTAGACCCCTGAGGTACTCCAGTATAGAGAGAGTGAGAGAGTGAATGTGTGAGTATGTGTCTGCCTGTGTGTGTGTGAGAGTAAGAGAGGGTGAGTGTGAGAGTGAATGAGTATGGGTGAGAGAGAGTGAGTGAGAGAGAGAGAGAATGAGACAATGAGAGAGTTAGTGTGTGTGTGTGAGTGTGCGTAAGAGAGAGAGAGAGAGAGAGAGAGAGAGAGAGAGAGAGAGAGAGAGAGAGAGAGAGAGAGAGAGAGAGAGAGAGAGAGAGAGAGAGAGAGAGAGAGAATTAGTTGAGCACACGCATGTCATGTGACATGCTATTCCATATTTTTTTCTGTATCCTCACCTTTCACATTTACATTTATGCTGCAACTTAAATTTAATTTGTACTACATGCACTGCTTATTTCATCATGTTTATGTCAATTCCAGGAATTATCTTATTGAATTGCATCACTATTTGTTTACGATACACAATGTATAACATATTGTTTCCATTTTCATCATTTTCCCATTTTTTTCATGTTTTCCCATTTTTCCCCAATTTTAAATGTATTTGTGAGGCTGTTCACGATAGTCGTCAGTGTATGGGTGTGCAAAGTGTGGAAGTTTGTATATATTTTTATTGATTATGTGATGCAGCATGTATGTGTAAGTATGTGCGTGGGTGGATGGGTGTGTGTGCGCGCGTGTTTACATGTGTGTATATGTGTGCATGTCTATATGAGTGTGTATGTGTGTGTGTGTGTATGAGTGTGTATGTGTGTGTATGAGTGTGTATATGTATTATGTGCGTATATGTGTGTATGCTTGTGTGTGTATGTGTATGTTTGTATGTGTGAGTGTGTGTATGTGTAAGATGTGTGTATGGGTGTGAATGTGTTTATGTGTGAAGGTGTGTGTATGTGAGTGTGTATTTGTGTGTGTATGCTCGTGTATGTATGTGCATATGCTTGTACTTGTATGTGTGCATGCATGCAGTGTTTGCGAAGGAGTGTGTATTTGTGTGCTATGTGAGGCAGTGTGTGTTTGTGTGTTATTTGTGAGGATGGTCATGATAATCGTCAGTGTATGTATGTGTAAATTGTAGGAGTTTGTTCATATTAGTTTAGTAATTGTGAGGCAGTGTATATGTGTCTAGATGTGTGAGTGTGTGTGTGTGTGTGTGTGGGTTGGTGGATGGATGGGTGGTTTGTGTGCATTGTGTCTATGTGTGTGCGTTTATATGGGTGTATATATATATATATATATATATATGTGTATGTGTGTGTATGTGCGTGCATATATGTATGTGTGTGCATGACTGCGTATGTATGTTTGTGTGTATGTGTGTATCATTCGTTTATTTATTCGTTTGTTCGTTCGTCTTCTTCTTCTTCTTCTTCTTCTTCTTCTTCTTCTTCTTCTTCTTCTTCTTCTGTGAGTGAGAGAGAAAGAGAGAGAGGGTGAATTAATGTGAGAGTGTGTGTGTTTCTGTGTAAGAAAAGAGAGAGAGAAGAGAGAGAGAGAGAGAGGATAGAGAGAGAGAGGAGAGAGAGAGAGAGAGAGAGAGAGAGAGAGAGAGAGAGAGAGTTGAGAGCACACATGTTATGTAACATGCTATTCCATATTTTTTGTGTATTCTCATCTTTCATATTATTATTTTGTATGCCACTTGATTTTATCATGTACTAGCTGACCCGGCCCGGCTTCGCCCAGTCCCTGGCGGGGATCTGTCTGTCTGTCTGCTTGTCTGTCTGTCTGTCTGTCTGTCTATCTGTCTGTCTGTCTGACCCGGCCCGGCTTCGCCCAGTCCCTGGTGGGGAGCATTTCATTTAATTCATATAAGTAGTCATATAAGCTCCCGTTCCCGTTCCCGACTATCTACTGTCTGTCTGTCTATTATTAGAAAGAGCACTTGAAAGATCTTTACATCTTTCCCCAACAATTAACTTGGGTAAATGGAGCGTCTTATTTAATTCATATTCGGCCCCTGCTCCCGTTCCCGTTGACAAAAACGACGACCCAGCCCTGCTTTGCCTAGTCCCTGGTGGGGAGCATATCATTTAATTCATATTAGGTGGAGGGAGGAGGAGGGAGCAGGAGGGAGGAGCAGGAGGGAGGAGGAGGAGGGAGGAGTAGGAGGGAGGAGGAGGGATTAGGAGGAGGAGAGAGGAATGAGGGGAGATGGAGGGGGAGGAGGAGGTAAGAGGAGGAAGAGGGAGGAGGAGGGAGGAGGAGGAGAGAGGAGGAGAGGGAGGAGAAGAAGGGAGTAGGAGGGATGAGGAGAAGGGAGGAGGAGAGGGAGGAGGAGGGAGAAGGTAGAGGGAGGAGGGAAGGGGGGAGGCGGAGGGAGTAGGAGGGGAGGAGGATGGAGGAGGAGGGGAGAGGAAGAGGGAGAAGGAAGAGGGAGAAGGAAGAGGGAGAAGGAAGAGGGAGAAGGAAGAGGGAGAAGGAGGAGGGAGGAGGGAGAGGGAGGAGGTAGAGGGAGGAGGGTGGAGGGAGGAGGAGGGGAGGAGGTAGAGGCAGGAGGAGAAGAGAGGAGGAGGGAGTTCGCCATTCCGAATTCATACTCTTCTAGGTTCTGTGATTTCGGTCCTTCCATTGATTGTTCTTCCCTTCTACATGACTGTAGATAACTTCCTTACACATAAAAAGATGAATTGTTATTGATATTGCCGTGTCATGGAGGCATATATATCAGCAGCAGAGTTGAACGCCTACGCCAGCCGGCACGGCACTTGATGATGATGATGATTGCCGTGTGACGATTCTGTGTAGTCACGTCATTTTTCTTCCCTTTCCCTAGCGTTTTGGTTCGGGGATTCTTTCATCATCATCATCATCATATATTTACGTACGTATTTTGGGAATGGAGGATGGAGGAGGAGGAAGAAGAAAAAAAATATGACAGTTTGCAGCGCTGGAATGAAAGGAAGGCGTGTAGAAAATTTCATCTCAATCGGATGGGCCGTTCGCGAACAAATAAAGGACATACATATTTACATACATACATATATACATACACATATACATACATACATACAGACAGACGGAGATCCTAATTTATATATAAGAAGGAACACATGCACATTAATGTAGAGTGATGCAAGAGTTGTGAGTGAGCAGAGCTAGTGAGTGATGAGAGTTAGTGAGTGAGAGAGTTAAGTGAGTGAGAGAGTTAGTGAGTGAAGGTAGTGAGTTTAGTGAGTGAGAGAGTTAGTGAGTGAGAGAGTTAGTGAGTGAGAGAGTTAGTGAGTGAGAGAGTTAGTGAGTGAGAGAGTAGGAGTGAATTAGTGAGTGAGAGAGTTAGTGAGTGAAAGAGTTAGTGAGTGAGAGAGTTAGTGAGAGAGAGAGTTAGTGAGTGAAAGAGTTAGTGAGTGAGAGAGTTAGTGAGTGAAAGAGTTAGTGAGTGAGAGAGTTAGTGAGTGAAAGAGTTAGTGAGTGAGAGAGTTAGTGAGTGAAAGAGTTAGTGAGTGAGAGAGTTAGTGAGTGAGAGAGTTAGTGAGTGAGAGAGTTAGTGAGAGAGAGAGTTAGTGAGTGAGAGAGTTAGTGAGTGAGAGAGTTAGTGAGTGAAAGAGTTAGTGAGTGAGAGAGTTAGTGAGGAGAGAGTTAGTGAGTGAGAGAGTTAGTGAGTGAGAGAGTTAGTGAGAGAGAGAGTTAGTGAGGAAAGAGTTAGTGAGTGAGAGAGTTAGTGAGAGAGAGAGTTAGTGAGTGAAAGAGTTAGTGAGTGAGAGAGTTAGTGAGAGAGAGAGTTAGTGAGTGAGAGAGTTAGTGAGAGAGAGAGTTAGTGAGTGAGAGAGTTAGTGAGAGAGAGAGTTAGTGAGTGAGAGAGTTAGTGAGAGAGAGAGTTAGTGAGTGAAAGAGTTAGTGAGTGAGAGAGTTAGTGAGAGAGAGAGTTAGTGAGTGAAAGAGTTAGTGAGTGAGAGAGTTAGTGAGAGAGAGAGTTAGTGAGTGAGAGAGTTAGTGAGTGAGAGAGTTAGTGAGTGAGAGAGTTAGTGAGAGAGAGAGTTAGTGAGTGAAAGAGTTAGTGAGTGAGAGAGTTAGTGAGTGAGAGAGTTAGTGAGTGAGAGAGTTAGTGAGTGAGAGAGTTAGTGAGAGAGAGAGTTAGTGAGTGAGAGAGTTAGTGAGAGAGAGGAGTTAGTGAGTGAGAGAGTTAGTGAGAGAGAGAGTTAGTGAGTGAGAGAGTTAGTGAGAGAGAGAGTTAGTGAGTGAAAGAGTTAGTGAGTGAGAGAGTTAGTGAGAGAGAGAGTTAGTGAGTGAAAGAGTTAGTGAGTGAGAGAGTTAGTGAGAGAGAGAGTTAGTGAGTGAGGGAGTTAGTGGAGTGAGAGAGTTAGTGAGTGAGAGAGTTAGTGAGAGAGAGAGTTAGTGAGTGAAAGAGTTAGTGAGTGAGAGAGTTAGTGAGTGAGAGAGTTAGTGAGTGAGAGAGTTAGTGAGTGAGAGAGTTAGTGAGAGAGAGAGTTAGTGAGTGAGAGAGTTAGTGAGAGAGAGAGTTAGTGAGAGAGAGAGTTAGTGAGTGAAAGAGTTAGTGAGTGAGAGAGTTAGTGAGAGAGAGAGTTAGTGAGTGAGAGAGTTAGTGAGAGAGAGAGTTAGTGAGTGAGAGAGTTAGTGAGTGAGAGAGTTAGTGAGAGAGAGAGTTAGTGAGTGAGAGAGAGAGAGTGTGGATGTATGTGGTTGTGTGTGGATGTATGTGGTTGTGTGGATGTATGTGGTTGTGTGTGGATGTATGTGGTTGTGTGTGAATGTATGTGGTTGTGTGGATGTATGTGGTTGTGTGGTTGTGTGTGGATGTATGTGGTTGTGTGGATGTGTGTGGATGTATGTGGTTGTGTGTGGATGTATGTGGTTGTGTGTGGATGTATGTGGTTGTGTGTGGATGTATGTGGTTGTGTGTGGATGTATGTGGTTATGTGTGGATGTATGTGGTTGTGTGTGGATGTATGTGGTTGTGTGTGGATGTATGTGGTTGTGTGTGGATGTATGTTGTTGTGTGTGGATGTATGTTGTTGTGTGTGGATGTGGTTGTGTGTGGATGTATGTGGTTGTGTGTGGATGTATGTGGTTGTGTGTGGATGCATGTGGTTGTGTGTGGATGCATGTGGTTGTGTGTGGATGTATGTGGTTGTGTGTGGATGTATGTGGTTGTGTGTGGATGTATGTGGTTGTGTGTGGATGTATGTGGTTGTGTGTGGATGTATGTGGTTGTGTGTGGATGTATGTGGTTGTGTGTGGATGTATGTGGTTGTGTGTGAATGTATGTGGTTGTGTGTCGATGTATGTGGTTGTGTGTGGATGTATGTGGTTGTGTGTTGATGCATGTGGTTGTGTGTGGATGTGTGTGGTTGTGTATGTGGTTATGTAAATGGTGGGGTGTGTATGTGGTTCTGTAAATGGTTGGATGTTTATGTGTGTGGATGTGTATTTCTGACACTGGTCTTGTGGTCAGATGTGTTGAGTGTGTAACTGCAGCTACTCTAGCACACTGACGTGTACTCACATGTGCATCTGTCACCGACAAGGCCACTGTCCTACATGGCATCAATGACACACTGTCTTGACATTTGTCTAGCTGATCTGAAAGGAATCCAAGAATGAAGAGATTTTTAGCACTGTCTAAAGGACACAAGGTCAAAGATTTGTGCGACAGAATCTTGCTGAAGTCAATGTAGGTTAGTACACCACAGGTAGAATCTGGCATGTCAGAGAGAACACCTGGAGTAGAACACCTGGAGTAGAAACCAGGGGTAGAACATGCAGAGTAGAACATGTAGAGTAGAACATGTAAGTAGAACATGAAAGTAGAACACATAGAGTAGACCACAGGGAGTAGAACATGTAAGTAGACACATGGAGTAGAACAGTAGAGTAGAACATGTAGAGTAAAACATGTAGAGTAAACATGTAGAGTAAAACATGTAGAGAAAACAGTAGAGTAGACCATGTAGAGTAGACCATTAGATTAGACCACATGGTAACTGTAGAGAAACATGTGATAGACAATGTAGAGAAAACATGGAAAAAAATGAGACACTGTAGATAAAAATTTTGTAGAGTAAAATCTGTAAGGAATCCAAGGAGTAAAAAGAGATTTTTAGCATTTTAAAGAACAGGGTAAGAACATTGTGCGAAGAACTTGTGAAGACATGTGGGTTTAGAACCTGTAGGTAGAACTGGAGAACAGAGAGAACCCACCTGGAGTAGAACATGGAGTAGACTGGAGTAGAACATGCAGAGTAGAACATGCAGAGTAGAACATGTAGAGTAGAACATGTAGAGTAGAACATGTAGAGTAGAACACGTAGAGTAGACCACATGGAGTAGAACATGTAGAGTAGACCACATGGAGTAGAACATGTAGAGTAGAACATGTAGAGTAGAACATGTAGAGTAGAACATGTAGAGTAAAACATGTAGAGTAGACCATGTAGAGTAGACCATGTAGAGTAGACCACATGGAGTAGAACATGTAGAGTAAAACATGTAGAGTAGAACATGTAGAGTAGAACATGTAGAACATGTAAAACATGAAACTGTTGGACTCAGTTCAGCTCTAGCCATAGATGGGATCACAACACCTGGGGTACCTGTTTGTATCTGGACTCCCATACTGAAACAGTAGGACTCAGTTCAGCTCTAGCCATAGATGGGATCACAACACCTGGGGTACCTGTTTGTATCTGGACTCCCATACTGAAACAGTAGGACTCAGTTCAGCTTTAGCCATAGATGGGATCACAACACCTGGGGTACCTGTTTGTATCTGGACTCCCATACTGAAACAGTAGGACTCAGTTCAGCTTTAGCCACACATGGAATCACAACACCCCACATACCTCTTTGTATCTCAACTCTCAATGTGATGCACTTCATGACCCCCCACATGTTCTGCTCCAGGTGTTGTACTCCATATGTTTTACGCCAGATGGATAATTTCATCTCTAGCGTGTAATTTGTGCGCCAAGATGTAAACCAGGAGTTTCTTCTCAAGATTCTTGCTGGTGCTACAGAGTTTCGTGCATCTGAGTGAATCAATCCTTGAGTGAAGAGTTACCATGTGATGTTTGGTGTTTTCAACATCGCGGAACAGCATTTGTTGTCCGTGCAGAGGACTGACAACCTACCATGGTGATGGGGGACGACGTAAGCGGCAAGGCAGATGAGCTGGAGCCAGGCATTTTAGACTCAAATGCGACCACCTGGGCCTCAAGAATACTTGTATTCTATATTGGAATTGTGCCAGCGCAAAAAAAAATAAAAACAAGGCCCTATTCTGGAAAACCTGGTATACAGAAACAACATTATATCACTTCAGGAGACGAGACTGGGTGTTAATTCACTCCATATTGCCACCTTAAAATGTTTCTACAAAAGGCAACACCTGAGAATGGTGATTCTCATTCATGACAGTTTAATGCCTTCAGAGCTGGACATGTCCAGGTAGGACAATGACGACATACAAATACAGGTGGTTAGAGTTCAATCCGATCTACCATTCATGTTGGTTAATGCTTACGCCTGTAATGCGAGTGTGGATTCCCATAAGTGGCAGTGCTTAAGTGACATATTATGTCATGAGAGGAATGTCATTTTCTGTGGTGATTCCAACGCTAAAGGCAGGTCATGGGGAAACATTTCCTCCAACACACAGGGTGAGGAGCTCGATGCTGCACTTGAAACCATTGACCTGGTTTGTATCAACAGTGGCTGTGTCACCAGGACAGCAAGTCGTCCAGGTGATGACAGTGCTATTGATCTGGTGTTGGTTTCTCCTTCACTCACTACATTGTGTAGATGGGGTGTCCTAGGGTACCATGGCAGCAACCACCACTCTTGCAGCATATTGGTGGAGAAAGGCAGAACCAGGCAGTACAAGTCAATGGTCAAGACTTTCCAGTATGACAGTACAGGGCAAGATGTGGTGAGTAAAATAAGGCGCAACAAGCGCAGAAAGCATCATGGCAGGACAAAAAGCTTGGATCATCCACCTTGGTGGAATTTTGAGGTGGAAAAGGCCTGGATGGATAAGCGTGGTACTGTAAGGAAATGGCAAAACGCCAAGAAGAACAGAGTTGCCCATCCTAGTCCCTGCATGCACTTAGAAAGAGAGATGCACACAAAAGTACGCTATTTAAAAAAAACTGGTTAAGGTGGTTAAAAGTGAAAAATGGGCTGAAGGAATGTCAAAGAGTAAGCACAGACAAGTCACTGAAATTGTTCTGGCGACTACATAAAAACATGAGTGGGGCAGTCAAGAATAAGAGTGGTCCTGACTTCCAAGGTGCTGACCTCATCTGGCAGAGGACTGACGAGAATAAGGGCAAAGTCATTTTCGAACGCCGTCTAGAGCAGAGCAATCAGGCAGACATGAGAGGCTGCAATTTTGCCAAGACGGTTACCTCAGATAATTGTAAGGACCAGAACATTTCAGATGAAGACTCAGTGACAGTGAAAGAAATAAAGGCTGTGCTACGACGAACAAAAAACAGTGCTCTAGGGCCAGATGGCATAAGGTATGACGACATCAATATGTTTACCGACAACGAGCTAGAGAAACTAGCAGACATGTACAACAACAGTATAGGGAGTGCTAGCATCAGGAAGAATGGTTACACAGCTATCTGATTCCCTTACCGAAGCCTGGCAAAGACCACAAAAGAATTCAGGGACATCGGGTAATAACCATGGAAAACACAATAGGCTGGAGAAGTTAATTGCTAGAAAAACATCAAGCCAGCTAGAGAGGCAAGGTTGTTTCCCACCTACCTTTGGAGGATACCGTCCAAACAGAGAAACCTGGACCAACGCAGCAGTTTTTGCCCACGACATCTATGAAGGTTTCCACTCCAGCATTGAAACATGTATGCGGCGATTGATCTTGAGGACGTGTACATCAGAGTACTGTTGGATGTCTTAATGGTTCAGCTTCTTGAACTCAAGATAAGTCCAATCCTCCTTAGTTGGATCGCTGCAGCCCTTTTCCAACAAAAAGTAGTTTTTAGATGTGGCAGCATGGACTTCTGAACCAACAACAATATATCCTGGCCTACCATAGGGATCACCATTATCTCCGGTGCTGTTCAACGCCTACACTGTGAGAATCACTGGTGAGCAGATCACATGACCGGGGAGGACACTGTCGTATGCCGACGACATGTTAGTGTATCCCTTTCAATGGACCATCCCCCACTGGTCCAAGCCTGACATCCAGCTCATGCCTGTGGCTCCTGGTAGCTGTCAGCATGCGACAGCAGCCACCCCCGGGCAACAGCTGTGACAGGCTGGCTAAACCAGGCGCGGGTAGCC
Source organism: Cepaea nemoralis (assembly GCA_014155875.1). Classification (NCBI taxonomy): domain Eukaryota; kingdom Metazoa; phylum Mollusca; class Gastropoda; order Stylommatophora; family Helicidae; genus Cepaea; species Cepaea nemoralis. Next base: position 148,462 of record JACEFZ010027536.1, on the reverse strand, counting down.
AATATGGTGTCAAACTGATAGGTGAATTAGGGTATGCCTACCCAGCATATGAAGACAGGATTCGGCAGACTGCATGGAAGAAATCATTCCTGATTCAACGGGCAAGACGGCGTTTACCTGCAAAACGTTGTGGAACGTAATGAGCACAGCAAGGCACGTAGAGCGTCCAGGTCATCCACTGCACCTGTATTCGTCTCCAGTCGTCTTGACTTGTCTTGCCACTGGACTCAGATGGACTGAATTGCGCAACTCTTCCTCACTTTAATCCAATTCATCGCGCAAGTCATTCTTCATCCCAAGGGTGCAGTCACGTCTGAGGCAACCAGAACTGCAAGAGCTGTGAAGAAAAGGCAGGACAGAAAAACCACTGCAGGAAATCCTCCTCCAGAAACGTCAAGCATTCTTTGTCCACATTGTCAAAGAACATTTCGAGCCAAAATAGGCCTTATCAGCCATCTCGGAACTCACGGCTCCATACTTTCAACCCCACTGGATGAAATGAATGGTTATCATCATTCTTGATGGATAAACAACAGTGTATCATCAGGGTAAGGATAGAGATCAGGTTGCTGTGGAACTACAAACAGAACTCAATCGCATAAGCACTTGATGTGTTGAAGCTGGGGCGATGGTCAACCCAACAAAGACAGCAGTGACATGGTTCTCTGTAAATAACCATATTGTCAAAACTCCAATACCAACTGTAAATCTGTTCTCAGAGACTGTGAAAAGAACGCAGGCAATGAATTACCTGGGGATACAATTAGATCGAAGCCTCGCTTATACTTAGCACATAAACCAGGTGATAACAAAGGCCAAGCGAGGTTTGGCTGCGATGCAGGTGATGGCGGCAGCAAACTGTGAGCAGCGCCATCCATGTATTCTATACGAAGGTCTGGTCCTTTCTGTTTTAGAGTATACGATGGCGATTGTGACTCTCAGCTGTAAGCAGATGGAAAGGTTGGGAAGGATACAGAACGAAGCTATATGTATTATTCTTGGATGTACAAGAGATACACCATGCAGGGCGATGCGCTACCTTCTTGATTTTTTCAGAAATGGGGAATGGATTTAAAATTTTCCAAGCACGTTCCTACCTCAGAGTCAACACAAACACACAACTTCCACTGCATAGAGAAATTAAGAAGGTAAAGGACAGCAGGTTAAAAAGAGGAAAGTCGTGAATGGGTCAAGTAGAAGACATTCTTCAGCAGGTGTGTTCTACTTGAGGACTTAGAACCTGGCGAGGAGTGGGTACAAGTGCCAACAGAGTTCTGTACGTCCTTTTCTGTTTGCATCCAACTAGACAGGAAATGCAGACAAGAAAATCCAGCTGCTGTGGAGGTGGAAGTACAGGCTCTCGATCTTTGAGAATTCTTTAGAGGGTGATGCTGTCATTTACATGGATGGGTCGGGTGTTTGACGAATGAGAAGTTCATAGGCCTTTATGACTCAGGCCGGAGGGAGAACTGTGAAGGAAGATTCTGGTGCTTTTGCTTTGACCACAAGTAGCCTGACTATGGAAGTCATGGCAGTAAGTAAAGCAATAACATGGCTCGAGACGCAGACTCACTAAGGCATGTGTCCTTAGCGACTCAATGAGCATGCTTAGGAAGATACAGATGGGGTGGGTCCGAAGAGAGTGGTTGCTATCTCTGGAGCTCTCTCGGCTGGCAAAGAGTGGTTTAATTTTTGTGCCAGGGCATGTGGGTGTACAAGGAAATAATCAGGCTGACAGGCTTGCAGGTAAGGGTTACTGTGGAAGGCAGACAAATTATGGACAAGGCAGACATTCTGAATGCTCTACGAGAAGTAAGACTTTTGCGAGAACCAAGTGATGACTGCGAATCTACAACCATGGTCAGACCGCGAGAGCAGCAAATTAAAAGAGGGGTGGCCAAACAAGAATACTACTCAGGAAGCCAAAGAAGATTGATAAACCAACACAGCACTGGCCTCGTTAGCTGCTACACGCTGCGGGATTTGCTGAGGAGGGGATCCAAGCACTTATGGCCTGAATGGTTCGATGTGCAATGAGGATGATCTGTCGACTGACTGACTGCACTGACTGACTATCTCAACTGCCATACTGAAAAAGTAGGACTCAGTTCAGCTCTAGCCATACATGGGATCATGACAGCGGAGGTGACTTTGTATCGTCACGTCGTCTACAATGTGTATCTGTGTCTGCATCTGTGTGGACTTGATGATATACATAAGGGTCGTTCATTTGAAACCTGTTCCAATGTCTTTATTACAAAAGCATGAAATAAACATTAACAGGTGTGGTAGAATTAAACAAAGCATTCATTTTGAATGAATTATGAACCATGGGGTGGTCAGAAGAAGTCGCTGTAGGCATTCAGGCAAGCATCCCATTGCTTAGGTAGGCGGCAAATGATGTCCGCAAAAAAGGATTGTGGTTGCTCAATGAACCAAGTGTTTACCGTGTTCATTACGTCTGCATCTGTGTGAAATTGTTGCTCTTTGAGAGATTTTTTTATAAATCCGAACAAATGAAAATCACATGGTGACAAAACAGGACTATAGGCTGGATGTTGCAGAATTTCCCACTTCTTCCAAGGTATTGCTTCCTGCACAATCTTTGCAACATGCGGACGAGCATTATTGTGCAACAAAATCACACCGTGAGAAAGCATGTCTGGTCGTTTATTCTTGATGGCTTTTCGCAGCTTCTCTAGTGTTTCCAAGTAGTGGGTAGAGTTGATGTTGACACCAGGTTCTTTAAAGTCGGCCACAATAGCCCTTCATGGTAGAAAAGTGCGCTCAGCATAACCTTACCGGCGGAAACCTGTAACTTGAATTTTTTGGCTTTTGGTTATCCAGCATGTTTCCATTGCATGCTCTCTCTTTTGCTGCTCGGCTCAAAGTGGTGATACCATGATTCATCGCCTGCCACTATGCGGAAGAGAAATGCATCACCCTTCACTATGTAACACAGCAAGTGGTTCAAACACCATCCCATGCGTTCCTCTTTTTGGTGGTCGGTGAACATCCATGGTACCCACTGTGAACACACCTTCCAATATTGCAGTTTCTTATGCACGACCTTTTGAATTGTCCCAATTGACAATTCTTTCGCTAGCGAACGTATACTTTGACTATGGTTCATCTGTACTGCTGCATCAATTTTGGTGATGCTTTTTTTTGTTGCAACAATACGTGCTTGACCCGGCCGTCGAAGATCTGTCGGGAACTGACGTTCTTTCTGAAACATTCGTGCCCAGTCTGTCACTGTTGTCTTCGACACACATTTGTTACCACACACTGTCTGCATTCTTCGATGAATGTCCACTGGTTGACATCCTTCGAATGAAAGAAACTGAATCACCGCTCTTTGAGCTTCTTTGGATGGATTTTGGATCAACCCAGCCATTTTCTCAACAGTCAGAAACAGAACATATGTATCATGGGACGATAAGTACGTGCTCTTTTATTCATTGGTCAGTACTTATCACATGACTAAGACATGATCATGTTCAACATACGCAACTACGCACGGTGCAGCATGAATGGATTTCAAATGAACGCCCCTAATATATATAGGAATTGGTTTGTTTCATGCTTCACCCATTTCATATTGTTTGGGCAACTTTTTATAAAATGAAAATTTTTTTTCAGTTCCAATTCATTGGTTGAACTAAGAACTTTTTTTGTAAATCTTTCTTTCATTACAAGAAGATACATCTGGTTTGTTACGGTGCCCATGTACTCCACTCTTGATTCTTTGAATGCAAGGTGTGTGAGAGTGTGCAAGTGTAGAACTTAGCAGGTGGTAAAATTTCTAAGAAAAACACCTGGTCAGATAAACTAGACATTCGAGTTAGGTCTTCCTACATACACGAGTGTTCTTCACCTTCTGTCTTCCAAGTGAATCCCAGTCTCTGCTATCGGTACCATCCCTTTAGACACTCTTCTTATACCAAGCCATAATTTACAGAGACCATCGATTAACTCTTGGGTAGGGTTTTCTGCCAACTATAGTTAGAAATATCCTAGCGGCCAGTGACAATACATATGAGAAAAGTTACATGGGACGGATACCCTAGCGGCCAGTGACAATACATATGAGAAAAGTTACATGGGACGGATACCCTTGCGGCCAGTGACAATACATATGAGAAAAGTTACATGGGACGGATACCCTAGCGGCCAGTGACAATACATATGAGAAATGTTACATGGGATGGATACCCTTGCGGCCAGTGACAATACATATGAGAAAAGTTACATGGGACGGATACCCTTGCGGCCAGTGACAATACATATGAGAAAAGTTACATGGGACGGATACCCTAGCGGCCAGTGACAATACATATGAGAAAAGTTACATGGGACGGATACCCTAGTGGCCAGTGACAATACATATGAGAAAAGTTACATGGGATGGATACTCTAGCAGCCAGTGACAATACATATGAGAAAAGTTACATGGGACGGATACCCTAGCGGCCAGTGACAATACATATGAGAAAAGTTACATGGGACGGATACCCTAGCGGCCAGTGACAATACATATGAGAAAAGTTACATGGGATGGATACCCTAGCGGCCAGTGACAATACATATGAGAAAAGTTACATGGGACAGATGTAGTACCTGGATCCAAGAACACCACAAGATCATTGACCTGCAGATGTGGCTGGATATCCTTGGTGAAGTCTGCAAGAGAGATCCTATACTCCGGCCCCTGAAAGTGGTGGTCAGTCATCAAATCATTCATGGTCATGAAAAACAAGACAGCAAACACACTGTACATACAGTACTTGGTCATATTAAATGTGTATACTATAAGATGAGACAAAACAAGAACAGATATTCAATGAAGTCATGTTGTGATAAAATACAGCAGACAGCAACAATCTGTCTTGTGGACTAGTAGACAGACAGCAACAGTCTGTCTTGTGGACTAGTAGACATACAGCAACAATCTGTCTTGTGGGCCAGAGACAGACAGCATCAATCTGTCTTGTGGACTAGTAGACAGACAGCAACAGTCTGTCTTGTGGACTAGTAGACAGACAGCAACAGTCTGTCTTGTGGACTAGTAGACAGACAGCAACAATCTGTCTTGTGGACTAGTAGACAGACAGCAACAGTCTGTCTTGTGGACTAGTAGACAGACAGCAACAGTCTGTCTTGTGGACTAGTAGACAGACAGCAACAATCTGTCTTGTGGACTAGTAGACAGACAGCAACAGTCTGTCTTGTGGACTAGTAGACAGACAGCAACAGTCTGTCTTGTGGACTAGTAGACAGACAGCAACAGTCTGTCTTGTGGGCCAGAGACAGACAGCAACAGTCTGTCTTGTGGGCCAGAGACAGACAGCAACAATCTGTCTTGTGGACTAGTAGACAGACAGCAACAGTCTGTCTTGTGGGCCAGAGACAGACAGCAACAGTCTGTCTTGTGGACTAGTAGACAGACAGCAACAGTCTGTCTTGTGGGCCAGAGACAGACAGCAACAATCTGTCTTGTGGACTAGTAGACAGACAGCAACAGTCTGTCTTGTGGACTAGTAGACAGACAGCAACAATCTGTCTTGTGGACTAGTAGACAGACAGCAACAATCTGTCTTGTGGACTAGTAGACAGAGAGCAACAGTCTGTCTTGTGGGCCAGAGACAGACAGCAACAATCTGTCTTGTGGACTAGTAGACAGACAGCAACAATCTGTCATGTGGGCTAGTAGACAGACAGCAACAATCTGTCTTGTGGACTAGTAGACAGACAGCAACAATCTGTCATGTGGACTAGTAGACAGACAGCAACAGTCTGTCTTATGGACTAGTAGACAGACAGCAATAATCTGTCATGTGGGCCAGTAGACAGACAGCAACAATCTGTCATTGGGCCAGTAGACAGACAGCAACAGTCTGTCTTGTGGACTAGTAGACAGACAGCAACAATCTGTCATATGGGCCAGTAGACAGACAGCAAAATCTGTCTTGGGGACTAGTAGACAGACAGCAACAGTCTGTCTTGTGGACTAGTAGACAGACAGCAACAATCTGTCATGTGGGTCAGTAGACAGACAGCAATAATCTGTCATGGGGACTAGTAGACAGACAGCAACAATCTGTCTTGTGGGTCAGTAGACAGACAGCAACAATCTGTCTTGTGGGCTAGTAGACAGACAGCAACAGTCTGTCTTGTGGACTAGTAGACAGACAGCAATAATCTGTCTTGTGGACTAGTAGACAGACAGCAATAATCTGTCTTGTGGACTAGTAGACAGACAGCAACAGTCTGTCTTGTGGACTAGTAGACAGACAGCAATAATCTGTCTTGTGGACTAGTAGACAGACAGCAATAATCTGTCATGTGGGCCAGTAGACAGACAGCAACAATCTGTCATTGGGCCAGTAGACAGACAGCAACAGTCTGTCTTGTGGACTAGTAGACAGACAGCAACAATCTGTCATATGGGCCAGTAGACAGACAGCAATAATCTGTCATGGGGACTAGTAGACAGACAGCAACAATCTGTCATATGGGCCAGTAGACAGACAGCAATAATCTGTCATGGGGACTAGTAGACAGACAGCAATAATCTGTCTTGTGGACTAGTAGACAGACAGCAACAGTCTGTCTTGTGGACTAGTAGACAGACAGTAATAATCTGTCTTGTGGACTAGTAGACAGACAGCAATAATCTGTCATGTGGGCCAGTAGACAGACAGCAATAATCTGTCATGGGGACTAGTAGACAGACAGCAACAATCTGTCTTGTGGACTAGTAGACAGACAGCAACAATCTGTCATGTGGGCCAGTAGACAGACAGCAACAATCTTTCTTGTGGACTAGTAGACAGACAGCAACAATCTGTCATGTGGGCCAGTAGACAGACAGCAACAGTCTGTCTTGTGGGCCAGAGATAGACAGCAACAGTCTGTCTTGTGGACTAGTAGACAGACAACAACAATCTGTCATGTGGGCTAGTAGACAGACAGCAATAGTCTGTCTTGTGGACTAGTAGACAGACAGCAACAGTCTGTCTTGTGGGCCAGAGACAGACAGCAACAATCTGTCTTGTGGACTAGTAGACAGACAGCAACAGTCTGTCTTGTGGGCCAGAGACAGACAGCAACAATCTGTCTTGTGGACTAGTAGACAGACAGCAACAGTCTGTCTTGTGGACTAGTAGACAGACAGCAACAGTCTGTCTTGTGGGCCAGAGACAGACAGCAACAATCTGTCTTGTGGACTAGTAGACAGACAGCAACAGTCTGTCTTGTGGACCAGAGATAGACAGAAACAGTCTGTCTTGTGGGCCAGTAGACAGACAGCAACAATCTGTCATGTGGGCCAGAGATAGACAGCAACAGTCTGTCTTGTGGGCCAGTAGACAGACAGTAACAATCTTTTCTGGTGGGCTAGTAGACAGACAGCAACAGTCTGTCATGTGGGCTAGTAGACAGACAGCAACAACCTGTCAACATCACCCGACCACCTTGACTTCCTGCGGGACAATTCCTGGCAGCTAGTCTAGGCGGGTCCACCTGGCAGCTAGTCTAGGCGGGTCCACCTGGCAGCTAGTCTAGGCGGGGTCCACCTGGCAGCTAGTCTAGGCGGGGTCCACCTGGCAGCTAGTCTAGGTGGGGTCCACCTGGCAGCTAGTCTAGGCGGGGTCCACACGGGAGCCGAGGTTCTGTGAACACATACCCAGGGCTGGCAAGGAGGCTGTGCTGCCATGGGTCCCTTAAACTTGATGAACCGGATAACCGGGACTGCCAGTGCGTGCGTGAGTGTGGGTGTGTGTGTGGGAAGGGGGGGAGTGGGTTGCTATAGGCAATACACTAGGTTCATATGGCAACCAGTATTTACCATCCAATCAGTGGCTGATTATGGAATAGTCCATGTATACTAACTTTGGACTTGCCCTTGTATACTAACTTTGGAATTGCCCTTGTATACTAACTTTGGAATTGCCCTTGTATACTAACTTTGGACTTGCCCTTGTATACTAACTTTGGCATAGGAAATTGTGATCCACCTGAGTGTGACTGTGTGTGTGTGTGTTTGTGTAAGACTCTGTGTGTGCGTGTGCATGCATGCATGTGTGTGTGTATGTGTGTGTGACTGTGTGTATGTGTGTGTGTTGTCCATGGACAATCAAAATGTGTTGATATTTCATTGAATAGGAAATGATGATCTGTGGATAATGAAAATATGTGGATGTTTTGTTAATAAATGAGTAAAGTTGGCATAACTGTGAATGTTGATGTCATGAGAGCAAGAATACCAACCAGACCAGAAATATCTCCATCGTTATTGTCAAGTTGAGTGAATCCGCCAGCAACAAAACCTCGTATGTCGTGGAATGCTGAGAAACACATTACATCACTTTAGTTTGATCAAGTATGGCCACATTTTTCACAGCATGAACAACAACACAAATATGTAGAGATATGTTAACTCTCTCAATGTTTCAGTATTAACAAATATGTAGAGATATGTTAACTCTCTCAATGTTTCAGTATTAACAAATATGTAGAGATATGTTAACTCTCTCAATGTTTCAGTATTAACAAATATGTAGAGATATGTTAACTCTCTCAATGTTTCAGTATTAACAAATATGTAGAGATATGTTAACTCTCTCAATGTTTCAGTATTAACAAATATGTAGAGATATGTCAACTCTCTCAGTGTTTCAGTATTAACAAATATGTAGAGATATGTTAACTCTCTCAGTGTTTCAGTATTAACAAATATGTAGAGATATGTTAACTCTCTCAGTGTTTCAGTATTAACAAATATGTAGAGATATGTTAACTCTCTCAGTGTTTCAGTATTAACAAATATGTAGAGATATGTTAACTCTCTCAGTGTTTCAGTATTAACAAATATGTAGAGATATGTTAACTCTCTCAATGTTTCAGTATTAACAAATATGTAGAGATATGTCAACTCTCTCAGTGTTTCAGTATTAACAAATATGTAGAGATATGTCAACTCTCTCAATGTTTCAGTATTAACAAATATGTAGAGATATGTCAACTCTCTCAGTGTTTCAGTATTAACAAATATGTAGAGATATGTTAACTCTCTCAGTGTTTCAGTATTAACAAATATGTAGAGATATGTTAACTCTCTCAATGTTTCAGTATTAACAAATATGTAGAGATATGTCAACTCTCTCAGTGTTTCAGTATTAACAAATATGTAGAGATATGTTAACTCTCTCAATGTTTCAGTATTAACAAATATGTAGAGATACGTTAACTCTCAGTGTTTCAGTATTAACAAATATGTAGAGATATGTCAACTCTCTCAGTGTTTCAGTATTAACAAATATGTAGAGATATGTTAACTCTCTCAATGTTTCAGTATGTAGAGATATTATAACAGAGTGTCTGTCTCTGTTAAGGGAATCTAAGTCAGCGTGCAAGAGAAAAAGGGTCGAAACTTCAATGTACGCGGGAGCACCCTGGGAAAATGTAAATAACTAGGGATGCTCACGCGTGACGAAAAGAGATAGCAACGAGTGAGTGATTAGCCAGCAGTCTTAGAGCGAGGTCACGTTTAAGTCACCATCATGTATTGTCGAGATATCTGGACCTCTGTTATTTGTCTACGATATTTATAAGAATCTGTAAACCTGAAGCAACTACAATTAAATGTCATACATCAGGAGACTGCTGGAGTTATGTTATTTCTGACTTCACCAATTCGCTACACTGTCACATAAGCGAAATGGTGCCGTGGACCAGTCTAAACAACTTCATTTGTCGCGGTACATAACGGAGGTACTGGGCCACTATATTTAATACAGCCACTACTTCATACTGCGCTTGTTGGGAAAATGTGGTGCCTCTGACACACAGGCACGTTATCGGACTTCTGCTGAACAGACTTCAAGAAGTTTCCAAAATGCCGACCTTAACTGGCAGTGGAACAGATCAACCTTACGAATTTTTATGCAGTTGTGATGCCCGCTTCGCTGAATCAGTTTCAATATCTTTATGCGGTTGTGAAGCCCGCTTTGCTGAATCAGTTTTAATATCTTTATGCGGTTGTGAAGCCCGCTTCGCTGAATCAGTTTCAATATCTTTATGCGGTTGTGAAGCCCGCTTTGCTGAATCAGTTTCAATATCTTTATGCGGTTGTTAAGCCCGCTTTGCTGAATCAGTTTCAAGATCCTTACGGGGTGGTGAAGCCCGCCTTATCGATCCTTGTGGGGTGGTGAAGCCCGCCTTATAGATCCTAACGGGGTGGTGAAGCCTGCCTTATCGATCTTTGTGGGGTGGTGAAGCCTGCCTTATCAATCCTTACGGGGTGGTGAAGCCCACCTTATTGATCCTTGTTCGAGTCCTTGGGTGCCAGATACATTTAACCGTGCCTCTCAGCATACAAGACTGAAACCTGAGAACCATTAATATGCAGTTTTCGACGAGTGTCTAACTACAGACAGGGACCCTAATCGTTGACAGCCAACACTTGTAAAGTATAAATTTAATATTGTAATATTAGAAGATTATAGGACCTGATAAGTTTAATTAACATATTATTATATTAACATATTATTATTATATTGAATTGTTTTGTACAAATTTGCAATGGAACCTCATGACCTTTCCTTAGAACAGGTGCTTGGTGGTGTAGGTAGAGCCATATCCAAGTTAGACACAGTTTTGAAACAACAAAGCATAGCTGTTGACATTGATAAGTTTAGTGGGCAAGCAAACTATTTTAAAAAATGGATTGTGTCCATAGAAAAACATGCTTATTTAATGGGTGCCGCCACAGATGAAGATAAGAAAAATTTGGCTTATAAGACAAGTGTATCGCCTGTCTCAGATCATATTAGAAGAAAATTGGAAGCAGGAACAGATGAGACGTGGGAGCATTTTAAAGATGACTTGGCTCGGAAATATGCTGAGATCACGGATCCCCAACATGCTTTTTCAGTATTAAGACAATCTAGGCAAGATAATGGAGAAAGCATTCAGTTATACAGTGATAGGCTGATTAATCTAGCTGAAGAAGCATTCATAGGCCAGAATGTTCAAGGCGAGGAAGTGGAGAGGATGCTGGTTGGAATTTTTGTCGATGGGATAAAATCAGATGGACTTAAATTTAAACTTATGAGAGAAAATCCTGCGAGGTTATCACAGGCTGTGGATATAGCAGTACAGGAAGAAGGTTTGAGAAGGAGATTTAGACTAAGGGTAGGACGAGAGATAGGAAGTAATAGAGAAGAGAGAATTGAGGAACCTATGGAGATAGGACAGACAAGATACGGATGGAGAAGACGGGGAGAAATACAGACACTGCAGGGAAATAATAATCAAAATACGCATGATAGAGAAAGACAAATGAGAAACCCTATAAGAGAGACAGTAGGTAGCACAAATATGGTTTGTTGGAGTTGTGGTCAGAGGGGACACACTTTTAGATTTTGTGGTAACAGACGTGCTCAGGTTAGTGCACAGAATAGAAGTGTAAACAGTGGACCAAATAGAAATTTTGAAGACAGACAGAGGAATTTTACAAGGTCAAGAACGCAGGAAAACTGGCGCCCCACTTACTGAGTAGGACCTGCGGTAGGAGGGAAAACAAAAAGGTCCGAAAAATAAGTGAATATATCAATTACCCAAATGACAAGTATAGGAGGACAAGTAGAAATAGAGAATATAGAAAATGGCCTCAACTGGGAGAGAGAAAACAGTTTTCAGTGAATATGATCGATCCCAGTTCATGCATCATAGAAATAGGCAAATTTAGAATTAGAACATTGATTGATTCAGGAGCGCAAGTCAGTGTAATCAAGGAAATTTTTTTATATCGCATATTAAAGAATTCCAGAATATTTAGGAATCAGGATACTTTTCATTCAGTCAATGGACAAAATTTGCAAGTGATTGGACAAACAATGATTAACTTTAGGTTGGGAGGTATAAACGTGAGACACCTTTTTCACGTGGTCAAAGATTTAAGTAGGAACATGATCCTAGGTAGGGATTTCTTACTGAAAAATGGTGGAAGACTTTATTTTGATTTACATAAGTTGAGATTTCGGGAAGTATATGTTGATTTAGAGGAAGACATGCACGTATCAGTGCTAGTCAGAGTAAAAACATCCATGACTTTAAACCACAAACGGTCAATCTGATACAAGCAAAAATAAAAAAAAAAATCCTTATTTTTCGATAGGACAAACAGTTACAATAACAGAGTTAGAAAGAGAGATAATAGATGAACCAGGCTTGGAGGTCAAAGATCGGATAAAGACGTTAGATAGACACTTCAGTTTTCCCGTAATGATTTTTAACAACACAGGGAAGGAGATTAAATTGTATAGAGGGTGTGTGATTGCAAAAATAGCACGTGATCTTAACAACATAGCAACAACAGTTAAAGAAGGATTGTCAATAAATAAATATCCAGAAGGCCCTATTAATAATCGAAATAGAAGTAGAGGAAGTTGGAAAAGATGGAATGAATGAATCGATCCATGCATTCAGAAAATATCCATCTCAAGTACATTCAGTAGACAAAACAACGACAGTTTTGAAGAGAGAACAAGAGTTATTATCACAATTAAAAGCTCCGCAAGAGTATAAAGAAGTATTAGAAGACTTAGTAAGAAAAAATCAGGATGTTTTTGCTATTAATGACTTGGAGTTAGGTAAGACTAAGACAGTTACTATGGAAATAGATACAGGAAATCATCCACCAATTAGTTTGAAACCATATAGAACTCCTCTAAGGAATAGAGAAATCGTAGAAAAAGCAATAGAAGATATGCTAAAAGCAGGAATCATAACAAGATCCAAGTCAGAATGGTCATCTCCGATTGTTATCGTGACCAAGAAGGACGGTAGTCACCGCTTCTGCTGCGACTACAGGGCCCTGAACAAAATCACCAAGAACGTAGCTTATCCATTGCCGGTGATTGACAATATTTTGGGGCTACTTAATGGGTCTACCTTCTTCACTACGCTAGATGCAAGGTCAGGATTTTGGTGTATCCCTATGTTGCCGGATGCTCAGAAAAAAGTGCTTTCTGTACTCACACAGGTTCTTACGAATTTTTACGAATGCCTTTTGGGGTCAAGACGGCGCCTTCTCATTATATGCTATTAATAAATCAAGTACTGGAGGGCTTGCAAAAGTTTGCATTAGCATACATAGATGACATTTTAATCTACACAGCAGGAGACGTACAAGACCATCTGAAACACGTAAAAGTGGTATTTGATAGACTAAGATTACACGATGTTAAATTGAAACTCAGTAAATGTGAATTCCTAAAACATAAACTAAGTATTTGGGGTACATCATCGATAGAGAAGGAATTAAACCAGATCAGGACAAAGTGAAAGTCATTAAAGAACTACCTGCTCCGACCAACGTGAAAGAAGTACGAGCTTTTATTGGTACATGTGGGTACTATCGTCGGTTCATTCCAAATTTTGCACAGATAGCAGAACCCATCACTAATCTGACTTGCAAATATGCAAGATTTAAATGGAATGAAGAGTGTCAGAAAGCATTTGATTTTTTGAAAAATAGTTTAACAGTAGTTCCATTATTGGCACATCCAGATCTAGACAAACAATTGATTTTATATACAGATGCATCATATAATGCCATAGGAGCATGTTTAACGCAACCATATGAAGGAGAAAATTCAGGAATACCAGGGGTTAAAAACGAAAGACCAATCTACTTTTTGTCACACAAACTTAGTAAATCTAAAAAAAAATGGCCGACCATAGAAAAAGAGGCATATGCTATACACTATGCTTTACAGAAACTAGATTATTACTTACATAACGCCAATTTTATTATAAGAACTGATCACATGCCATTAAAATCTTTGTTGGAAGCCCCAGTACAAAATAGAAAAATACAAACATGGGCACTAAATTTACAAGGCTATAACGCAAAAGTGGAGTATATTTCCGGTAAAATAATACATGTGCAGATTTATTATCCAGAATTCCATATCCAGAAACGACAGAGAGTACTGAAGATGAGGGAGAACCGGAGATAGACGACCAAAACTGGCAAGTAAATATACTAGATTCAGCCATCTTGAATAGAGAAAATTTTAGCAGCTCAGTGTCAGATCAGGAATCCGAACCAATAGCGGAAGATCCACAATTAATGCAGTTTAATATGAAAGAAGAACAAGAATTGGATCCGAAAGTTATAGAAATAAAACAGAAGTTGAATGAAACGGGTGAAAACAGTTCTAAGAAGAATTTTTAGTCTTGCAGGATGACAATCAGTTATATTATGTGAGTGAAAAAAGTGAAGAGTTGAGAAAATACATTCCGAAGCATTTGGAAATTGAAATTCTAAAGGCATATCATGATGAGAATGGTCATCTTGGTCGAGACAAGTTAGTTAAAGCCCTCAAGAATAAATATTATTGGCCGAAATTTATTTAAAAGCACTTGTAAATATGTTGACGCGTGTGAGAAATGTAGGTTAAGAAATATGAAAACGATCAAATGTCCCTTACAAGATACTGACATTCCTCAGTTTCCAATGCAGAAAGTGAGTTTAGATATTTCAGGTCCTCACCCTAGAACATTATCGGGGAATGTATACCTACTTCATATCGTGGATTGCTATAGTCTTTGGCCGGTGGTTTATGCGATTCCGGATAAGAGCGCTGATACTATCATTAATATTTTTCTACAAGAGTACATACCAAGGTTTAGTTGCCCACAGACGGTACTCACAGATAATGGAAAGGAGTTCGTGAACAAGAAGTTTGAGAAATTATTACAAGATTTGAATATCGCCCACATAAAAACTTTTTATTATAGACCTTCCTCAAATGCGAAAAATGAGAGACAACATCAGACATTATATAATATAATAGCAAAAATTGTAGAGGAACATGATAGGGATTGGGATCTTTACTTGGGATCTGCATTGGGCGCGCTACGCACAAATCAAAGTGAAGGGACAGGTTTTTCACCATTTTACTTATTACACGGAAGAGAACCAATACTCCCAATTGACAATCTGTTAAAACCGAGACGTAAATATATGGGGGAGGATTTTCAGGAAGTAATTTTACAAGAAATGCACAAAGCGCATGTAAGGTTAAGAAACAATATAATTAAAGCCAGAGAAAGACAGAAAAAATACGCAGACAAAAATACACAACTACAAGAATTTAAAGTAGGTGATAGGGTTTACTATAAGAAACATAGAAGAAACTCCAAATTTGATGCTCATTGGATTCCAGGATATTACATTTTAGAAAAGTTAGGTCCAGTTTCATATAGTATCAAGAACCAAATCACAGGACATGTGGCGCGGTCACATGTAGAGCATTTAAGACGAGATAATGAAGATAAGGGAGACGATAATAATAATAATTATACAGAAGGGGTATACTCAGATGGACAACTCGTCAGATGAGTCAAATATACGATACCCTCAGATTTTGGAAAAGAACTGGTACAAAAACAAACAATAACAACACCAATTTATGACGAAACTGGTGAACAAGCAGAAACAGTACCGAAAATTCTTAGGGCTGAAGAAAATAATACGTATGATGGTTATAATAGTGTTGAATCTATGGAGGAGGAGGTAACAGCTCCATTTAAAAATACCAGACAAGCAGTGAAAAGGAGAATAGAGAGACAAAGAGATAGAGAAGTTAAAAGACAGAAGAGAATTAGGGAAAACTCATCAAGTGACGAAGACATGCCACTGTTAGAACGGTCTTTAAGGAATCAAGACAAACAAATTAGATTAGATATACAATGGAAAAATTTAGAGGCCAGCGATGTAAACACAGAAAAACGAGAAATGGATGAAAAGTCAGAGACTGATGGAAATGATAGTATGAGTGAAGACATTACAACTTCTCATCATGAAAATGAAAACTTCGATTTAGAGATGGCACTTATAGAGAAAAATCTAGAATTGTTGAGAAGGTGGAAATATGGCAAATAGATTGATAGAGTATGTGCAGATAGCAGGAGAAGAATTTTTGTTACTTAAGGAAGATTTAAAATGTGTGATCTGTCTTAGAAGACAAATTGTTTTTTTTTTATGTACGGAGGTTGATGAAACACAGTAGCTGTAGATTACAGAGTAATATGATCATTAGAACAGGTTTAGTAGATAGCCTGGTCAAGATTTGTTAAGTTTTTCTTTGCTTTAAGTTGAAATTTCAATGCATCACGTATAGTATGCTACATTATTTTGATTGACTTGGTTCTGTAAAATGATTTCCATTTAACTTTAGAATAGGACTTGTTGTGTTTTCCTTCTTTTAAGGGTAAATTATCGGTTCAAAAAAGAAACCGGTAATGTTAGGTAACATTAAATAATTTAATGCTTGTTTTATTATGTATATTATGTTGGGGATAAACCATGTATATTGGGCGGGGAGAGAGTTTCGTTTTGAAATGTTTGGTTTTTAATGACTCAAAAATTGTAGTTTCAGTTATTTTGACTTGTTTAAATTAATATATTAAGTTGAGATTTGTTTGGGAAACTGTTATTGTTTTGTTCTGAGTACAGAGTTGATTTAGATCTTATTAAATATTGAATAGGATCCTTTGTTCAGAAAATAATAAGCAAACGACTTTAGACTATAAAGAGAGACATATTTGCATTCTCAGTAGTAGTAAGTTTAGAAAAACATGGAGTGAGGGCCATGTTTGAAAGCTTAGTAGATGGCGATAGATAAAGCTGGGGGATGTCAGTACATAGTATAATGGTTTAGAAATAAATTAGACACGTTCATAATAAATGAACGATGAATCTCAAAGATGTTTAAGAATAGAAACACATGGGATGATGGGGTTTAACTAGAATATAGTTGGAAATAAAGCTGTGAATAGCAGAAAAAGAAGTCATGGGAAGTAAGAAATATGGGGGGTTGAAATAGGTGCTGTGTTATCAGCGTTAATAGAAATACATGGATTAAAACCATGTTTGGATTGCGAGGGGCTGGAGTTATCAGCTCTAAACATTAAGTCAGTACAGTATTTGGAAAGTAAGTATGTCCATGAACATTATCAATTTTAATTAGGGACGCATGAAATAAGTAGAAGTAGAGGTTTGTACAGTCATAAAGGCATATATCACTGACTGTTGATACAGGTCAAAAAGTAGAATAATAATTTTAATCTTGAGAGTGTAAAAATAGAGTTTTTAATAGGATTGAAGTACATTTTTCATGGATTATATGATAGTTTTTTTTAAAACTTTATTTTGTATAAAGTTTTGTGTGTGCAAGGGAGGATAAATGTGACTATTTCTTACTGTCTCTTTGGTGCGCACCTACCGTTCCTCTGTCTATCCTGTGTTTATCCTTGATGTCCACGAGAGTATGTTATGTGTGTTTAATAATGCATGATAATCTTCAATTTTTGTTTATATACCAACAATTTGGATGGACATACCACTCTATTTTTAACTATGAAACAATGCAAGCGGATTGCAGTGGTCTTAATAAAGAGAAGAAGAATTAATGGTAATTGACCACATGAAGGTTGTGAAGACTAATGACCAGAAGAGTGGGTGTGATTTGCGAATATACGAGGTACAGTTAAATGGTTTTTGTAAAACGGGCGAGCTTTTAAGGAAGAATAAGTAATAGATTGTACGAAAGGGGGAATTGGTAAAATTTAGGAGAATAGCGGTTGGCTATAAATATTACGATTATTTGGGACAAGGGAGTTAGGGATATAGAAATAGAGAATAGTTATCTTGAAGTTACTATAAAGATAAGTTTTGGGTTAAGACTTTTCGGGGAAAAGTCTAGTTGAGGGTAGAAAGGAATATAACAGAGTGTCTGTCTCTGTTAAGGGAATCTAAGTCGGCGTGCAAGAGAAAAAGGGTCGAAACTTCAATGCACGCGGGAGCACCCTGGGAAAATGTAAATAACTAGGGATGCTCACGCGTGACGAAAAGAGATAGCAACGAGTGAGTGATTAGCCAGCAGTCTTAGAGCGAGGTCACGTTTAAGTCACCATCAATGTATTGTCGAGATATCTGGACCTCTGTTATTTGTCTACGATATTTATAAGAATCTGTAAACCTGAAGCAACTACAATTAAATGTCATACATCAGGAGACTGCTGGAGTTATGTTATTTCTGACTTCACCAATTCGCTACACTGTCACAATATGTCAACTCTCTCAGTGTTTCAGTATTAACAAATATGTAGAGATATGTCAACTCTCTCAATGTTTCAGTATTAACAAATATGTAGAGATATGTTAACTCTCTCAATGTTTCAGTATTACAAAATATGTAGAGATATGTTACACTCTCCTCAATGTTTCAGGTATTACAACAACACAAATATGTAGAGATATGTTAACTCTCTCAATGTTTCAGTAATAACAAATATGTAGAGATATGTCAACTCTCTCAGTGTTTCAGTATTAACCAAATATGTAGAGATATGTTCAACTCTCTCAATGTTTCAGTATTAACAAATATGTAGAGATATGTCAACTCTCTCAGTGTTTCAGTATTAACAAATATGTAGAGATATGTCAACTCTCTCAGTGTTTCAGTATTAACAAATATGTAGAGATATGTCAACTCTCTCAGTGTTTCAGTATTAACAAATATGTAGAGATATGTCAACTCTCTGTGTTTCAGTATTAACAAATATGTAGAGATATGTCAACTCTCTCAGTGTTTCAGTATTAACAAATATGTAGAGATATGTTCAACTCTCTCAATGTTTTCAGTATTAACAAATATGTAGAGATATGTCAACTCTCTCAGTGTTTCAGTATTAACAAATATGTAGAGATATGTTAACTCTCTCAGTGTTTCAGTATTAACAAATATGTAGAGATATGTCAACTCTCTCAATGTTTCAGTATTAACAAATATGTAGAGATATGTCAACTCTCTCAATGTTTCAGTATTAACAAATATGTAGAGATATGTCAACTCTCTCAGTGTTTCAGTATTAACAAATATGTAGAGATATGTCAACTCTCTCAGTGTTTCAGTATTAACAAATATGTAGAGATATGTCAACTCTCTCAATGTTTCAGTATTAACAAATATGTAGAGATATGTCAACTCTCTCAGTGTTTCAGTATTAACAAATATGTAGAGATATGTTAACTCTCTCAGTGTTTCAGTATTAACAAATATGTAGAGATATGTCAACTCTCTCAGTGTTTCAGTATTAACAAATATGTAGAGATATGTCAACTCTCTCAATGTTTCAGTATTAACAAATATGTAGAGATATGTCAACTCTCTCAGTGTTTCAGTATTAACAAATATGTAGAGATATGTCAACTCTCTCAATGTTTCAGTATTAACAACAACACAAATATGTAGAGATATGTCAACTCTCTCAGTGTTTCAGTATTAACAAATATGTAGAGATATGTTAACTCTCTCAGTGTTTCAGTATTAACAAATATGTAGAGATATGTCAACTCTCTCAATGTTTCAGTATTAACAAATATGTAGAGATATGTTAACTCTCTCAATGTTTCAGTATTAACAAATATGTAGAGATATGTTAACTCTCTCAATGTTTCAGTATTAACAAATATGTAGAGATATGTTAACTCTCTCAATGTTTCAGTATTAACAAATATGTAGAGATATGTTAACTCTCTCAGTGTTTCAGTATTACATTACACTGGCACCTTGCCATCTTGACAGCCGATAGTTTGTTACATTGTGCTTCAAAAAGGCATAATAACTACAACACATGGTGGTAGCGAATTTGACTGATAAGGCCAATTTGTGCTGTAAATGTTCGTCCACAGTGAATGCACGCGAACACATGTTCATTTCCACCATCATGCACCATCTTATGTCTCGCACGCTCGGTGTGTGACTTATCTGCAATCATTTTCTCCTTTGTCTTTATTCCATTTCTGATGTTTGCCCTCCATGCAACATGTTCAGCGGCGACTTGCTCGCCAATGTGCATTATCAATGCCTGTATTGATCATGTCTCGCTTACACACATCTTTGTATCGTAGTAGAGACCGACCCTGAGATCTCTTACCCGTCTGTAATTCACCAAAAAAGATGTCTTTTGGTATTCTACCATCATCCATCTTCCTAACGTGCCTAATCCATCTAAGTCTACGAAGGCTGAGCATGGAACAAACCGTCACACAACCTGATCTTTCCAATACTTCACTATTTGTGATTTTGTCTTGCCACTTAATACCAAGTATTCTTTACAGACATCACATATGAAAGCTGTTTAAATGTTTCTCTTGGTGTAAGTTGAAAAGGCTTCACTGCCATAAAGAAGAGTACTATGGACACAGGCTTGATAGACAAGGAATTTTGATTTGGCAGTAAGCTTCCCATTCTCCCAGACTTTTTTTTTAACCTGTTCATTGTTGTTGCTGCCTTACCAATCCTGACGTTGATTTTCTGATCTAGGGATAATTTGCTATTTACCTCTGATCCTAGATATGTAAAATGGTCTATTATTTCCAGTTCGGCCACGTCAATAAAGATTGATGGTACCCCATGTGCACCTTGTGACATAATCTGTGTCTTCTTTTTGCTAATTGTTAAACCAAATTCAGAACAAAAGCATTGGAGAATGCAGATAGTGGACATTGTAATTCTTCCCCAAAGTGCATCGTAATTGCAGCATCATCTACAAAAAGCTAACTCTCTAATCAGTACCCTCCTAACTTTGGTCTTTGCCTTCAATCTCTGAGCATTGTAGAGGCCGCCATCTGAGCGTGAGTGAATGTATATACCACCATCGTGATCACGAAAGGCATATATTTCAGTAGAAGTGAAAAGTATATTCCAAAGAGGGTGGGAGCTAGTAACAACCTTGCTTAACTCCACTCTTGATTTCAAACTCTTCTGAATTTGCACCATCAAACTTGATTATACCCTTCATGCCTGTGTGGAACGATTCCACAATGGACAGAAGAGTTGGTGGACAGCCAATCTTCTTTAGTGCCTTGAACAGACCCTTACGATTGACCAAATCAAATGCCTTTGTGAGGTCAATGAAGGCAATAAACAGTGGCTGATTCTGTTCACGGTATTTTTCTTGCAGTTGTCGCAATGAGGTTCTGTCGGAAGCCACACTGTGATTCGGGGTAGACTTGATCTCCCAGGACTTGAAGTCTGCGCATAACAATTCTGGCAAATACTTTCCCAACAATACACAGAAGTGAGATACCCCTATAGTTGCTGCAGTCGCTCCGATCGCCCTTGTTCTTGCACAATGTAATGATACTTGAATTTTTGAAATCTTGTGGGACTTGTCCTTCTCGCCAGCTTAGCTCTATTAGCTGGTGGATCTGTAGAGTGAGTGTATCTTGCCCACTCCTGATAACCTCTATTGAAATCCCATCTTTAACAGGAGCCTTGCCATATGCAAGTTCATTTATAGCACACTTTACTTCTGCTATGGTTGGAAGTGTGCCCAAGTGGTCAAGAGTTGGCAGGGCCTCTATGGCAATACAAAAAATGTAGAGATATGTCGACTCTCTCAACGTTACAGTATTAACAACAATACAAATATGTAGAGATATGTCCACCACCACCACCACCACCACCACCACCACCACCACCACCATCAACAACAACAACAACAACAACAACAACAACAACAACAACAACAACAACAACAACAACAACAAAAACAACAACAACAACAACAACAACAACAACAAAAATAACAACAGCAGCATCCAGAACAATGGCAATATAAGCAACAGCTTTCAGAACAAAAATAAAACAACAACAATAACAACAGCAATAACAACAACACCATCAACAACAACAACAACAACAACAGATGTAGCAACATCAATAATAACAACAACAACAGCAGCAGCATGATCAACAATAACAGCAACATCATCATCAACAACAGCATACAAAATAATAACAACAACAACAACAAAATCCACAACAAAAATAAGAGCAGAAGCAGGAGGAGGAGGAAGATCAACAACAAGAACAAAAACAGCAGTAACATCATCCACAACAAAAATAACAACAACAAAAAATAAAAACAACAGCAACGACAATAATAACATAAGCAACACCATCCACAACAAAAATAAGAACAACATCAACATCAATAACAACAAAAACATCAGTAGCAACAACAACATCATCACCATCAACAACAACAGCAACAACAACATCATCACCATCAACAACAACAGCAGTAACAGCATCCACACAAAAATAACAAGAACAGCATCATCATCATCAACAACAATAACCACAACAACAACAGCATCCACAACAAAAATAACAGCAGCATCAACAGCAGCTGCAGTAACAACATCATCATCATCATCATCATCATCATCATCATCATCATCATCATCATCATCATCATCATCATCATCATCAACAACAACAACAACAACAACAACAACAACAACAACAACAACAACAACAACAACAACAACACAAATAACAACAACAGCAGCAGCATCAACAACATGTCAGGTTTACATGCTCCAAAGGTGGGTGGACATTCGGAAGCATCGATGAGGGCTGTCAGAGCTGGCTCATCACTGCCCAGGTAGTACACACGGCCGCCACTCTGCAGACTAAACAGAGAACAGACAGACACCTGTCAGCTCACCAGACTACACAGAGTACAGACAGACACCTGTAAGCTCCCCACACTACCAGAGAACAGAAACACATGTGTCATCTCACCAGACTACACAGAGAACAGACAGACACGTGTCAGCTCCTAGACATGAGTAGTGTTTGTGATACTTAGAACACGCCATGCTACTGACACATCCCTGACATGAGATGTCATGTTACTGACACATCTGTGACATGAGATGTCATGTTACTGACATATCTCTGCCGTGAGAAGTCATGTTATTAACCCATTACTGACATGAGATGTCATGTTACTGACACATCTCTTACCTGAGATGTTATGTTACTGACACATTCCTGATATGAGATGCCATGTTACTAATACATCTCTGACCTGAGATGTCATGTTACTGACACTCCCTGACCTGAGATGTTATGTTACTGACACATCTCTGACCTGAGATGTAATGTTACTGACACATCCCTGACCTGAGATGTCATGTTACTGACGCATCTCTGATATGAGATGTCATGTTACTGACATATTCCTGATATGAGATGTCATGTTACTGACACATCTCTGATGAGATGCAGCAGAATATGCCAGTCAATACATCATACATCCTATTGTTTGAAGCTTATGTGTGTAGATTCATTCAGAGAATGCCTTGTTTAGAATGAGATGTCAGGTACCTGAAGCACAATGGATGTGGAGCCAGCTGCACACTCAGGGAATGCCTTGTTTAGAATGAGATGTCAGGTACCTGAAGCACAATGGATGTGGAGCCAGCTCACACTCAGGGAATGCCTTGTTTAGAATGAGATGTCAGGTACCTGAAGCACAATGGATGTGGAGCCAGCTCACACATCAGGGAATGCCTTGTTTAGAGAGAGTGTCGGTACCTGAAAGCACAAAACGGGATGTGGAGCCAGCTCCACCACTCAGGGGAATGCCTGTGTTTAGAATGAGATGTCAGGTACCTGAAGCACAACGGATGTGGAAGCCAGCTCACACTCAGAGGGAAGGCCTTGTTTAGAATGAGATGTCAGTACCTGAAGCACAACGGATGTGGAGCCAGCTCACACTCAGGGAATGCCTTGTTTAGAATGAGATGTCAGGTACCTGAAGCACAATGGATGTGGAGCCAGCTCACACTCAGGGAATGCCTTGTTTAGAATGAGATGTCAGGTACCTGAAGCACAATGGATGTGGAGCCAGCTCACACTCAGGGAATGCCTTGTTTAGAATGAGATGTCAGGTACCTGAAGCACAACGGATGTGGAGCCAGCTCAAGCAAAGTGAAAGAAATGACTGTGCCTAAAGCCCTGGCCTAATACTAGAAGAATCAATCTTTAAATAAGAACAATGAATCTCTGCAGCTCTGCACTTTCAAGTCACTAAACAAATGTCTAAGTCATTCACCAAGTGCCTAAGCCACTAACCAAGTGTCTAAGTCACTAATCAAGCATCTAAGTCATTCACCAAGTGTCTAAGTCACTAATCAAGCATCTAAGTCACTCACCAAGTGTCTAAGTCACTCAACAAATGTCTAAGTCATCAATCAAATGTCTAAGTCACTTACCAAATGTCTAAGTCATCAATCAAATGTCTAAGTCACTAACCAAATGTCTAAATCACTAACCGAATGTCTAAGCCACTCACTGAGTGTCTAAGTCACTAATGGCGAGGAGTGGGTGCAAGTGCCAACAGACTTCTGCATGTCCTTTTCAGTTTGCA
Source organism: Cepaea nemoralis (assembly GCA_014155875.1). Taxonomy (NCBI): domain Eukaryota; kingdom Metazoa; phylum Mollusca; class Gastropoda; order Stylommatophora; family Helicidae; genus Cepaea; species Cepaea nemoralis. Next base: position 124,153 of record JACEFZ010027536.1, on the reverse strand, counting down.
TCCAACTAGATAGAAAATGCAGACAAGAAAACCCGGCTGCTGTTGAGGCTGAAGTACAAGCGTTGATTTTCGAGAATTCGCTAGACGGTGACAGCGGTCATCTACACAGATGGGTCGGTCAGTCCGACATGTGAGAAGCTCATGGGCCTTTACAGCTCGGGCCGGAGGGAGAATTGTGAAGGAGGACTCTGGTGCTTTCACTGAAACCACAAGTAGCCTGACCATGGAAGTCATGGCAGTAAGTAAAGCAATAACATGGCTCGAGACACAGACATTCACTAGGGCTTGTTTCCTTAGCGACTCAATGAACATGATCAAGAGGATAGAGGAGGGGTCGATCCGAAGAGAATGGTTGCTGCCTCTGGAGCGGTCTCGGCTGACAAAGATTAGTTTCATCTTCGTGCCAGGGCATGCGGGAGTACAAGGAAATGAGCGGGCTGACAAGCTCGCAGGTGAGGCTACTGTGGAGGGCGGACGCGACATGGACCAAGCTGACATTCTGAATGCTCTACGAGAAGTAAGACTTTTGCGAGAACCAAGTGATGACTGTGAATCTACAACAATGGCCAGACTGCTAGAGCAGAAAATTAAAAGAGGGGTGGCCAAACAAGAACACTACTCAGGAAGCCAAAGAAGATTGATAAACCAACACAGAACTGGCGTCGTTAGCCGCTACACACTGCGGGATTTGCTGAGGAGGGGATCCGAGCACTTATGGACTGAATGGTTCGAAATCAAATCAACTTTATTAGGGTCACAAATTGGGCGTGCAGGCCCGTCTTACATTCGGCCCTTCCAATCACTCGTCTTTCATTCATCAAGAGCATTATAAATTTACATAGGAAGAAAAATAAACATTGTGAAATGAATGTTGTAAACATAAACAAGGCTTATTACCATGTTATGAGGCCCATCTCCCACTTATCCATACATCACCCCACCCACACATACACCCCCACCTATCCACACACACGCACACCAGGGACACATACATACCCCACCAACCAACCCATCCCCCTCGCGAACATCCCCCACCCACACACACTACCCTCATCTGATCCCCCAACCAAAACACACTCGCCACCCACAAACATTCCCCCACTAACCCACACATCCCACGCCCATCCACATCCTAACCCACACATCCTCTCCCCACCCACACCTCAAACCACCCATCCCCCAGCCACATCTCCATCGACCACATATTCCCCTCCCCACGCACACAATCCCCCACCAACCCACACATCGCACATTCACTCACACATCCCCAAACCATACACACACATCCCCACCAACTGACATGTCCCCCCCCCCCCCCCCCCCCACACACACACACCACACACATCTCCCTAACCACCCATACATCCCCAAACCACTCACACCAAACCCACTTCGATGTGCAATGAGGATGATCTGTCGACTAACTAACTAACTAACTAACTAACTAAGTCACTAATCAAATGTCTAAGTCACTCACCAAGAGTCTGAGTCTCTAACCAAATGTCTAAGTCATTCACCAAGTGTCTAAGTCGCTGATCAAGTGTCTAGTCACTAACCAAGTGTCTAATTCACTCACCAGTGTCTAAGTCACTTACTGAATGTCTAAGTCACTAACCAAATGTCTAAGTCAATAACCAAGTGTCTAAGTCAATAACCAAGTGTCTAAGTCAATAACCAAGTGTCTAAGTCACTAACCAGTCTAGTGTTAGTCTGTTTGCACTGTGTTAAGGTGTTTTGAAGACGGATATACCTGGTCACCTGTTGCCTCATCTAGCATCTGTTTAAGATTATATAATTCTAGCCAGGACATGAGTAACGCCTAACTAGTCTGACTGCAAATGCTTCCTCTGAGGCAGACATTGCTAAGACAGATCATACAGACAACAGATACTACCACACATGATACAGACAACAGACATTACTATCACAGATCATGCAGACAACAGACAGACATTACTACCACAGATCATGCAGACAGCAGACATTACTACCACAGATCATACAGACAACAGACATTACTACCATAGATCATACAGACAACAGACAGACATTACTACCACAGATCATACAGACAACAGACAGATATTACTACCACAGATCACACAGACAACAGACAGACATTCCTACCACAGATCATACAGACAACAGACAGACATTCCTACCACAGATCATACAAACAACAGACAGATATTGCTAACACAGATCATACAGAGAACAGACAGACATGACACAGACAGACCACAGATACGCATAGATTACCAAGATGCAGCAAGCTGTATCAGAGCTGCCAGTTGTTAGCCGTGCTGGTACACTCTTTCACAGACAGACTCTACTACCATAGATCATACAGACAACAGACAGACATTACTACCACAGATCATACAGACAACAGACAGATATTACTACCACAGATCACACAGACAACAGACAGACATTCCTACCACAGATCACACAGAGAACAGACAGACATGACACAGACAGACCACAGATACAGCATAGATTACCAAGATGCAGCAAGCTGTATCAGAGCTGCCAGTTGTCGGCCGTGCTGGTACACTCTATCACAGACAGACTCATACATGTTCACAAGTTGGGCAATCCTGCTAGTAGAACATATCACAGCTGGCTCATGTTGCACTTACAACAGCGCATAGTTGCAATTATAACATCTCATTGTTGTCTGATGTTGCAATTGTAACATCTCAAAGTTGGTTAATGATATAATTATAACATCTCTTATTTGGTTAATATTACAATTATAACATCCATAGTTGGTTAATATTAAAATTATAACATCTTACAGTTGGTTAATATTACAATTGTAACATCTGATGGTTGGTTAATGTTACACAGTTATAACATCTTATGGTTGGTTTATGGTAGAATTATAACATACCATAGTTCGCTGATGTTACAGTTATACCATCTCATAATTGGTTAATGATACAATTATAACATCTTATAGTTCACTGATGTTACAATTATAGCATTTCATAGTTGGTTAATGTTATAAATATAACATCTCATAGTTGGTTAATTTTAAATACTGCAAAAATAACACGTGGAACCACCCAAAAAATGCAAAACATGGATAAAGAAAATAATAAGTTGGTGGAACGCAGAGGAAAAGAAAGCTTAAAAGTCAAAAATGAAAAACATAAAAAGTGGGTGAAGAGCAACAGGACAGAGATTACACAGAATATAGTTAATTAGTTAGTTAGTCGTGGTTCCAACTTCACGGCAACGGGTCGCCCCCATATTTTCCGTTCCTGTGCCAGTGAATATCACACAAAATGCTCCTCACTGCCCAATGTGAACAATGGAATAGACAGGAGTATCGGCAAGCCAACAGTCTGCACAGGTACACTGTGCATAATGCCGCCGCCAGAATGCCAACACAAAAATGAAAAATACAGTTCATCGTCGATGGAAACGGCAGTCACCAGAAAGACTTCATTGACCCGGGTTTTATCCCATATGGCTTGGTCTCTTTCCGCAGGACGACCCGCCGAAAGCGCAGAACAAAGCATGAACTCCGTAGCTCCAGCGGCGACTCCCAGGAGTCTCCTGAAAAATGCACTCGTGAGCCGAAAAGGCAAACCAGTCAATCCAGCAACAGCCGGCTGCCATCATTCCGAACATGCAGTTCATGCTACAAACAACCGCGGACAGATGTAAAAGCATTCAACGCAAAACTCACAGCTCACAGTGTTGCGCCGCACACTCACTCAGTAGCAGGGCGACGTAACCATATTCTCCTTAGTCGCCTCTTGCGACGAGCATGGTAGGCAACAGTGTTACTATTCTTTGCTCCCCCGTATGGGCCTTGGCAACACACGGGCATGAACACACAGAATATAGAATAGCGAGAAGACATGTGAATAGAATAGTAAAGAGAGAAAAATAAAAAGACTGGGAGGAATATGGAGAAACCCTAAATAAAAACTACAAGGAGGCAACTAGAAACTTCTACAAAAAAACATAAGTGCAATGAGAACCTGAGGAGAACCCTTTGACCCAACTGAAATAATTAACAGCGAAAAAGGAGAACCAATAAGTGAACAAAAACAAATCCGAATATAATGGAAGAGGTACTTCAAATAAAATGGAAGAGGTACTTCAAACAACTTCTCGACATTCCATCAGATGCCACAGGAATTCAGGAAACTGACACAGATGCCATCAAAGAACTAGAACCAGATATACTGAAAGAAGAAATTGTAGAAGCCGTCAGATTAGCCCCATTGAACAAATCACCGCGACAAGATGAAATACCAAATGAACTAATTAAAGCAGCAAGAGAAGTAGGAACACCATCGTTACATAGACTAATCAACCATGTTTGGGTAGAACAATAGATACCACGAGACTGGGAAAACGCCATAATTATTCCAATTTGGAAAAAATAAAGGCAGTAAAAGAGACTGCACACAATACAGAGGCGTTTCCTTTTGAGTCATACTGGTAAATTATTTCACAAAATTCTTGTAAAAAGATTACGAACTACAATAGAACCAGCTAAGCGAAACACAACTTGGATTTAGGAAAAAGAAAGGATGCAAAGATGCCATTTTTGCTCTTAGACAACTTATAGAAAAATCAATCAAATTTAATTAAACACTCTCCTTAAACCCTTCACCATAAGATCTGGAGTATGACAAGGTTGTGTCCTGTCCCCTCTCTTGTCCATAACATATATAGACAACATATGTAAAGAAACCAGCCAAGCAGAGACCGCAAGAACACCGCATGACGAACAGAACACAGAAGAAGAACCATCGACAAATTACACCATTAAAGAACTCCTGTTTGTGGACAATCAAGCACTAATAGCAAAATCAGAAGCAGAATTACAAGACCACATGAATAATCTAAGTGAAATATGTAAGGAACATAACATGAAAATTAGCACAAGTAAAATAGAGGTAATGACTATAACCAAGAAAGAAAAAAACAACGATTCACCTAGACGAACACTTCCTGAAACAAGTAAAGAGCTTCAAGTACCTAGGAAGTATAATATCATCAAATGGCAAATCAGAAGACGAGATTGAAAATAGGTGCAATAAGACAAATCAACTCATTGGACAAATGGCACCAATACTAAAGAACAAACATGTATCAATAACTACAAAGAAGGCACTTTACAACACAATCTTCCTACCAACTCTATGCTACCAATGCTAAACCTGGACAATGACAGAAAAAGAGAAAAGAAAAATCACAACAACAGAAATGAGATTCCTGAGATGAATACTCAATGTATCAAGAAGAGATAAGATCAGAAATGAAGAAATCAGGACTAAATTTGGGGTTATACCTGCACTAGATTTTATTAGAAGACAGCAAGTCAGATGGTTTGGCCATGCAAGTAGGTTACCAACTAATAGTATACCACAACAAGCAATGATGTACAGACCAGAGGGAATCAGAGGAAGAGGCCGACCACGTAAACGTTGTTCGGAGGGAATAGCAGAGTCCATGGGAATATAGGTACATGAAGCCCATAAGCGGGCACTCTCCCGCTGTTTATACTTCACCTTGACACTGCAAGGTACGAGAGGAACATGATGAGATGAGATGAGATAAGATGACTACATAAAAGCATGAGTGGGCTAGTCAAGAATAAGAGTATTCCTGACTTCCAAGATGATGACCTCATCTGACAGAGGACTGACGAGAATAATGGCAGAGCCCTTCTCGAACGCTATATAGAGCAGAGCAACCAGACAGACAAGAAAGGCCAAAATCTTGCCAAGGCCTTTACCTCGATAGGTATAAAGCCCAGAACATTTCAGATGAAGACACAGTGACAGTGAAAGAGATTAGGGCTGTGCTTCGGTGAACAAAAAACAGCGCTCCAGGGCCAGATGGCATAAAATATGACAACATCAATAGGTGTACCGACAACGAGTTAATGGAACTAGCAGACATGTACAACAGTAGTATAGGGAGTGCTAGCATCAAGGAGGAGTGGTTACACAGCTATCTGATTCCCTTGCCGAAGCCTGGCAAAGACCTCACAAAAATTCAGGGATGTTGAGTAATAACCATGCAGAATACAATAGGCAAGCTGCTGGAGAAGTTAATTGCCAGAAAAATATCAAGCCAGCTAGAGAGGCAAGGTGTTTCCCCACCTACCCTTGGCGGGTACCAGTCCCAAACAGAGAAACCTGGACCAATGCAGCAGTCTTTGCCCATAATGTTTATGAAGGTTTCCACTCAGGCACTTGAAACATTTGCTGCGGCAAATGATCTTGAGGACGGGTACCACAGAGTACCATTGGATTTTTTAATGTTTCAGCTTCTTGAACTCAAGATAAGTCTTTTCTTCCTTAGTTGGATCGCTGCAACCCTCTTCCAACAGAAAGTAGTTTTTAGATGTGGCAGTTGGACTTCTGAACCAACAACAATATATCCTGGCCTGCCACAGGGATTGCCATTATCTCCGGTGCTGTTCATTGCCTACACTGTGAGAATCACCGGTGAGCAGATCATAGGACCAGGGAGGACACTGTCATATGCAGACGATGTTTTAGTGTATCATCAGGGTAAGGATAGAGATCGGGTTGCTGTGGAACTACAAACCGAACTCAATCACATAAGTACTTGGTGTGTTGAAGCTGGGGCAATTGTCAACCCAACAAAGGCAACAGTGACTTGGTTCTCTTTGAATAACCATATTGTCAACACTCCAACGCCAAATGTAAATCTGGATTCAGAGACTGTGGAAAGAATGCAGGCAATGAATTACCTGGGGATACGATTTGATTGAAGCCTCGCTTATACTGAGCACATAGACCTGGTGATAACAAAGGCCAAGTGGGGTTTGGCTGCGATGTGGGTGATGGTGGCAGCAAACTGTGAGCATGCGCCATCTATGTCTTCTATACGAGGGTCTGGTCCTTTCTGTTTTGGAGTATGCAATGGCGATCCTGACTCTCAGCCATAAGCAGATGGAAAGGATGAAAAGGATATAGAATAAAGCTATGCATAATAATCTTGGATGTACAAGAGATACAGCATGCAGGGCGATGCGCTACCTTCTTGATTTTCCAACCATGGGGGATAGAATACACATTTGCTGAGCACGTGCCTACCTCAGAGTCAACGCAAAAACACAACATCCACTGCACAGCGAAAGGGCAGCAGGTTAAAAAGAGGAAAGTCATGGATGTGTCAAGCAGAAGACATTCTTCAACAGGCGTGTTCACTTGAGGACTTAGAACCTGGCAAGGAGTGGGTACAAGTGCCAACAGACGTTCTGTACGTCCTTTTCAGTTTGCATCCAACTAGACAGGAAATGCAGACAAGAAAATCCAGCTGCTGTGGAGGCGGAGGTACACACGTTGATTTTCGAGAATTCGTTAGACGGTGATGCTGTCATCTACACAGATGGGTCAGTCGTCCGACATGTGAGAAGTTCATGGGCCTTTATGGCCCAGGTTGGAGGGAGAGTTATGAAGGAAGATTCTGGTGCTTTTGCTTTGACCACAAGTAGCCTGACTATGGAAGTCATGGCAGTAAGTAAAGCAATAACATGGCTCAAGACACAGACATTCACTCGGGCATGTTTCCTTAGTGACTCAATGAGTATGCTCAGGAAGATAGAGATGGGGTGGGTCCAGAGAGAGTGGTTGCTGTCTCTGGAGCGGTTTCAGTTGGCAAAGATTAGTTTTATTTTCATGCTAGGGCATGCGGGTGTACAAGGAAATGAGCGGGCTGACAGGCTTGCAGGTAAGGCTACTGTAGAAGACGGTCGAGGCATGGACCAAGCTGATATTCTGAATGCGCTACGAGAAGTAAGTCATTTGCGAGAACCAAGTGATGACTGCGAATCTACAAGCATGGTCAGGCTGCGAGAAAAAAGAGTGTACCAGCAAGTTAAAAGAGGTGTGGCCAAACAAGAACACTACGCAGGAAGCAAAAGAAGATTAATAAACCAATACATAACTGGTGTCGTTAGCCGCTACACGCTGCGGGATTTGCTGAGGTGGGGATCCGAGCACTTATGGACTGAATTTTTTGATGTGCAATAAGGATGATCTGTCGATTAACTAACTAACTGTGACTATTACATTTACCTACATGTACTGTAACTATTACATTTACCTACATGTACTGTGACTATTACATTTACCTACATGGACTGTGGGAAGCCATGGACAGCCACCAATGATACAATATCCAGTAATATTCTGGTTGAGGTTCCTGATTTCATCCTTGAAGAACCTGTGATTGGCTCAGGCTGTTGGGAAGAGACAGACATTCAGTGGACATTTGACTTCTGCCGGACTCATGTGATAATGATATTTGTGACTTCTGTCTGAGTCATGTGACAGTGATATTTGTGACTTATGTCTGAGTCATGTGACAATGATATTTGTGACTTATGTCTAAGTCATGTGACAATGATATTTGTGACTTCTGTCTAAGTCATGTGACAATGATATATGTGACTTATGTACTAACATAAACTAAAGTAATTAGATAAATCCTTCAAGCTGAAATATACAAAACACATGTTCATGTTCATTGTCTATCACGGTAATTTTATACTTGTCATGGCAGAGAATCTGATTTAGATTCATATAGAACCTCGCCGTTATTATGTTGTTGGCTTGTTAGAGTTTCCCAGGGTAATGGCTCGAAGGAGTTGGCATTGTCCAGGTACAGAACCACTTGCTGAGTGTTGGTAGCCTAACATAGGTATTTACCCAGGTGTGTCCTCAAGTTGTCATGAGTAAGCTGAGTGTGCGTGGTTTACTAGAACAGTTTATCTCCGACTTTCACATTCCTCCATCTACCATTCCAAGAGTCACAGAGTGAGATACATAAACTTGTCCATAACAATACTGACTATCATGTCTTTCTGTTTGTACAATGTTGGCTTCTGTAAATGGATGGTGATTGCTACTGCCAGCTAAAAGCAGTAAAAGAACTTGTTCCTCCGTATGGAAAATCCAGTTGTATTTATAAATTTACATACAGGTGCCAGTCTATCTACATCGGCAGAACAGAAGGGGAGCTAAGTAACAGGGTGGCCGAACACATACCCAACTGGATTGAAAGAATAATACACAAAGACTCTGAGAACCTGGCCAAGCCTGTCATTGATTGGGCAGCACATTTTGGAAACCAGCCACGTGATTGATAGGGATAATATGTTTCATGTGTTGATGTGTCGTTTAACACAAAAATGGACGCATGTTAAAGATGGAAGAAGCAATTGCCATCCATTTACAGAAGCCAACATTGTGCAAACAGAAAGACATGACAGTCAGTTTACAATTACTGTGGTAGACAATTAAAATGACTGTGTGAGCACTGCAATTACTTTAGTTTATGTTGTGTGATGTTTGCAGTATGTACTTGACGAGATGCAGCAAAATATGTGAGGCAGTAAATCATGCAATCTATTGTTTGTGTCTTCATTTATTCAAATGATATATCTAACTAGTGGATGTGTGACTTCTGTCTGAGTCACGTGACAATAATATATCTAACTGGTGGATGTGTGACTTCTGTCTGAGTCATGAGACAATGATATAAGTGATGGACGTGTGACTTCTGTCTGAGTCATGTGACAATGATATATCTAACTGGTGGATGTGTGATTTATGTCCGATTCATATGACAATGATATATCTAACTGGTGGATGTGTGACTTATGTATGATTTATGTGACATTGATATATCTAACTAGTGGATGTGTGACTTCTGTCTGAGTCATATGACAATGATATATCTAATTTGTGGATGTGTTACTTCTGTCTGAGTCATGTGACAATGATATATCCAACTGGTGGATGTGTGACTTCTGTCTGAGTCACGTGACAATGATACATCTAACAGGTGGATGTGTGACTTCTGTCTGAGTCATGTGACAATGATATATCTAACTGGTGGATGTGTGACTTTTGTCTGAGTCACGTGACAATGATATATCTGACTAGTGGATGCGTGACTTCTGTGTGAGTCACGTGACAATGATATATCTAACGAGTGGATGTATGACTTCTAAGTCATGTGACAATATATATCTAACTAGTCAACTTGAGGTCACTAGTGTAGTTCTGCACGATCACCAGTGATTAACACAACAACTGGGTCAAACCAGTTTGACTGATTCCAATGCAGATACTTTCTGACAGAAACACTAGAAAACTCATATACTGGATCATCTTTACACTTCTGATTATCTGACACATGATAGACATTATTATTCTCCACTTGACGTGAGATGAATTATTATTCTCTACTTGAAATAAATTATTATTCTCATCAGGAAATTTTTAAAATGTATTGATCAATTCACATGCAGGTGCCAGTCTACCAACATCGGCAGACAGAGAGGCAGGTAAACAACAGGGTGGTCGAACACATACCCAATTGGATTGACAGAATAATAAACAAAAACAGGAACCTGGCCAAGCCGACACATCACAAACCTTCTACGTCATTGACTGTAGGGTACATTTTGGAATAACAGTCACGTGATTGATAGGCACAATGTTTTTCAAGTGTTGATTAACACAAAAAATGGTCCCTTGTTAAAGTAATCGCCATTAATCGGCAGAAGCCAGTCTTTTGCAAACAGAAAAATATGATAGTCAGTTTAACATTACCATGGTAGACAATTGAAATTTCTGTGTGAATATGTGTATATTTCAGCTTAAAGGATTTATCTAACCACTTTAGTTTATGTTGTGTGATTTCTGGAGTATATATGTACCTGACGAGATGTAGCAAAATATGCCAGGCAATAAATTGCACAATCTATTGATTGTTTCTTAGTTATTCAAATATAACTTAAAATTAAATGAAAGACAAATTAGTAGATGATTTGGCCACATGCAATGGTACACACCCCAATGATTGGATTCAGGATGATGGCATGCAATAATTTCTCTGCTTTCTCCATTTCTTGAACAACTGAAATAATTGAATAATATCAGATAAGAAAGACATTTTCTAAGATAACTGTCCTCAATCCCCACATCTAAGATAATTGTCCTCAATTCCCACATCTAAGATAACTGTCCTCAATACCCACATCTAAGATAACTGCCCTCAATCCCCACATCTAAGATAACTGTCCTCAATCCCCACATCTAAGATAACTGTACTCAATCCCCCACATCTAAGATAACTGTCCTCAATCCCCCACATCTAAGATAAATGTACTCAATCCCCACATCTAAGATAACTTTCCTCAATCCCCCACATCTAAGATAACTGTACTCAATCCCCCACATCTAAGATAACTTTCCTCAATCCCCCACATCTAAGATAACTTTCCTCAATCCCCACATCTAAGATAACTGTCCTCAATCCCCCACATCTAAGATAACTGTCCTCAATCCCCACATCTAAGATAACTGTCCTCAATCCCAACATGTAAGATAAATGTTCTCGATCCCCACATGTAAGATAACTGTCCTCAATCCCCACATCTAAGATAACTGTACTCAATCCCCACATCTAAGATAACTGTCCTCAATCCCCCACATCTAAGATAACTTTCCTCAATCCCCACATCAAAGATAACTGTCCTCAATCCCCACATCTAAGATAACTGTCCTCAATCCCCACATCTAAGATAACTGTCCTCAATCCCCCACATCTAAGATAACTTTCCTCAATCCCCACATCTAAGATAACTGTCCTCAATCCCAACATGTAAGATAAATGTTCTCAATCCCCACATGTAAGATAACTGTCCTCAATCCCAACATCTAAGATAACTGTCCTCAATCCCCACATCTAAGATAACTGTCCTCAATCCCAACATGTAAGATAACTGTCCTCAATCCCCCACATCTAAGATAACTGTACTCAATCCCCACATCTAAGATAACTTATCTAAGATAGCTTATGGGAATGTCCCGAGTGCTGTGATGTCGGTTCCTAAATCAATCAATCAATCAATCAATCTAAGATAACTGTCCTCAATCCCCACATCTAAGATAACTGTCCTCAATCCCCCACATCTAAGATAACTGTCCTCAATCCCCACATCTAAGATAACTTTCCTCAATCCCCACATGTAAGATAACTGTCCTCAATCCCCATATCTAAGATAACTGTCCTCAATCCCCACATCTAAGATAACTGTCCTCAATCCCCACATCTAAGATAACTGTACTCAATCCCCACATCTAAGATAACTGTCCTCAATCACTACATCTAAGATAACTGTCCTCAATCCCCACATCTAAGATAACTGTCCTCAATCACTACATCTAAGATAACTGTCCCAATCACTACATCTAAGATAATTGTCCTCAATCCCCACATCTAAGATAACTGTCCTCAATCCCCACATCTAAGATAACTGTCCTCAATCCCCACATCTAAGATAACTGTCCTCAATCCCCACATCTAAGATAACTGTCCCCAATCACTACATCTAAGATAACTGTCCTCAATCCCCACATCTAAGACAACTGTCCTCAATCCCCATATCTAACTGTCCTCAATCCCAACATCTAAGATAACTGTCCTCAATCCCCACATCTAAGATAACTGTCCTCAATCCCCACATCTAAGATAACTGTCCTCAATCCCCATATCTAACTGTCCTCAATCTCAACATATAAGATAACTGTCCTCAATCCCCACATCTAAGATAACTGTCCTCAATCCCCACATCTAAGATAACTGTCCTCAATCCCCATATCTAACTGTCCTCAATCCCAACATCTAAGATAACTGTCCTCAATCCCCACATCTAAGATAACTGTCCTCAATCCCCATATCTAAAAAACAACAAAGAACATGTAACAAAGAACATGTAACAAACAACATACAACATGTAGCAAACAACATGTAACAAACAACAGACAACATGTAACAACAACATGTAACAAACAACATGTAACAAACAACATGTAACACACAACATGTAACAAACAACACACAACATGTAACAAACAACATGTAACAAACAACACACAATATGTAACAAACAACATGTAACAAACAACATGTAACAAACAACATGTAACAAACAACATGTAACAAACAACACACAACATGTAACAAACAACACACAACATGTAACAAACAACACACAACATGTAACAAACAACACACAACATGTAACAAAAAAACATGTAACAAACAACACACAACATGTAACAAACAACACACAACATGTAAGGAACAACACATAACATGTAAAAAACAACACACAACATGTAAGAAACAACAAACATGTAACAAACGACACACAACATGTAAGAAACAACAAACAACATGTAACAAACAACACATAACATGTAACAAACAACATGTAACAAACAACATGTAACAAACAACACACAACATGTAAGAAACAACAAACAACATGTAACAAACAACACATAACATGTAACAAACAACATGTAACAAACAACACAAATGTAAGAAATAACACACGACATGTAACAAATAACACACGACATGTAAATAACAACACACGACATGTAACAAACAACACACAACATGTAACAAACAACACACGACATGTAACAAACAACACACAACATGTAACAAACAACACACAACATGTAACAAACAAAACACAACATGTAACAAACAACACACAACATGTAACAAACAACACACAACATGTAATAAACAACACACAACATGTAACAAACAACAAGTAACAAACAACATGTAACAAACAACAAGTAACAAACAACATGTAACAAACAACATGCAACATGTAACAAACAACACACATGTAACAAACAACATGTAACAAACAACATGCAACAAACAACATGTAACAAACAACACACAACATGTAACAAACAACACACAACATGTAACAAACAACACACAACATGTAAAAAACAACATGTAACAAACAACACACAACATGTAACAAACAACTTGTAACAAACAACACACAACATGTAACAAACAACACACAACATGTAACAAACAACACACAACATGTAACAAACAACACACAACATGTAACAAACAACACAGAACATGTAACAAACAACACACAACATGTAACAAACAACATGTAACAAACAACATGTAACAAACAACATGAAACAAACAACATGTAACAAACAACAAACAACATGTAACAAACAACACACAACATGCAACAAACAATATGTAACAAACAACACACAACATATAACAAACAACATGTAACAAACAACATGTAACAAACAACATGTAATAAACAACACACAACATGTAACAAACAACACACAACATGTAACACAAAAACAACACATAACATGTAACAAACAACATGAAACACACAACATACAACAAACAAAATGCTACAAACCTTGCAGAAATGTCTTGTCCCAGTTCTCAATGACAGTATTTCTGAAACAAAAACACAGTTACAGTTTGTACATGGTACAGGTGACACTGTTTGTACATGGTACAGTTGACATTGTACATGGTCCAGTTGACACAGTTTGTACATGGTACAGTTGACGGACATCATTGTGTATGATGATATGTACTGGTGATACAACACGTAAGACATTCACATAGATTAGGTAGTAAAGTATAACCTTTACGTAACTTCACCAGGTGCTCTGGTTGAGAGCTGATTCTCCCAAACGACAAATCTCACCTGTATTGTAAATCTGCCACATATCCAGACATACTGTCAGCAACCAGAGAAGTTGTATAAAGATTTTACTTGACTATCTAATCTATGTGAATGTCTTACGTGTTGTATCACCAGCACAAATCATCATACCACCAACCAGCATGTTGTTAAATGATATTGATACGTAATAAACAGAGTTGTACAGGCCCCCCCCCCCCCCCCCCCAAAAAAAAAAAACAACAAACAAACAAACAAACAAACCGGAACCCATATAAAGTTTATTAAATATTACAAAGGTCAAGCAAATTTCTTGAAATTTGGTGAACGTAAACTTCAGTCAGCGTACAATCATTTCCAAAAGTTTCAGTTACCTCGGGTGCTTTACATCAAAGTTATCTTCTTTCCAAAATATGCTCTAAATGGCCTCCGCAGCATTGGATGCACACTCCATGCTGACCAGTATCCCCTGAAATCATTCTCTCAGCCAGGATAGAGAGTTAATTGATGTGTGTGGGGTGGCCCCGTCTTGCTGGAACAACGGTTGACCTTGACCCAATCCTCTGTGTTATCCCAATGATGCCCAAAACTTTCTCATTCCGTTTTGTGTGTGTGGGTCACCCTGCAGATATACTGTAAGACTGTGCTTATGACATTTGTGACAGTCATGAGAGAGACTGTGTACTAATGACATTTGTGATTGTTGTAAGAAATACTGTGTGCTAATGACATTTATGACTGTCATGAAGGATACTGTAAGACTGTGCTAATGACATTTGTGACTGTCATGAGAGAGACTATGAGACTGTGCTAATGACATTTGTGACTGTCATGAGAGAGACTATGAGACTGTGCTGGTGACATTTGTGATTGTCATTAGAGAGACTATGAGACTATTCTAATGACAATTGCGACTGTCATGAGAGATACTGTACTACTGACATTTGTGACTGTCAGGACAGATACTGTGTGCTAATGACATCTGTGACTGTCATGAGAGATACTGTGCTACTGACATTTGTGACGGTCAGGACAGATACAGTGTGCAAATAACATTTGTGACTGTCATGAGGATTGCTAGACATTGTGACTGTCAGAAGATACTTGTCTAATAACTTGTGACTGTCAGAAGATACTGTGTCTAATGACTTGACTGTCATGAAGAACTTGGGAAATGACATTGATTGTAAGAGTACTGTGTGCTAAGAACTGTGACTGTCATGAGAGAATACTGTGTGCTAACATTACTGTGAAGATTGTGACTATGACATTTTGCTGCTAGACAGAATACTGTGTGCTAATGACATTGTGACTGTCATGAGAGATACTGTGTGCTATGATTTGTGACTGTCAGGACAGATACTGTGTGCTAATGAATTTGTGACTGTCATGAGAGTACTGTGTGTAATTGGATGTCAGAGTACTGTGCTACTGACTTTGTGACTGTCAGAAGATACTGTGTGCTAATGACATTTGGACTGTTGGAGATACTGTGTAAGACATCTTGTGTGCTAAGATACTGTGTGCTAATGTCATTTGTGACTGTCTGTAGGATACTGTGTGTAATGACATTTGTGACCTGTCAGGAGATACTGTGTGCTAATGACATTTGTGACTGTCATGAGATACTGTGTGCTAATGACATTTGTGTGTAAGAATTGTGTTCATGGAACTGTGCTGAGACATTGTGCTGTCATGAACTTTGTAGTACTTTGTGAGAGTATGTGTGCTAATGTTGCTACTGTCATGAAGATACTGGTGCTAATGACATTTGTGACTGTCATGGAGATATGTGTGCAATGACATTTGTGACTGTCATGAGATACTGTGTGCTAATGACATTGGGGATTCATGAAGTCTGTGTGCTAATGACATTTGTGACTGTCGGATCTGTGTGCTAATGACATTTGTGACTTCATGAGAATACTTGTGCTAATGCATTTGTGACTGTCATGAGAGATACTATGAATGTCTAATGAATATTGACTGTCATAAAATTGTGACTGTCAGAGGAACTTTGAATATTGGACTGTCATGAGAGATACTGTGTGCTAATGACATTTGTGACAGAAGTACTTGCTTGTATTTAGACTGTATGGGATACGTCTCTTACATTTGAGAGATACTGTGCATGAATTGTGATTATGAGAGATTCACTAGACATTTGTGACTGTCAGGACAGATACTGTGTGCTAATAACATCTGTGACTGTCATGAGATACGTTCTACTGACATTTGATGCGATCGACATACTGTGTGCTAATGACATTTGTGACTGTCAATGAATTGTGTGCTAATGACATCTGTGACTGTCATGAGAGATACTGTGCTACTGACATTTGTGCTGTCAGAAGATACTGTGTGCTAATGACATTTGTGACTGTCAGAGAATACTGGGGCTAATGACATTTGTGACTGTCATGAGAGTACTGTGTGCTAATGACTTTGTGACTGTCATGAGAATACTGTGTGCTAATGACATTTGTGACTGTCATGAGAGATACTGTGTGCTAATTACATTTGTGACTGTCATGAGAGATATTGTGTGCTAATCATATTTGTGACTTCATGAGAGATACTGTTTGCTAATGACATTTGTGACTGTCATGAGAGATACTGTGTGCTAATGACATTTGTGACTGTCATGAGAGATACTGTGTGCTAATGACATTTGTGACTGTCATGAGAGATACTGTGTGCTAATGACATTTGTGACTGTCATGAGAGATACTGTGTGCTAATGAGATTTGTGACTGTCATGAGAGATACTGTGTGCTAATGACATTTGTGACTGTCATGAGAGGATACTGTGTGCTAATGACATTTGTGACTGTCATGACAGATACTGTGTGCTAATGACATTTGAGACTGTCAGGAAGATACTGTGTGCTAATGACATTTGTGACTGTCATGAGAGATACTGTGTGCTAATGACATTGTGACTGTCATGAGAGATACTGTGTGCTATGACATTTGTGACTGTCATGAGAGATACTGTGTGCTAATGACATTGTGACTGTCATGAGCAGATACTGTGTGCTAATGACATTTGTGACTGTCAGGACAGATACTGTGTGCTAATGACATTTGTGACTGTCATGAGAGATACTGTGTGCTAATCACAATTGTGACTGTCATGAGAGATACTGTGTGCTAATGACATTTGTGACTGTCATGAAGATACTGTGTGCTAATGACATTTGTGACTGTCATGAGAGATACTGTGTGCTAATGACATTTGTGACTGTCATGAGAGATACTGTGTGCTAATGACATTTGTGACTGTCAGGACAGATACTGTGTGCTAATGACATTTGTGACTGTCATGAGAGATACTGTGTGCTAATGACATCTGTGACTGTCATGAGAGATACTGTGTGCTAATGACATTTGTGACTGTCATGAGAGATACTGTGTGCTAATGACATTTGTGACTGTCATGAGAGATACTGTGTGCTAATGACATTTGTGACTGTCATGAGAGATACTGTGTGCTAATGAATTTGTGACTGTCATGAGAGATACTGTGTGCTAATGACATTTGTGACTGTCATGAGAGATACTGTGTGCTAATCACATTTGTGACTGTTATGAGAGATACTGTGTGCTAATGAAATTTGTGACTGTCATGACAGATATACTGTGTGACTAATGGCATTTGTGACTGTCATGAGAGATACTGTGTGCTAATGGCATTTGTGACTGCCATGAGAGATACTGTGTGATAAATGACATTTGTGAATGTCATGAGAGATACTGTGTGCTAATGACATTTGTGACTGTCAGGACGAGATACTGTGTGCTAATGACATTTGTGACTGTCAGGAGAGATACTGTGTGCTAATGACATTTGTAGACTGTCATGAGAGATACTGTGTGCTAATGACATTTGTGACTGTCATGAGAGATACTGTGTGCTAATGACATTTGTGACTGTCATGAGAGATACTGTGTGCTAATGACATTGGTGACTGTCATGAGAGATACTGTGTGCTAATGACATTTGTGACTGTCATGAGAGATACTGTGTGCTAATCACATTTGTGACTGTCATGAGAGATACTGTGTGCTAATGACATTGTGACTGTCATGAGAGATACTGTGTGCTAATGACATTTGTGACTGTCATGAGAGATACTGTGTGCTAATCACATTTGTGACTGTCATGAGAGATACTGTGTGCTAATGACATTTGTGACTGTCATGAGAGATACTGTGTGCTAATGACATTTGTGAATGTCAGGACAGATACTGTGTGCTAATGACATTTGTGACTGTCATGAGAGGATACTGTGTGCTAATGACATTTGTGACTGTCATGAGAGATACTGTGTGCTAATGACATTTGTGACTGCATGAGAGAATACTGTGTGCTAATGACATTTGTGACTGTCATGAGAGATACTGTGTGCTAATGACAATTTGTGCAATGTCATGAGAGATACTGTGTGCTAATGACATTTGTGACTGTCATGAGAGATACTGTGTGCTAATGACATTTGTGAATGCCATGAGAAGATACTGTGTGCTAATGACATTTGTGACTGTCATGAGAGATACTGTGTGGCTAATCGACAATTTGTGACTGTCATGAGAGATACTGTGTGCTAATGACATTTGTGACTGTCATGAGAGATACTGTGTGCTAATCACATTTGTGACTGTCATGAGAGATACTGTGTGCTAATGACATTTGTGACTGTCAGGACAGATACTGTGTGCTAATGACATTTGAGACTGTCATGAGAGATACTGTGTGCTAATGACCATTTGTGACCTGTCATGAGAGATACTGTGTGCTAATGACATTGTGCTGTCATGAGAGATACTGTGTGCTAATGACATTTGTGACTGTCATGAGAGATCGTGTGCTAATACATTTGTGACTGTCAGGAACAGATACTGTGTGCTAATGACATTTGGGAATTCATGAGAGATACTGTGTTGCTAATGACCATTTGTGACTGTCATGAGAGATACTGTGTTGATCATGACATTTGGACTGTCATGAGAGATACTGTGTGCTAATGACATTTGTGACTGTCATGAGAGATACTGTGTGCTAATGACATTTGTGACTGTCATGAGAGATACTGTGTGCTAATCGACATTTGTGACTGCTCATGAGAGATACTGTGTGCTAATGACATTTGTGAATGTCATGAGAGATACTGTGTGCTAATGACATTTGTGACTGTCATGAGAGATACTGTGTGCTAATGACATTTGTGACTGTCATGAGAGATACTGTGTGCTAATGACATTTGTGACTGTCATGAGAGATACTGTGTGCTAATGACATTTGTGACTGTCATGAGAGATACTGTGTGCTAATGACATTTGTGACTGTCATGAGAGATACTGTGTGCTAATGACATTTGTGACTGTCATGAGAGATACTGTATGTTAATGATATTTGTGACTGTCATGAGATATACTGTGTGCTAATGACATTTGTGACTGTCATGAGAGATACTGTGTGCTAATGACATTGTGACTGTCATGAGAGATACTGTGTGCTAATGACATTTGTGACTGTCATGAGAGATACTGTGTGCTAATGACATTTGTGACTGTCAGGACAGATACTGTGTGATACTGACATTTGTGACTGTCATGAGAGATACTGTGTGCTAATGACATTTGTGACTGTCATGAGAGATACTGTGTGCTAATCACATTTGTGACTGTTATGAGAGATACTGTGTGCTAATGACATTTGTGACTGTCAGGACAGATACTGTGTGCTAATGACATTTGTGACTGTCATGAGAGATACTGTGTGCTAATGACATTTGTGACTGCCATGAGAGATACTGTGTGCTAATGACATTTGTGAATGTCATGAGAGATACTGTGTGCTAATGACATTTGTGACTGTCATGAGAGATACTGTGTGCTAATGACAGTTGTGACTGTCAGGACAGATACTGTGTGCTAATGACATTTGAGACTGTCATGAGAGATACTGTGTGCTAATGACATTTGTGACTGTCATGAGAGATACTGTGTGCTAATGACATTTGTGACTGTCATGAGAGATACTGTGTGCTAATGACATTTGTGACTGTCATGAGAGATACTGTGTGCTAATGACATTTGTGACTGTCATGAGAGATACTGTGTGCTAATGACATTTGTGACTGTCATGAGAGATAATGTGTGCTAATGACATTTGTGACTGTCAGGAAGATACTGTGTGCTAATGACATTTGTGAATGTCATGAGAGATACTGTGTGCTAATGGCATTTGTGACTGCCATGAGAGATACTGTTGTGCTAATGACATTGTGAATGTCATGGAGAGATACTGGTGCTAATGAACATTTGTGACTGTCATGAGAGATACTGTGTGCTAATGACATTTTGAAACTGTCAGGACAGATACTGTGTTGCTAATGACATTTGAGACGGTCATGAGAGATACTGTGTGCTAATGACATTTGTGACTGTCATGAGAGATACTGTGTGCTAATGACATTTGTGACTGTCATGAGAGATACTGTTGCTAATGACATTTGTGACTGTCCATGAGAGATACTGTGTGCTAATGACATTTGTGACTGTCATGACGAGATACTGTGTGCTAATGACATTTGTGACTGTCATGAGAGATACTGTGTGCTAATGACATTTGTGACTGTCATGAGAGATACTGTGTGCTAATGAAATCTGTGACTGTCATAAGAGATACTGTGTGCTAATCACATTTGTGACTGTCATGAGAGATACTGTGTGCTAATCACATTTGTGACTGTCATGAGAGATACTATGTGCTAATGACATCTGTGAATGCCAGGACAGATACTGTTTGCTAATGACATTTGTGACTGTCATGAGAGATACTGTGTGCTAATGACATTTGTGAATGCCAGGACAGATACTGTGCTAATGACATTTGTGACTGTCATGAGAGATACTGTGTGCTAATGACATTTGTGACTGTCATGAGAGATACTGTGTGCTAATCACATTTGTGACTGTCATGAGAGATACTGTGTGCTAATGACATTTGTGACTGCCATGAGAGATACTGTGTGCTAATGACATTTGTGAATGTCATGAGAGATACTGTGTGCTAATGACATTTGTGACTGTCATGAGAGATACTGTGTGCTAATGACATTTGTGACTGTCAGGACAGATACTGTGTGCTAATGACATTTGAGACTGTCATGAGAGATACTGTGTGCTAATGACATTTGTGACTGTCATGAGAGATACTGTGTGCTAATGACATTTCTTACTGTCATGAGAGATACTGTGTGCTAATGACATTTGTGACTGTCATGAGAGATACTGTGTGCTAATGACATTTGTGACTGTCATGAGAGATACTGTGTGTGAATGACATTTGAGACT
Source organism: Cepaea nemoralis (assembly GCA_014155875.1). Lineage (NCBI taxonomy): Eukaryota > Metazoa > Mollusca > Gastropoda > Stylommatophora > Helicidae > Cepaea > Cepaea nemoralis. The sequence continues at coordinate 102,213 of JACEFZ010027536.1, read as the reverse complement.
GTCATGAGAGATACTGTGTGTTATTGATATTTGTGACTGTCATGAGATATACTGTGTGCTAATGATATTTGTGACTGTCATGAGAGATACTGTGTGCTAATGACATTTGTGACTGTCATAAGAGGTACTGTGTGCTAATGACATTTGTGAATGTCATGAGATACTGCCTGTTGCCCCTAGGGTTGTTTGTTTAGTGTGATGTGCTCACCTGGCCTGGTGGGTGTAGTTAAAACCAATCAGAACCGGCATGAACACATCCGGTCTGGCCAGGCAGTAGTCCAGCTGACCAGCCACAAACGGTGCTGACATTCCACAAGTGATGCCCACAAACACAACCTGAGTCTTCTCTTTGGTCGCCTGTAAATATCACATCATGAGAACATCAGTCTTCTCTCTGGTTGCCTATAAACATCCTATCATGAAAACATCAGTCATCTCTTTGGTTGCCTATAAACATCCTATCATGAAAACATCAGTCATCTCTTTGGTTGCCTATAAACATCCTATCATGAAAACATCAGTCACCTCCTTGGTTGCCTATAAACATTATATCATGAAAACATCAGTCATCTTTCTGGTCATCTATAAACATCAGTCATCTTTCTGATCATCTGTAAACATCACATCATGAGAACATCAGTCATCTCTCTGGTTGCATATAAACATCATATCATGAAAAAATCAGTCATCTCTCTAGTCACCCCCAAACATCATATCAAGAAAACGTCTTCTCTTTGGTTGAGAGCACACATCACATCATGAGCACATCGACATTGTAAGTAATGGATGACTGAAGAAATTTTACAACTAATTGAAACAAGAAGACACAACAACAATAATCCTGGCAAATATGAAGAGATTCACTGAAAAGTCAGAACATTATAGTAAGGAGGCTAAAAGAAGCTTGGCTCGAGAAAACTTGCAATGAAATTGAAAAATAGCACAACAGTATACATACCCAATTAATGCACAAAAGAATTCAGGATCTTATTAATAAAAGAACACGTACATCAACAAGCTGACTAAAAACAAAAGGTATAAAAATTGTATTAGAAAAAGATCATATTCTACGTGTATGGTCAGATTACGTGAAATAATGATAATAGAGAAAAACAGTATGATATTCAAAATAATAGTGAAGGACCATCAATTTTGAAGATGGAAGTTTAAAATGCTAACCATATGAAAACAGGCAAGACGCCCGGTTCAGACAACATAACAACAGAAATGATTAATGTTTTAGAAGAATATGGAATAGACCTAGTCACAGACTGCTGAACACAATATATGATACTGGAGATATACCTCCTGAATTATGTAATTCTATATTTATTGCAATCCCAAAGAAATCAGGAGCCTTGGAATGTGATCAACATCGAACAATTAGTATAATGAGCCACATCACAAAGATTTTGCTAAGAATTATCATGCAAAGAGTGAGGAAGAAAATACAACCTGAAATAGGGGAAGAACAATGCGGGTTTGTAGAAATGTTTGTAGAAGCTGTGTAAATACTGAGAACATTAATTGAATGTTCTATAGAAGTAAATAAAGATCTATATCTTTGATTTATTGACTATACAAAGCTTTCGATAAATTATGACATGTCAACATGGTAGAGATGCTTGCAGATCTACAAATTGATGGTAAAGACATTAGACTTATAAAAAATATATATTGGAAACAACAAGCTGCCATAAGGATTGATAATGAAGTAGGTCAATATCAGCCTATTAAGAGAGGTGTTAGGCAGGGATGTGTAATGTCTCCAGATCTTTTTTCCCTGTACAGTGAAAATATTTTCAGAAATGTAGAAGATATGAAAGGAATCATCATTGGGGGGATGTAACATCAATAACACATATGCAGATGATACAGTATTGATTGCAGACAATGAGCAGAATCTGTAATATTTAGTAGATGCAGTTGTTGCACACAGTGAACAACGAGGGTAAGAATTAAATTGTAAGAAGATAGGTTATGGTCATCACTAGGAAAGAGGAAATACTACAATGTAATATACAAGTAAACGGGAATATTCTTAAACAAATAAATCTGTAAAATTATTTTGGAACAGTCATAACATCTGATGGGAGATGCCTTGAAGAAATTAGAATAAGAATCACCATGGTGAAGGCAGCCTTTTGCAAGATGAACAACAGAGAAAAAAAAAAAGTGTTGAGGTGCTACATAGAACTTGTACTTTTGTATGGATATGAAGCTTGGACAATGAGCAGTCAAGCTGAAAAACATCTGATGGCTGTGAAAATGTGGTTTCTGAGGAAAATGCAAAGAATACCATGGACAGACAGAAAAATAAATTACCAAGTCCTACAGGAAACAAATGAAAATCATACACTGATTAGCGAAATTAGATGGAGAGTCCAAATTTTGGGTCACATTATGAGAAGAAATAAATTGGATAACTTGGTGACAACTGGCAAGATCGAGGGGATGAGAACAAGGGGAAGACAGAGAAGTAAATACATGGATGGCTTGGCCACATGGCATGGTTGAGACAAGAACACAGAGCTGATCCACTACTCTGGTGGTCGAGTGAGATGGCGAAACATGACCGTCCAAGCTTATCGGCATGGCACATGAGTGAATGTAGCCATAGAACAAAACATGTGTCCCAGAATGTACCAATAGAACAACAAATGTGTCCCAGAATGTAGCAATAGAACAACAAATGTGTCCCAGAATGTAGCAATAGAACAACAAAAGTGTCCCAGAATGTAGCAATAGAACAACAAATGTGTCCCAGAATGTAGCAATAGAACAACAAATGTATCCCAGAATGTAGCAATAGAACAACAAATGTGTCCCAGAATGTAGGAATAGAACAACAAATGTGTCCCAGAATGTAGCAATAGAACAACAAATGTGTCCCAGAATGTAGAAATAGAACAACAAATGTACCCCAGAATGTAGCAATAGAACAACAAATGTGCCCCAGAATGTACCAATAGAACAACAAATGTGTCCCAGAATGTAGCAATAGAACAACACTGTCCCAGAATGTAGCAATAGAACAAAACATGTCCCAGAATGTAGCAATAGAACAAAACATGTCCCAGAATGTACCAATAGAAGAAAACATGTGCCCCAGAATGTAGCAATAGAACAACAAATGTGCCCCAGAATGGTGCAATAGAACAAAACATGCCCCAGAATGTAGCAATAGAATAAAACAAATGTGCCCCAGAATGTAGCAATAGAACAACAAATGTGTCCCAGAATGTAGCAATAGAACAACAAATGTGCCCCAGAATGTAGCAATAGAACAACAAATGTGCCCCAGAATGTACCAATAGAAGAAAACATGTGCCCCAGAATGTAGCAATAGAACAACAAATGTGCCCCAGAATGTAGCAATAGAACAACAAATGTGTCCCAGAATGTAGCAATAGAAGAAAACATGTGCCCCAGAATGTAGCAATAGAACAACAAATGTGCCCCAGAATGTAGCAATAGAACAACAAATGTGCCCCAGAATGTAGCAATAGAACAAAACATGCCCCAGAATGTACCACTAAAAGAAAACATGTGCCCCGGAATGTAGCAATAGAACAACAAATGTGTCCCAGAATGTAGCAATAGAACAACAAATGTGCCCCAGAATGTAGCAATAGAACAACAAATGTGTCCCAGAATGTAGCAATAGAACAACAAATGTGCCCCAGAATGTAGCAATAGAACAACAAATGTGCCCCAGAATGTACCAATAGAAGAAAACATGTGCCCCAGAATGTAGCAATAGAACAACAAATGTGCCCCATAATGTAGCAATAGAACAACAAATGTGTCCCAGAATGTGGCAATAGAACAACAAATGTGTCCCAGAATGTAGCAATAGAACAACAAATGTGTCCCAGAATGTAGCAATAGAACAACAAATGTGTCCCAGAATGTAGCAATAGAACAACAAATGTGTCCCAGAATATAGCAATAGAACAACAAATGTGTCCCAGAATATAGCAATAGAACACAAAATATGTCCCAGAATGTATCAATAGAACAAAACATGTGTCCCAGAATGTAGCAATGAACCAAACATGTGTCACCAGAATGTAGCAACAGACCAAACATGTCACACAATGTAGTCATAGAACAAAACATGTGTCACAGAATGTAGCAATGAACCAAACATGTGTCACCAGAATGTAGCAACAGACCAAACATGTCACACAATGTAGTCATAGAACAAAACATGTGTCACAGAATGTAGATACAGAACAGAAGATGTGTCACAGAATGTAGCCAGAGAACAACACGTGTGTCACAGAATGTAGCCACAGAACAACATGTGTCACAGAATGTAGCCACAGAACAACACGTGTGTCACAGAATGTAGCCACAGAACAACACATGTCACAGAATGTAGCCACAGAACAACACATGTGTCACAGAATGTAGCCACAGAACAACACGTGTGTCACAGAATGTAGCCACAGAACAACACGTGTGTCACATAATGTAGCCACAGAACAACACGTGTGTCACAGAATGTAGCCACAGAACAACACATGTCACAGAATGTAGCCACAGAACAACACGTGTCACAGAATGTAGCCAGAGAACAACAAACGTGTCACAGAATGTAGCCACAGAACAACACATGTCACAGAATGTAGCCACAGAATAACACATGTCACAGAATGTAGCCACAGAACAACACGTGTCACAGAATGTAGCCACAGAACAACACATGTCACAGAATGTAGCCACAGAACACACATGTCACAGAATGTAGCCACAGAACACACGTGTCACAGCACGTAGCCACAGAACAACACATGTGTCACAGAATGTAGCCAGAGAACAACCCAGGACTGACCTCTTCCAGGACGTGAGCGCCCTCTACAGGATCATCTTCTGCCAGCTCCGTGGACTTGAACAGGGCTCTAGAGATGTCAATGTGTCCGGTTGAGTTGATGATCACAGTACATTAGACAAGAGTTGATGATCGCAGTACATTAGACTAGAGTTGATCACAGTACATTAGACAAGAGTTGATGGTCACAGTACATTAGACTAGAGTTGATGGTCACAGTACATTAGACTAGAGTTGATGGTCACAGTACATTAGACTAGAGTTGATGATCACAGTACATAAGGCAAGAGTTGATGGTCACAGTACATTAGACTAGAGTTGATGATCACAGTACATTAGACTAGAGTTGATGATCACAGTACATAAGGCAAGAGTTGATGGTCACAGTACATTAGACTAGAGTTGATGGTCACAGTACATTAGACTAGAGTTGATGGTCACAGTACATTAGACTAGAGTTGATGATCACAGTACATTAGGTTAGAGTTGATGGTTACAGTACATTAGACTAGAGTTGATGGTCACAGTACATTAGACTAGAATTGATGGTCACAGTACATTAGGTTAGAGTTGATGGTCACAGTACATTAGACTAGAGTTGATGGTCACAGTACATTAGACTAGAGTTGATGGTCACAGTACATTAGGTTAGAGTTGATGGTCACAGTACATTAGACTAGAGTTGATGGTCACAGTACATTAGACTAGAGTTGATGATCACAGTACATAAGGCAAGAGTTGATGGTCACAGTACATTAGACTAGAGTTGATGGTCACAGTACATTAGACTAGAGTTGATGATCACAGTACATAAGGCAAGAGTTGATGGTCACAGTACATTAGACTAGAGTTGATGGTCACAGTACATTAGACTAGAGTTGATGGTCACAGTACATTAGACTAGAGTTGATGATCACAGTACATAAGGCAAGAGTTGATGGTCACAGTACATTAGACTATAGTTGATGGTCACAGTACATTAGACTAGAGTTGATGGTCACAGTACATTAGACTAGAATTGATGGTCACAGTACATTAGGTTAGAGTTGATGGTTACAGTACATTAGACTAGAGTTGATGGTCACCATACATTAGACAAGAGTTGATGATCACAGATATATTAGACTAGAGTTGATGGTCACAGTACATTAGACTAGAGTTGATGGTCACAGTACATTAGACTAGAATTGATGGTCACAGTACATTAGGTAAGAGTTGATGGTTACAGTACATTAGACTAGAGTTGATGGTCACCATACATTAGACTAGAGTTGATGGTCACCATACATTAGACAAGAGTTGATGATCACAGTTATATTAGACTAGAGTTGATGGTCACAGTCCATTAGACAAGAGTTGATGGTGGTCACAGTACATTAGACAAGAGTTGATGATCACAGTACATTAGACAAGAGTTAATGATCACAGTACATTAGACAAGAGTTAATGATCACAGTACATTAGACTAGATGGTCACCATACATTACACAGACAGACAGACAGACAGACAGACAGACAGGCAGGCAGGCAGGCAGGCAGGCAGGCAGGCAGGCAGGCAGACAGAGATGATAGTCCCAGCTGTTTAGTTGTCTGTTGCTGAGTTTATGATCTGTTTATGCAGCAGGAATTCTGTTTAGTAGTAACAGTACACAGCAAACTGACACACAGATAAACCAAAAAAAAACCACGCACGCACGCACACACACAAACACACACACAACCGTGATACACTGACACACATAACTACAATTGTAATACACTGTAACACAATTACGATCATGACAGGCTGACACACAACTACACTTGTGATACACATAACACACAACTACAATCATGATACACTGACACAACTACAATGTTAATACACAGACACTCAACAACAATCCTGATGCATAACACACAACTACAATCATGATGCATAACAGACAATTACAATGTTGATACACTGACACTCAACAACAATCATGACACGCTGGTAGATATAACAAACAACTACAATCATGACACACTGATACATATAACACACAACTACAATCATGACATATTGATACATATAACACACAACTACAATCATGACATATTGATACATATAACACACAACTACAATCATGACACACTGATAGATATAACACACAACTACAATCATGACATATTGATACATATAACACACAACTACAATCATGACACACTGATAGATATAACACACAACTACAATCATGACACACTGATAGATATAACACACAACTAAAATCATGACATATTGATACATATAACACACAACTACAATCATGACATATTGATACATATAACACACAACTACATTCATGACACACTGATAGATATAACACACAACTACAATCATGACACATTGATACATATAACACACAACTACAATCATGACATATTAATACATATAACACACAAATACAATCATGACATATTGATTCATATAACACACAACTACAATCATGACATATTGATACATATAACACACAACTACAATCATGACACACACAACTACAATCATGATACACTGACACTCAAATACAATCGTGATACACTGACACACATAAAACACTACTACAATCATGATACACTGACACACATAACACACTACTACAATCATGATACACTGACACACATAACACACTACTACAATCATGATACACTGACACACATAACACACAACTACAAAAATGATACACTGACACACAAAACACACAACTACAATCATGATACACTGACACACGAAACACACAACTACAATCATGATACACTGACACACGAAACACACTACTACAATCATCATACACTGATGCAACTACAAACATGATACACTGACACAACAACAACAATGATACATGAACACATAACTATAATCATGACACACATAACACACAACTATAATCTTGACACATATAACTATAATCAAGACACACATAACACACAACTACAATCATGACTCACATAACTACAATCATGACACACAAAACTATAATCATGACACACATAACACACAACTACAATTATGACATACATAACACACAACTACAATCATGACATACATAACTATAATCATGATATACATAACTATAATCATGATACACATAACTACAATCATGACACACATAACTATAATTATGACACACATAACACACAACTACAATCATGACACACATAACACACAACTACAATCATGACACACATAACTACAATCATGACACACATAACATACAACTACAATCATGACACACATAACACACAACTACAATCATGAAACACATAACATACAACTACAATCATGACACACATAACTACAATCAGGACACACATAACTACAATCATGACACACATAACTACAATCATGACACACATAACATACAACTACAATCATGACACACATAACACACAACTACAATCATGACACACATAACATACAACTACAATCATGACACACATAACATACAACTACAATCATGACACACATAACATACAACTACAATCATGACACACATAACACACAACTACAATCATGACACACATAACACACAACTACAATCATGACACACATAACATACAACTACAATCATGACACACATAACATACAACTACAATCATGACACACATAACATACAACTACAATCATGACACACATAACATACAACTACAATCATGACACACATAACATACAACTACAATCATGACACACATAACATACAACTACAATCATGACACACATAACATACAACTACAATCATGACACACATAACATACAACTACAATCATGACACACATAACACACAACTGCAATCATGACACACATAACATACAACTACAATCATGACACACATAACTACAATCATTACACACATAACACACAACTACAATCATGACACACATAACATACAACTACAATCATGACACACATAACTATAATCATGACACACATAACACACAACTACAATCATGACACACATAACTACAATCATGACACACATAACACACAACTACAATCATGACACACATAACTACAATCATGACACACATAACACACTACTATAATCATGACACACATAACTACAATCATGACACACATAACTACAATCATGACACACATAACTACAATCACGACACACATAACTACAATCATGACACACATAACTACAATCATGACACACATAACTACAATCATGACACACATAACACATAACTATAATCATGACATACATAACACATAACTACAATCATGACACACAACTACAATCATGACACACATAACTACAATCATGACATACATAACACATAACTACAATCATGACACACATAACTACAATCATGACACACATAACACACAACTACAATCATGACACACATAACACACAACTACAATCATGACACACATAACACACAACTACAATCATGACACACATAACACACAACTATGATCATGACACACATAACTACAATCATGACACACATAACACACAACTACAATCATGACACACATAACACACAACTACGATCATGACACACATAACTACAATCATGACATACATAACACATAACTACAATCATGACACACATAACACACAACTACAATCATGACACACATAACACACACTACAATCATGACACACATAACACACAACTACAATCATGACACACATAACACACAACTACGATCATGACACACATAACTACAATCATGACACACATAACACACAACTACGATCATGACACACATAACACACAACTACAATCATGACACACATAACACACAACTACAATCGTGACACACATAACACACAACTACAATCATGACACACATAACACACAACTACAATCATGACACACATAACACACAACTACAATCATGACACACATAACTACAATCATGACACACATAACACACAACTACAATCATGACGCACATAACTACAATCATGACATACATAACACACAACTACAATCATGACACACATAACTACAATCATGACACACATAACACATAACTACAATCATGACACACAACTACAATCATGACACACATAACTACAATCATGACACACATAACACACAACTACAATCATGACACACATAACACACAACTACAATCATGACACACATAACACACAACTACGATCATGACACACATAACTACAATCATGACACACATAACACACAACTACGATCATGACACACATAACACACAACTACAATCATGACACACATAACACACAACTACAATCATGACACACATAACACACAACTACAATCATGACACACATAACTACAATCATGACACACATAACACACAACTACAATCATGACGCACATAACTACAATCATGACATACATAACACACAACTACAATCATGACACACATAACTACAATCATGACACACATAACACATAACTACAATCATGACACACAACTACAATCATGACACACATAACTATAATCATGACACACATAACACACAACTACAATCATGACACACATAACTACAATCATGACATACATAACACACAACTACAATCATGACACACATAACTACAATCATGACACACATAACACATAACTACAATCATGACACACAACTACAATCATGACACACATAACTATAATCATGACACACATAACACACAACTACAATCATGACATACATAACACATAACTACAATCATGACACACATAACACACAACTACAATCATGACACACATAACACACAACTACAATCATGACACACATAACACACAACTATGATCATGACACACATAACTACAATCATGACACACATAACACACAACTACAATCATGACACACATAACACACAACTACGATCATGACACACATAACTACAATCATGACATACATAACACATAACTACAATCATGACACACATAACTACAATCATGACACACATAACACACAACTACAATCATGACACACATAACACACAACTACGATCATGACACACATAACTACAATCATGACACACATAACACACAACTACGATCATGACACACATAACACACAACTACAATCATGACACACATAACACACAACTACAATCATGACACACATAACACACAACTACAATCATGACACACATAACTACAATCATGACACACATAACACACAACTACAATCATGACGCACATAACTACAATCATGACATACATAACACACAACTACAATCATGACACACATAACTACAATCATGACACACATAACACATAACTGCAATCATGACACACAACTACAATCATGACACACATAACTATAATCATGACACACATAACACACAACTACAATCATGACACACATAACTACAATCATGACATACATAACACACAACTACAATCATGACACACATAACTACAATCATGACACACATAACACATAACTACAATCATGACACACAACTACAATCATGACACACATAACTATAATCATGACACACATAACACACAACTACAATCATGACACACATAACACACAACTACGATCATGACACACATAACTACAATCATGACATACATAACACTTAACTACAATCATGACACACACAACTACAATCATGACACACATAACACACAACTACAATCATGACACACATAACACACAACTACAATCATTACCTACATAACTATAATGATGACACACATAACAGACAACCACAATCACGTCACCGATCGCCTCCAGCTATCAAGTACTGGAAAGACTCTGCTCTGCCCAGAGACTTGAGGTGGCGGTTGAAAGTTCGCTGAAACAATTGGATGAGGTCATTTATCCCATCAATTGACATTATCATTAATTTATTAGTTAAAATTACTTATTCTATCTAAAAGTACTGGAGAGTTTTGGCCATCATAGACCATATCTTTAGAAAGGGAAAATCCCAACTGCACCTCCCAGTGGTAGAGGATGGGAAACACACCATGGTGTGGGAAATGCAACTCTAGGGACTGAATACCCACCAGGATAAGTGGACAGCTCTGCAGCTGAGCAAAGCAGGGCACCCACTTGTTCTGACAGTCAGAAATGGCTGCAGAGGTAATAGACCTCCATGTGGATGTGGAGGGTAAGGGGAAACCACCACATTATCTTTCCAAGACTTCATGAGTATCCACATTTTAGAGGCAGTGAACGACGTTAATGGATCTCCTCGTCAGGTAGGGACAGTCATGAGCCACAGGTGACACCAGATCATCATCCAGCTAATGATAGCAAAACCAAAACTAAAATGAAAAAAAATAAAATAGGAACATGGAATGTTAGGACACTAAATGAATTTGCAAAGTTGAACAATGTTATAAGAGAAATGGAAAGCATGAAAATGGATATCCTAGACATAAGTGAGATGAGATGGAAGGGATTGGGTAAAATTATAACCGACCAACACACAATAATTTATTCTAGAACAGTGGTTCTCAACCGGTGGAGAATTCTCCCCCAGGGGGGAATTTTAGGGTTTCCAGGGGGGGGGGGGGGGGGGAGGGGGGGGGAATGAAGACCATTTCAAGATCGCGTTAATACAAGAACCGATTACTTATATTGTTTTCCCCTTCATACTTTACAGTTAAGTACGTCTCATACTTCTAAAATTCATTTTATAAAGTCAGTAGACTCACAAATCATGTTTTATGTTGATGTCTAGACTTGTTTTAGTATGTGCTATTAAATTTACCTTACATTTTTACGTATACTGTATAGGGGTGGGGGGATTTTTAGATAGGAAATATGAAAGGGGGGGGGGGGAATGACGTTCTGAAAATACGGTGAAGGGGGGCACAGGCCAAAAAGGTTGAGAACCACTGTTCTAGAAGGTATACACATGAAAAAGGACTACTATATTATTTAAAAAAAAAAAAACCAGCCAAGTCAATTAATGGTTACTGGTGTATTTCAGATAGAGTTATTATGGGCAAAATCAAAGGCAAACCAACAGATATAAATATTATTCAAGTATATGCATCAACAACAAGCAGTAATGATGAAGATATACAACACTTTTACAATGAAGTAGAAATGGCGATGTCTCAAATTAGATCGCAAGAAATAAATATAATACTAGGAGATTTTAATGCAAAAGAAGGAACGGGAAAATCGGACGATGTAGTAGGGAATTATGGTTTAGGTACAAGACATGAAAGAAGAGAGAAACCAATAGAATAGGCAAATATCAATGACACCTGGTTTAAACACTATGAAAGACAACTTTACACATGGAAAAGCCCTGATAAGAAAATACTCAACCAAACTGACTACATACTTATTAATAACAGATTTAGAAATGTGTTAATTAATGTTAAAACAATATCTGATTCTGACTGTAATAGTGATCACATACCAATATGTGGACAAATAACAGAAAGATTGAAGAGGTTAAGAATATGAGACTTAATAAAGACGTTCTGAAACTAGATAAAGAAATTCAAGAACAATACAGATTCTCATCTCATCTCATCTCATCATGTTCCTCTTGTACCTTGCGGTGTCGAGGTGAAGTATAAACATCATGAGAGTGCCAGATTATGGGCTTCATGTATTGATATTCCCATGGACTCTGTTATTCCCTGCGTCCATCGTTTACATGGTTGGCCTCTTCCTCTGCGTTAGAGTCTCTGTGGCAAAGTGGTCAAGCCATTTGACTCGGGCTCTGAAGGTTGTGGTTTGATTCCGGGCCGCATCCTTCGGTTTATGAGTGAAATTTTTTGGAGACTCCTGTGGGTTGTCGCTAGAGCTACGGAGTTCATACTTTGTGCGACGCTTTCCACGCTGGGGACAGAGACTGAGCCATATGGGATAAAAACCCGGTGAAATGAAGTTGACCCTGTCGACTTTTAAGCGACTTTTTTCTTCCTCTGCTTCCACCTGGTCTGTAGATCATTGCTTGTGGCATACTGATAGTTGATAATCTACTTGCATGGCCAAACCATTTGATTTGCCGCCTTCTGATAAAATCTAGCGCAGCTGTAACCCCCACTTTAGTCCTGGTATCATCACTTCTGATCTTGTCTCTTCTTGATACATTGAGTATTCTTCTCAGGAATCTCATTTCTGTTGTTGTGATTTTTCTTTTCTCTTTTTCTGTCATTGTCTAGGTTTGGCATTCATAACATAGAGTTGGTAGGAAGATTGTGTTGTAAAGTGCTTTCTTAGTAGTTATTGATACATGTTTGTTCTTTAGTGTTGGTGCCATTTGTCCAATGAGTTGGTTTGCCTTATTGCATCTATTTTCAATCTCGTCTTCTGATTTGCCATTTGATGATATTATACTTCCTAGGTACTTGAAACTCTTTACTTGTTTCAAGGGATGTTCGTTTAGGTGAATCGTTGTTGCTTTTTCTTCTTTATAGTCATTACCTCTGTTTTGCTTGTGCTAATTTTCATGTTATGTCCCTACACATTTCGTTTAGACTATTCATGTGGTCTTGTAATTCAGCTTCTGATTTTGCTATTAGTGCTTGGTCGTCCGCAAACAGGAGTTCTCTAATGGTTAGATCTGCAGATGGTTCTTCTTCTGTGTTCTCGTCATGCGGTATTCTTGCTGTCTCTGTGTGGCTGGTTTCTTTACATATGTTGTCTATGTAGGTTATGAACAAGAGAGGGGGCAGGACACAACCTTGTCGTACTCCAGATCTTATGGTGAAGGGTTCTGAGTGTCCTCCAGTTGCTCTCACTATGCATTCACTGTTGTTGTATAAGTTTCTACATAGGTTTGTTAGATGTGTGCTCATTTCATATTGTTTAAGAATTTCCCACAGCTTGTTTCTATCTACTCTGTCAAATGCTTTTTCTTGGTCGACAAAGGCTAACTAGGGTGTTTCATTGAATTCGATTGATTTTTCTATAAGTTGTCTAAGAGCAAAAATGGCATATACAGATTGACTGTGAAAATAAGTACAATGCAATAGCTAAAATACAGAGTATACATGAACAATGGGAAATGTTAAGGGACACTATTTATCAAACAAGCAAAGGAATATTACCAGAGAGAAGCCTAAAAGCTAAGAAAGAATGGATGACTGAAGAAATCGTTAAGTTGATGGACAAAAGAAAACAGAGTAAAAATGACAATCAAGAGTATGATAAGATAAATAAAGAAATAGGAGATAAATGGGTGAAGGCAAAAGAAAGTTGGTTAAATGAGCAGTGCAAGAATATTGAATTAAATTCTATTAAAGTTACAAAAAAATATGCACAGACAAATCAGTGAGCTCACAGGAAGAAAGGTAAGAGTAAACACACAATGTTTGAAATAAAAAATAGGAAAGATATTATTGGAGGAAGGAGCTAAAATGAAGAGGTGGAATAAGTATATAAGAGAATTATATGATGGAGAAAGGGAAGAATTAACAGAAGAATGTAACTTAGAAGGTCCACCTATTCTAAAAGAAGTCGCAGACACTGTAAAACATATGAAGAAAGGAAAAACAGCTGGGCCAGATGGAATCACAATAGAAGAATTAGAAGTATTGGGAGAATTTGGAGTAGATATAGTAACTAAAATGTTGAATGATATTTACAGCAGCGGATATTTACTGAATGATATGCTGAAATCTGTATGTATAGTTATACCAAAAGACCAGGAGCAATTTAATGCGAAGATTTTCATACAATTAACCTCATAAACCATGTCACTAAGTTTCTACTCAGAATTATAATGAGAAAAACCAGAAAGAAAATAATAATAAAATTGTTGGAGAACAGTATGGATTTGTGGAAGGAAAGAGTACACACAATACAATATATACATTACAAGCACTAATAGAAAGATCAATAGAGACACTGAAAGACATATATGATAGGAAGAGAGACAGGGAGAAGAGACAGACAGGAAGAGAGACAGAGAGAAGAGATAGGCAGGAAGGACAGACAGAGAGAGCCTATTTGAGTTGAGGCCTATAAAGAAAATAATAACAACAAACAACAACTGACCGCTGTGAGGAATGCGAGTCTCCCAGATGTCCCACAGCCACTCAGGACCACACTTCCACCTGGCTTCTGTAGACAACATAACATTTATCACAGCATTTATAACTGCCATAGGAAACATGCTGTCATACATGACTGTCATAACATCTGATATATACTCGCAACACTGACAGCTATACACCACTGTCATTTACTATTAACTGTCATGCCACAGGACAGCTTTATATTAATGACATTCAGATATAAATAACATTTTCATATTAAGAACATTCACATAATGACAGCATTCACACACCAAAGACATTCACACACCAAAGACATTCACACAACAAAGACATGCATGTAACAAAACCGCCGGGGCTTGGACTGGTTTGCTACTATAGATACTATCCCCAGCCTTTGCTCCAACCACCTCACTAGCACTTCACATCTACCAAGCCCCACACAAGCCGGGACAGCTGAACCTCCCCTCCCCTACCTAGGGTTTCCTACCCCAAGGGGGCTCGGACAAAACACAAGTCATACCACAGCACAAAGTCATAGCTAACAGAACAAAATTTAATTCATAACTACGTCAACTGCAACACAGAGAAGGATGGCTGAAAGCCGGACTATAAGACAATATGTACATGAGCAGATCTACAGATGATTCTTCTTCATCATAGAGACTGTGACTATAGTTCGTGCGGTCGTCCTGTCGTGGTTACGACTCACCCAGGAACCTCCAGTGGACAGGAACTCCAAGGTCTGATGCCTCTCCAAAGTTCCCTCTTCTTACAGTGATCCAGATCTCGGGCTGATCAAGCGTAGTACCACTGCCTGACCGACACTGCACAGGTGATCAAGGATCCTCCCTTGATGTCGTACTATATCACCGTCACACTCTACGGATGAAGTCTGGGCCGACCCTAGACTACTAGCTGTCTCCCAACTGCAGACAAGTACGTGTATCACCGTACCCTAATGTTCAAGAGCCTGGATGCTCTTCTGTCTCATAAGTGACTGACACACTGATACGTCACCTATAACATGAGCGTTCGCTCCACATAAACACAATGTCACTTGCAAAGTCTAACAGGTGAATACAACCCTTCACCTATTCCACATAAACACAATATTACTTGCAAAGTCTATCAGGTGACTACAACACTTCACCTATTCCCATGTCTCTTGGAATAATAGATCTTCACAAATTCACAAGTAACTACCCTGGTCGATGGGTATCAATCACATCCTAACCATACACTGTCAATGTTCAACACCTCGGAATGGGAGTAGATCCCTACCCTATCAAGCATGTCACTCCGGTGTTCACACCAATAAGTAAATCAATGTCTTAGGTCACTGGACCAAGTTTCGGCTTCACAAAGGTAAACCTTTGTAGGTACACACCACTTAAGCATGATAATATACAAGGTGTCCCATGACGACCCATCCGGGCCGGAAGCATAACAAACAGGCCATGGTGACTGGTAACAGAGATCACTTCCATCAACTTTGAAATTCACTTCCTTGCAATCATCAAGGTTCTCACTGAGTTCGAATTCCACCAGTGCTTCACTGGCTAGAATCAACAGACGTTGTTGTCTTGGATCCTATCGGGATCTGTTGACACTCGTCGGACTCTCTGCGGCGAGTCATAGCATAGACCTACCGACTTATTCGGTACTCAGACTTTTCAATCGTTGATCTCGGCAGATTCCGATGACCGCTCCCAGTAATGCCTTAACCATCATCTTGATCGGCACTGGAATGAGCCGGTCCTTTAGAGCTCATGGTTAAACTCTGGAATCTCCTTAGGTATAGCAATAACAAATCCTGTGATATACAATCACAATCTTGACTGCTGATGTCCCGCTCTGGCCTGCGCACACTGACATCAACTTTCAGCAGCTACATTTCTGCGATCGTTCTACGATGAGGTCCGGCTGGCGACTGATCACGCCCAGCTAAGTGCGTCGTCACAATGCCTTCACTGCCCGAGTGAATTCCATGATCCACGGAGAAGTCCTGCGTCACGGATTGTTCGACCATCTCATGTTCCAGGAGGCAATTGTGAGTCTAGCGTGATCTTGACCACGTACGCACTTACTGGGGGAGATTCTAGATTTCTCTAGAAATAACCAGAATAGTGACGTCAGGCACTACTTTCGTGGGGAAACCCCCTATTATTGTTATTAATTCCAGGGAGACTAACCCTTCACCATCCCATCAAAGGGATATAACTCAGAGACCAGACTATCTGCAGTCATTTCGTCACAATGCACACGACAAAGACATGCACACAACAAAGACAGAGGCACTACAAACATTTAGTCATAGACTACAAACACAATATCAGGCACTACAAACACAATATCAGGCACTACAAACACAATATCAGGCACTACAAACACAATATCAGGCACTACAAACACAATATCAGGCACTACAAACATGATTGTAGAGACTATAAACACAATATCAGGCACTACAAATATGGTATCAGAGACTACAAACACAATATCAGGCACTACAAACACAATATCAGGCACTACAAACACAATATCAGACATTACAAACACAATATTAGGCACTACAAACATGATTGTAGAGACTACAAACACAATATCAGGCACTACAAACACAATATCAGGCACTACAAACATGATTGTAGAGACTACAAACACAATATCAGACACTACAACATGATTGTAGAGACTACAAACACAATATCAGGCACTACAAACACAATATAAGGCACTACAAACACAATATCAGACACTACAAACACAATATTAGGCACTACAAACATGATTGTAGAGACTACAAACACAATATCAGGCACTACAAACACAATATCAGGCACTACAAACATGATTGTAGAGACTACAAACACAATATCAGGCACTACAAACACAATATCAGGCACTACAAACATGATTGTAGAGACTACAAACACAATATCAGACACTACAAACATGATTGTAGAGACTATAAACACAATATCAGGCACTACAAACATGGTATCAGAGACTACAAACACAATATCAGGCACTACAAACATGGTATCAGAGACTACAAACACAATATCAGGCACTACAAACATGGTATCAGAGACTACAAACACAATATCAGGCACTACAAACATGGTATCAGAGACTACAAACACAATATCAGGCACTACAAACATGGTATCAGAGACTACAAACACAATATCAGGCACTACAAACATGGTATCAGAGACTACAAACACAATATCAGGCACTACAAACATGGTATCAGAGACTACAAACACAATATCAGGCACTACAAACATGGTATCAGAGACTACAAACACAATATCAGGCACTACAAACATGGTATCAGAGACTACAAACACAATATCAGGCACTACAAACACAATATCAGACACTACAAACACAATATCAGGCACTACAAACACAATATCAGGCACTACAAACACAATATCAGACACTACAAACACAATATTAGGCACTACAAACATGATTGTAGAGACTACAAACACAATATCAGGCACTACAAACACAATATCAGGCACTACAAACATGATTGTAGAGACTACAAACACAATATCAGACACTACAAACATGATTGTAGAGACTATAAACACAATATCAGGCACTACAAACATGGTATCAGAGACTACAAACACAATATCAGACACTACAAACATGATTGTAGAGACTACAAACACAATATCAGACACTACAAACATGATTGCAGAGACTACAAACACAATATCAGACACTACAAACATGATTGCAGAGACTACAAACACAATATCAGGAACTACAAACATGGTATCAGAGACTACAAACACAATCATACACACTACAAACATGATTGTAGAGACTACAAACAGAATATCAGACACTACAAACATGGTGTCAGAGACTACAAACACAATGATACACACTACACGTCTGATTATATGCACACACAATGTATACTGGTCATATATTTAAATACCTGAATGACTTCTGCCATCTTGTGTGCAACCTGTCCCATCTTGTCATGTAGATGTGCATCATTCACCCCCTGAAACCAAAGTCAATGTAGAAACTTGCTAAACACAATCAACACAAGCCAGCCAATGCCTCTACGACAGCTCCAGCCACACAGCTGTGGGTAGTTGACTGTTGCCTGGCAGCACAGTGAACTATGGGTAACTGACTGTTGCCTGGCAGCACAATGCACTATGTATGGGTAGTTGACTGTTGCAATGAACTATGGGTAACTGACTGTTGCCTGGCAGCACAATGAACTATGGGTAACTGACTGTTGCTTGGCAGCACAATGAACTATGGGTAACTGACTGTTGCCTGGCAGCACAGTGAACTATGGGTAACTGACTGTTGCCTGGCAGCACAGTGAACTATGGGTAACTGACTGTTGCGTGGCAACACAATGCACTATGTATGGGTAGTTGACTGTTGCAATGAACTATGGGTAACTGACTGTTGCCTGGCAGCACAATGAACTATGGGTAACTGAGTGTTGCCTGGCAGCACAATGAACTATGGGTAACTGACTGTTGCCTGGCAGCACAATGCACTATGTATGGGTAGTTGACTGTTGCAATGAACTATGGGTAACTGACTGTTGCCTGGCAGCACAATGAACTATGGGTAACTGACTGTTGCCTGGCAGCACAATGAACTATGGGTAACTGACTGTTGCCTGGCAGCACAATGAACTATGGGTAACTGACTGTTGCCTGGCAGCACAATGAACTATGGGTAACTGACTGTTGCCTGGCAGCACAATGAACTATGGGTAACTGACTGTTGCCTGGCAGCACAATGAACTATGGGTAACTGACTGTTGCCTGGCAGCACAATGCACTATGTATGGGTAGTTGACTGTTGCAATGAACTATGGGTAACTGACTGTTGCCTGGCAGCACAATCAACTATGGGTAACTGACTGTTGCCTGGCAGCACAATCAACTATGGGTAACTGACTGTTGCCTGGCAGCACAATGCACTATGTATGGGTAGTTGACTGTTGCAATGAACTATGGGTAACTGACTTTTGCCTGGCAGCACAATGAACTATGGGTAACTGACTGTTGCCTGGCAGCACAATCAACTATGGGTAACTGACTGTTGCCTGGCAGCACAATGCACTATGTATGGGTAGTTGACTGTTGCAATGAACTATGGGTAACTGACTGTTGCCTGGCAGCACAATGAACTATGGGTAACTGACTGTTGCTTGGCAGCACAATGAACTATGGGTAACTGACTGTTGCCTGGCAGCACAATGCACTATGTATGGGTAGTTGACTGTTGCAATGAACTATGGGTAACTGACTGTTGCCTGGCAGCACAATGAACTATGGGTAACTGACTGTTGCCTGGCAGCACAATGCACTCAATGAGAAGAACTCACAATTTCTGTAGCCCACTTTGCAGAGATCGTGTATGGGTTAAATAGAACATTGCCTGACAGAGATCATGTGTGGTTAAAGATAAGAAGTGTGGGTTAAAGAGAAGGTTATGGGTTAATGAGAACACTGACATGTAGGACAAAGACATGGGCAAACAAGAGGCCCATTACTGCACCAAAATATCTCCCTAGACTGGGTCCCTAGTTAGAGAAGTCACAAATTAACCAAACAAGCAATCAACCAACCACCTAGCCAATCAATCAACCAATCAATCAACAGATCAACCAACCAAACAACCAATTAACAGATCAACCAACCAACAGATCAACCAACCAACAGATCAACCAACCAACAGATCAACCAACCAACAGATCAACCGACCAACAGATCAACCAACCAACAGATCAACCAACCAACAGATCAACCAAACAAACAACCAATCAATAGATCAACCAACCAAGCAACCAATTAACTGATCAATCAACAAAACAACCAACCAACAGATCAACCAACCAAACAACCAACCAACAAGTCAACCAACCAAGCAATAAATCAACAGATCAACCAAACAAACAACCAATCAATAGATCAACCAACCAAACAACCAACCAACAGATCAACCAACCAACAGATCAACCAACCAACAGATCAACCAACCAAACAACCAATTAACAGATCAACCAACCAAACAACCAACCAATCAAGCAACCAACCAACAGATCAATCAACCAAACAACCAATCAACAGATCAACCAACCAAACAACCAACCAACAAGTCAACCAACCAAGCAATAAATCAACAGATCAACCAAACAAACAACCAATCAATAGATCAACCAACCAAGCAACCAATTAACTGATCAATCAACCAAACAACCAACCAACAGATCAACCAACCAAACAACAAGTCAACCAACCAAGCAATAAATCAACAGATCAACCAAACAAACAACCAATCAATAGATCAACCAACCAAGCAACCAATTAACTGATCAATCAACCAAACAACCAACCAACAGATCAACCAACCAAACAACCAACCAACAAGTCAACCATCCAAGCAATAAATCAACAGATCAACCAAACAAACAACCAATCAATAGATCAACCAACCAAACAACCAATCAACAGATCAATTAACCAAACAACCAAACTACAGATCAACCAACCAATCTACAGATCAACCAACCAAACAACCAATCAACAGATCAAACAACCAATCAACAGAACAAACATTCAATCAATAGATCCACCAACAGATCAACCAAACAACAAATAAACCAACCAACCAACAGATCAACCAACCAAACAACCAATCAATAGATCAAACATTCAATCAATAGATCCACCAACAGATCAACCAGACAACAAATCAACCAACAGACAGATCAACCAATCAAACAACAAACCAAAAGATCAACCAACCAAGCAACCAAACAGCAGATCAACAAACCAAACAACCTCTGAACAGATCAGCTAAACAACAGATCAGCTAACCAACAGATCAACAAACAAACAGATCAACCAACCAACAGAACAACCAACCAACAGATAAACCAACCAACAGATCAACCATCAAACAAATCAACCAACCAAACAACCAATCAGTAGATCAACCAACCAAACAACCAATCTCCAGATCAACCAACCAAGCAACCAACCAACAGTTCAACCAACAAACAGTTCAACCAATCAAACAGATCAGCCAAACAACAGATCAATCAAACAACAGATCAACCAATCAGCACATCAACCAACCAACGGATTAACCAACCAAACAGCAGATCAACCAACCAACAGATCAACCAACCAGCAGATCAACCATTAAACAGATCAACCAAAAAATAGATCAACCAAACAATAGATCAACCAACCAGCAAGTCAACCAACCAACAGATCAACTAACCAAACAGCAGATCAACCAACCAACAGATCAACCAACCAAGCAACCAATCAATGGATCAAACAACCAATCAACAGATCAACCAAACAACTAACAGATGAACCAACAAATCAAAAGGTCAACCAACCAATCAACAGATCAAGCAAACAACAGATCACCCAACCAAGCAAACAACTAAAATATCAACCAAGCAAGCAACCAATCAATAGATCAAACAACCAACTAACGGATAAACCAACAAACCAAAAGATCAAATATCCAATCAACAGATCATCCAGCCAACAGATCAACCAGCCAACAGATCAACCAACCAAGCAACCAAACAACAGATCAACCAACCAAATGATCAACCAAGTAAGCATCTAACCAACAGATCAAACAACAAATGAACAGATCAACCAACAGATCAACCAAGCAACCAATAAACCAACCAACCAATCAACAGATCAAACAACCAACCAACAGATTAACAAACCAACCAACAAATCAACATACCAACAGATCAACCAACCAAGCAACCAACCAACAGATCAACCAACCAAGCAACCAACAGATCAACCAACCAACAGATTAATCAACCAACAGATCAGCCAACCAACAGATCAACCAAATAAGCAACCAATCAGCCAACCAACCAATCAACAGATCAACCAACCAACAGATCAAACAACCCACAAACAGATCAAGCAATCAACCAATAGATCAACCAACCAATCAACTGAGTAACCAACCAACAGATCAAGACACCAATCAAAAGATCAACCAACCAATAGATCAACCAACCTAACAAACAACCAATCAACATATCAACCAATCAACATATCAACCAAACAATGAATCAACCTACCAATCAACACATCAAACAAGCAATCAACAGATCAAACAACCAGTCAACACATCAAACAACCAATCAACAGATTGATTTATTGATTTAGGAACCGACATCACAGCATTCGGGGCATTCCCATAAGCGCTCCGTCCCCATCCTCAGTAGCCAGCGAAGAGTTCCAACACTAATAGTACCAGTAGCAATCTGATTATATGTCCAGCTCGCCTTTCCTCTGAGCATCAAGCATCGGCCAGATCCCCTCGTCACTCCTCGCTGTCTCATTCTTGCCAGACCATGGTGATCCATTTGCTTCTCCGAGGTGTACACGTACTCCCAAAAGGTCGCAACCACATCTGCCTTGTCATGTATCAATACTCCACAAAGTTTTGCAGAGCCAGCCAGTCTATCTGCCTGTTCATTCCCCAGCACACCGGCATGCCCCGGAGAAAAGATACAGGTGATGCTTGCCACCCATGACCTCCGAAGCAAAGCAAGCCACTCTGTCCGAAGTTTGCCTGTCCTCACCTTCCTCAGCATGCTTTCTGAGTCAGTTACAATCACGATGTGTGTGTGTATCATATTCTCCATCCAGCGGACAGCTGCACTGAGGCCTCCACCTCCATTATTAAGTTAGATGTTGTGGTATCATATGCCAGGCTCTCCTGCACCAAACGGCAACCATTAGCTTTAGCTAAGAACACCCAGGCACTTCTCCTACCTCTCAACACCGACCCATCTGTGTAGATAATCACATCACCTGAGCGAGCATTATCCTGAATTAGTTGCTGGATTTCCACTTCCGTGGCCCCTGCTGGGCTACTCCCTGCACTCCCAGCCAATGTGATTTTAACTCTGGACAAGTCTGACTAAAAAACAACAGATCAACCAAACAACCAACCAACCAAACAACAGATCAACCAAACAACCAACCAACCAAACAACAGATCAACCAAACAACAGATCAACCAAACAACAGATCAACCAAACAACAGATCAACCAAACAACAGATCAACCAAACAACCAACCAACCAAACAACCAACCAACCAAACAACAGATCAACCAAACAACAGATTAACCAAACAACAGATCAACCAAACAACAGATCAACCAAACATCCAGCCAACCAAACAATAGATCAACCAATTAACAGACCAACCAAACAACAGATCAACCAAACAACCAACCAACAGATCAACCAAACAACCAAACAACAGATCAACCAAACAACCAACCAAACAACAAATCAACCAAACAACAGATCAACCAAACAACAGATCAACCAAACAACAGACCAACCAAACAACAGATCAACCAACCAAACAACAGATCAACCAAACAACAGATCAACCAAACAACAGATCAACCAACCAACCAAACAACAGATCAACCACCCAACCAAACAACATACCAACCAAACAACAGATCAACTAAACAACAGATCAACCAAACAACAGATCAACCAAACAACAGATCAACCAAACAACAGATCAACCAAACAACAGATCAACCAAACAACAGATCAACCAAACAACCAACCAACCAACCAAACAATAGATCAACCAAACAACAGATCAACCAAACAATAGATCAACCAAACAACAGATCAACCAAACGTCCAGCCAACCAAACAATAGATCAACCAAACAACAGACCAACCAAACAACAGATCAACCAAACAACCAACCAACAGATCAACCAAACAACCAAACAACAGATCAACCAAACAAACAACCAAACAACAAATCAACCAAACAACAGATCAACCAAACAACAGATCAACCAAACAACAGACCAACCAAACAACAGATCAACCAACCAAACAACAGATCAACCAAACAACAGATCAACCAACCAACCAAACAACAGATCAACCACCCAACTAAACAACATACCAACCAAACAACAGATCAACTAAACAACAGATCAACCAAACAACAGATCAACCAAACAACAGATCAACCAACCAACCAAACAACAGATCAACCAACCAACCAAACAACGGATCAACCAAACAACAGATCAACCAAACAACAGATCAACCAAACAACAGATCAATCAAACAACAGATCAACCAAACAACAGACCAACCAACCAACCAACCAAACAACAGATCAACCAACCAACCAACCAAACAACAAATCAACCAAACAACAGACCAACCAAACAACAGATCAACCAACCAACCAAACAACAAATCAACCAAGCAACAGATCAACCAACCAACCAACCAAACAACAAATCAACCAAACCACAGATCAACTAAACAACAGACCAACCAAACAACCAAACAACAAATCAACCAAACAACAGATCAACCAAACAACAGATCAACCAAACAACCAAACAACAGATCAACCAACCAACCAAACATCAGATCAACCAAACAGCCAAACAACAAATCAACCAAACAACCAATCAACCAAACAACAGATCAACCAAACAACCAAACAACAGATCAACCAAACAACAGATCAACCAAACAACCAAACAACAGATCAACCAAACAACAGATCAACCAAACAACCAAACAACAGATCAACCAAACAACCAAACAACCAAACAACAGATCAACCAAACAACAAATGAAACAAACAACAGATCAACCAAACAACCAAACAACAGATCAACCAGACAACCAAACAACAGATCAACCAAAGAACCAAACAACAGATCAATCAAACAACCAAACAACAGACCAACCAAACAACCAAACAACAAATTAACCAAACAACAGACCAACCAAACAACAAATCAACCAAACAACAGATCAACCAAACAACCAAACAACAAATCAACCAAACAACAGACCAACCAAACAACAGATCAACCAAACAACAAATCAACCAAACAACAGATCAACCAAACAACAGATCAACCAAACAACAGATCAACCAAAGAACAAATCAACCAAACAACAGATCAACCAAACAACAGATCAACCAAACAACAAATCAATGAAACAACAAATCAACCAAACAATAGATCAACCAAACAACAGATCAACCAACCAACCAAACAACAGATCAACTAAACAACCAAACAACATATCAACCAACCAACCAAACAACAGATCAACCAACCAACGAAACAACAGACCAACCAAGCAACCAATCAACAGATCAACCAACCAACAGATCAACCAACCAACCAAACAACAGATCAACCAACCAAACAACAGATCAACCAATCAACAGATCAACCAACCAACCAATCAACAGATCAACCAACCAACCAAACAACAGATCAACCAACCAACCAAACAACAGATCAACCAACCAACCAAACAACAGATCAACCAACCAACCAAACAACAGATCAACCAACCAACAGATCAACCAACCAACCAAACAACAGATCAACCAACCAACCAACCAAACAACAGATCAACCAATCAACAGATCAACCAACCAACCAATCAACAGATCAACCATTCAACAGATCAACCAACCAACCAAACAA
Organism: Cepaea nemoralis; assembly: GCA_014155875.1. NCBI lineage: Eukaryota > Metazoa > Mollusca > Gastropoda > Stylommatophora > Helicidae > Cepaea > Cepaea nemoralis. Next base: position 74,842 of record JACEFZ010027536.1, on the reverse strand, counting down.
CAGATCAACCAACCAAGCAATCAACAGATCAACCAACCAACAGATCAACCACCCAATCAACAGATCAACCAAGCACCCAATCAACAGATCAACCAATCAACAGATCAACCAACCAACCAATCAACAGATCAACCAACCAACCAACCAACAGATCAACCAACCAACCAAACAACAGAACAACCAACCAACCAAACAACCGATCAACCACCCAACCAATCGACAGATCAACCAACCCGAGAGATACCAAGCAAGAAGGTGGCCAGCCAGCTAAACATGAAATCATCAAATACTCAATCAACAACCAGTCCTAATTTTACAAGACTGTGAATGTATGACTCAGTCACAACAACATGTGTGAATATATAAAACAATTATTGTCAGATTACATTCCTTCCTAGAAAAAACATTGCTGTAAGACCATCTCTAGAACAAACATTACTTTTAAGTGCTCACTCTTACATCTTTCTAGAACAAATGTTACTTTTAAGTGCTCAATCTTACATCTCTCTAGAACAAATGTTACTTTTATGTGCTCACTCTTACATGTCTAGAACAAATATTACTTTTATGTGCTCACTCTTACATCTGTCTGGAACAAATGTTACTTTTAAGTGCTCAATCTTACATCTCTCTAGAACAAATGTTACTTTTATGTGCTCACTCTTACATCTGTCTAGAACAAATGTTACTTTTAAGTGCTCAATCTTACATCTCTCTAGAACAAATGTTACTTTTAAGTGCTCACTCTTATATCTGTCTAGAACAAATGTTACTTTTACATGTTCACAATTACAGCTGTCTGGAACAAATGTTACTTTTATGTGTTCACTCTTACATCTGTCTAGAACAAATGTTACTTTTATGTGTTCACTCTTACATCTCTCTAGAACAAATATTACTGATATTTGCTCACTTCACTGTCTATCGATAGCATAGATAGATTACTGTAAGACACTCACTGTACTGCTCCTATAGGACAAAGATAAATTACTGTAAGACACTTACAGTGCTGTCCCTCCATCCATGAAAGATTTCCCGGTCACATGCATACAATATAGCTGCTATTTCTGTGGAGGCGGAGAGAATGCAAATGTTTCACAGAGGTGCTACATGTAATAAATGGTTGAACATCACCGAAATTCATTTATACAAACAACTCAAATATGGCTACAGTGACTGGGCATTACATTAGTTCATTTATCACACAACTCAAATATGGCTACAGTGACTGGGCATTACATTAGTTCATTTATCACACAACTCAAATATGGCTACAGTGACTGGGCATTACATTAGTTCATTTATCACACAACTCAAATATGGCTACAGTGACTGGGCATTACATTAGTTCATTTATCACACAACTCAAATATGGCTACAGTGACTGGGCATTACATTAGTTCATTTATCACACAACTCAGATACATCATTTATCACACAACTCAGATACATCATTTATCACACAACTCAGATACATCATTTATCACACAACTTAGATACATCATTTATCACACAACTTAGATACATCATTTATCACACAACTCAGATACATCATTTATCACACAACTTAGATACATCATTTATCACACAACTCAGATACATCATTTATCACACAACTCAGATACATCATTTATCACAGAACTTAGATACATCATTTATCACACAACTCAGATACATCATTTATCACACAACTTAGATACATCATTTATCACACAACTCAGATACATCATTTATCACACAACTCAGATACATCATTTATCACACAACTTAGATACATCATTTATCACACAACTCAGATACATCATTTATCACACAACTCAGATACATCATTTATCACACAACTTAGATACATCATTTATCACACAACTTAGATACATCATTTATCACACAACTCAGATACATCATTTATCACACAACTTAGATACATCATTTATCACACAACTCAGATACATCATTTATCACACAACTCAGATACATCATTTATCACAGAACTTAGATACATCATTTATCACACAACTCAGATACATCATTTATCACACAACTTAGATACATCATTTATCACACAACTCAGATACATCATTTATCACACAACTCAGATACATCATTATCACACAACTTAGATACATCATTTATCACACAACTCAGATACATCATTTATCACACAACTCAGATACATCATTTATCACACAACTTAGATACATCATTTATCACACAACTTAGATACATCATTTATCACACAACTCAGATACATCATTTATCACACAACTTAGATACATCATTTATCACACAACTTAGATACATCATTTATCACACAACTTAGATACATCATTTATCACACAACTCAGATACATCATTTATCACACAACTTAGATACATCATTTATCACACAACTCAGATACATCATTTATCACACAACTCAGATACATCATTACTGCCCTGCAGCTACAGTATATGACTGATCTCTCTCTCTCTCTCTCTCTCTCTCTCTCTCTCTCTCTCTCTCTCTCTCTCTCTCTCTCTCTCTCTCTCTCTCTCTCTCTCTCTCTCTCTTGCACCTTGCTGTCTTAACACACAATAGTTTGTGACATTGTGATTAACCAAAAAAGGCATAATAATGAAACCCATGGTGGTAAGGAATGAGACCTCTCCACAGTACAAGGTCTGGGCTGAATTATAGAGACCATGTGTTGTCCATGTATCACAATCCCTCTCAAGGCCTGCCTAGTTTACTATAAATAAATATATATATATACTTCGCTTCGGTTTACGTCGTTTCGCTATAACGTCGTTGTCACATAGGGGACTAACTTCACTTTACGTCGCTACGTTTCACCATAACGTCGTTTTCAGGCTAGGACAATTCATGCAGGTGCTGAAAAAATCAAAGAGGGTGCTAAATACGTAATCCCTTGGAGTGCTTCCAAGATCACTCGTACCAGAAGTACTCTTATGGAGAACATGGAAGCACTATTGGCCGTCTGGATTGAAGACCAGAACCAATGGAATATGCCTGTGAGCAAGATGGTTATCCAAGAGAAAGCAACGTCTCAATGAAGATCTAGCTAAGAAAGGGTGAGAGCAGTACTAGTAGTGCTATGCTAGATTTGGAGCGAGTCGCTGGTTGGTTTGAGCGCTGTAAGAAGCGTTCACACCATGCACAACATTCAGACAACAGGTGAAGTGACGAGTGCTGATACTGCAGCAGTAGAGCGTTTCCCTGCAGAGTTAAAGGCCATGATTGAGGCGGGTGGTTACTGTGCAGCAGACATTGGACAAATGCTTTGTTCAAGCAGAGAAGAGCCAGGAAAAGAGGCAGGAAGAGGTTACAGTTTCATCCTCAGATGAAAAGGCAGAATTTAATGCCTCTACGTCCCAATAACTCTACCACTCGCCCTCTAACCCACCTCTATTTAGCCAATAAATATCAACAACCATCAAAATAAACATTACTGTGATAAACAATACACTGTATTTAATTTAATTCTATGGGAAATAGTGTTTCGCTATACGTCGTTTCACTTAACGTCACGTTTTACAAGAACGTAACCCTGACGTTAACCAGGGCCTACCTTTAAATATATATATATATATATATATATATATATATATATATATATATATATATATATATATATATATATATATATATATATCCATTGGCACCTTGCCGTCTTGACAGACGATAGTTTGTGCTTTAAAAGGCATAATAACTTTTAACTATGGCGGTAGCGAGTGTGACTGATAAGGCCAATTTGCGCTGTAAATGTCCGTTCACAGTGGGTGCATGTGAACACGTGGTCATTTCCACCATCATGCACCATCTTACGTCTCAAACGCTTGGTGTGAGACTTTTCTGCAATAATTTTCTCCTTTGACTTTATTCCATTTCTGATATTTGCCCTCCATGCAACACGTTCAGCGGCGACGTGCTCCCAATGTGCATTATCAATGCCTGTATCAATCATGTCCCGCTTACACACATCTTTGTATCGTAGTAGAGGCCGACCCTGAGATCTCCTACCCGTCTGTAATTCACCAAAAAAGATGTCCTTTGGTATTCTACCATCATCCATCCTCCTAAGATGTCCTATCCATCTAAGTCTACGAAGACTGAGCATGGAATACACTGTCACACAACCTGATCTTTCCAATACTTCAGTATTTGTGATTTTGTCTTGCCACTTAATACCAAGTATTCTTCGCAGACACCGCATATGAAAGCTGTTTAAACGTTTCTCTTGGCGTGAGTAAGTTGTCCAGGTTTCACTGCCATAAAGAAGAGTACTAAGGACACAGGCTTGGTAGACGAGGACTTTTGTTTTGGCAGTAAGCTTCCTGTTCTCCCAGACTCTTTTTGCTAACATGTTCATTGTTGTTGCTGCCTTGCCAATCCTGATGTTGATTTCCTGATCGAGGGATAATTTGCTATTTACTTCTGATCCTAGATATGTAAAGTGGTCTACTATCTCCAGTTCGGCGTCGTCAATAAAGATTGATGGTACACCATGTGCACCTTGTGACATAATCTGTGTCTTCTTCTTGTTAATTGTTAAACCAAATTCAGAACAAGCATTGGAGAATGCAGATAGTAGAATGTTGTAATTCTTCCTCAGAGTGGGTCGTAATCGCAGCATCATCCGCAAAAAGCAACTCTCTGATTAGTACCCTGCTAATTTTGGTCTTAGGCCTTCAATCTCTGAGCATTATAGAGGCCACCATCTGAGCGTGAGTGAATGTATATACCGTCATCCTGATCACGAAAGGCATATTTCAGTAGAAGTGAAAAGTATATCCCAAAGAGGGTGGGGGATAGTACACAACCTTGCTTAACTCCACTCTTGATTTCAAACTCTTCTGAAGTTGAGCCATCAAACTTGATTATACCCTTCATGCCTGTGTGGAACGATTCCACAATGGACAGAAGAGTTGGTGGGCAGCCAATCTTCTTTAGTGCTTTGAACAGACCCTCACGACTGACCAAATCGAATGCCTTTGTGAGGTCGATGAAGGCAATAAACAGTGGCTGATTTTGTTCCCGGCATTTTTCTTGCATCTGTCGCAATGAGAATATCATATCAATGGTAGACCGGTTCTGACGGAAGCCGCACTGTGATTCGGGGTAGACTTGATCTCCCAGGACTTGAAGTCTGTGCAGGACAATTCTGGCAAATACTTTCCCAACAATACACAGAAGTGAGATACCCCTATAGTTGTTACAGTCGCTCCGATCTCCCTTGTTCTTGTACAGCGTTATGATGTTTGAATCTTTGAAATCCTGTGGGACTTGTCCTTCTCGCCAGCATAGCTCTATTAGCTGGTGGATCTGTAGAGCGAGTGTGTCTTGCCCACTCCTGATTACCTCTATTGGAATCCCATCCTTACCTGGAGCCTTGCCAGATGCAAGCTCATTTATAGCACACTTAACTTCTGTTATAGTGGGAAGTGTGTCCAGGTGGTCAAGAGTTGGCAGGGCCTCTATGGCGTTGAGGGCATCATCCGCTAGCTTGGTCTCACTTGAGTAAAGCTCTACATAGTGCTCGACCCATCTATCCATCTGCTGTTTCTTATCAGTGATGATTTCTCCAGTCAAGGTTTTCAGCGGTGCACTTCTTTTGATCATTGGACCACAGGCTTTCTTTATCCCTTCATACATGCTTCTGATGTTTCCCTTATCACTTGCGATTTGAATGGACTCACATAACTTGATCCAATAGTCATTCGCACACTGCCTGGCAGCCTTTTGTACATCCTTCCTCGCTTGCTTCAGCTCACTCAGAGTGTTACGCGTTGGTCTTTCCTTGTTTCTTAAGAGAGCTATCTTCTTTTTATCAATCAAGGGCTGCAGTATCTGGCTGTTTGCCGCAAACCAGTCCTGCCTCTTATGATCCACAGTGCCGTAAACCCCTACCGCTGTTTTATAAATAGTTTCCTTAAGTTTACTCCATTTATCATTTACTATACAATTTTCTGATGTATCATTGAAAGCGTCTTCAAGTTGCTGTTGAAATTCAAAGCACTTTCCAGGATCGTGAGTGTTAGTAATATTAATCCTGGGGCTAGACTTGTGTTTAGCTGTGTAGATTCTCTTTGGTCTCAGTCTAACCCTTGCAACAACCAAAGAATGATCTGTATCACAGTCACCACTGTGGTAACTTCGAGTTAATGATGTATGGTTCAGATGTTGTCTCCGTGTGATAATGAAGTCCAGCTGATGCCAATGGCTGGATCTTGGATGTTTCCATGTGACCTTATGCATCTCTTTTGTTTTAAAAAAGGAGTTTGTAATACATAGGTCATTTCTAGTGCAATACTCCAGCAGCCTTTGCCCATTATCATTCATGCGACCGATGTTGTATTTTCCAAGGCACACTGGCCATGAACTCGAGTCCTTGCCCACACGAGCATTGAAATCACCGAGCATATAAATGTAGTCGGATTTTGGAACTGCCTTGATCGCAGAGTCTAGCTGCTCATAGAACGTATACTTCACATCATCAGAGGAAGCGAGTGTGGGTGCATATGCAGTGAGAATGGTGGCAAATCCACAAGACGTTGCCATGCGCAGTGATAATAATCTTTCATTACCTCCAGCTGGGATATCAATCATTCCCAGTAGCGAATTCTTCACTGCAAAGCCCACACCATGTTGCCTTTTTTCTGCCTGCCCTCTTCCCTTCCAAAAAAAGGTGTAATTGTTTTCCCTGAGTGACCCTTCCTCAGCGAGGCGAGTCTCCTGCAGGCCAGCAATATCAATGTTAAGACGATTGAGTTCAGCATCAATCACAGCCGTTTTTCTCACATCGTCAATATTTGTCAAGTCAGTGGAAAATCCTGGACACATGGTTCTCACGTTCCAGGTTGCAAGCCGTAGCTTGAGGTTTCTATTCATTTTATTAGTACCTGGTGCATTGGTTTTACAGCCTGCGATTCAGATTTTGTCCTAGCCCCAAGCACCCATTGAAGCAGGCAGGCTGTGGCGGATCAGCACCCAATTGGCTGGGGGCTGCCCAGCTTGAGGCGGGCGGTAGCTGATCAGTGACACCTGTAGGTGTCTCCCACCGTCAGAGGCAACGCGTGGCGCCCCATGTCTACGCCAACTGACAAGGACTTATAACCCGTAACAGTTGCCTCTCGCTTTGATTCCGAGACCGGTTAAGACCAGGGATGGAGTTATTGCCTCTCCATAGCACAAAGCCTGGGCTAAAATAAAGAAACCATGTGTTGCCCATGCAGCATGATCCCTCTCTCGGCCTGCCTAGTTCACTCCAGAGGAAAGTTGACACCTATACATCTGGAACAAGACAAGCTGCAGAAGCTGCCGGATCAGCAAAGCAATGCTCTAACTGTCCGCCTGTCAGAGCTTCGATCCTAGACCAGCTGCCAACCAAGGCTTAGGGCCTGGTCTGCCCTGCCATGACTTATTTTGTCTTTGGGTTGCATTCCCTCGCACCAGGATAAGGCTAGTACCCTCCCAATTGCGCTCTTCCGCCCGAAGCCGTTGGCAAAATGTGGGGTGTCGGGTTTGGTAAGCGCTGCCCAACATTCGGCGCTGACAGAAAGCAGGTAGTACCGTCTACTGTCATACGGTAGCTCAGTCATATCTGACTAAGACCTGACTAACATATATATATATATACTAGCTGACCCGGCCCGGCTTCGCCCAGTCCCTGGTAGGGAGCATTTCATTTAATTCATATATGTAGTCATATAAGTTCTCGTTCCCGTTACCGACTATCTGTCTGTCTGTCTGTCTGTCTGACCCGGCCGGCATCGCCCAGCTCCTGGTGTGAAGCATCTCATTTAATTTATATAAGTAGTCATATAAGTTCCCGACTGTCTGTCTGTCTGTCTATCTGTCTGCCTGACCCTGTCCGGCTTCGCCCAGTCCCTGGTGGGGAGCATCTCATTTAATTCATATAAGTAGTCATATAAGTTCTCATTAAATTCATACAACAAAAAAAGTAACTTAAAAGAATGTCCTTCAACACATCATCCATTATTTTTAATGAAAACTCTTTCTAATCACCTGCATGACTACAGTAACTTCTTAAGCAAACAAAGATGAGTTACAATGTTATGCATTGTGCATTATTTTTATGAAAACTTTGAAAATGCCTTACAGATTGTATCATTATTTATTATAACTCATATGCCGGTACATAACTATGGACACAGAGTTTATAAATCTTTGAAAACGATGCCACAATATGACTATAAGTTATACAGAAAAGTTATGCCCCTTGAAATAACTTTTACTGAGTTAGGTCCCCTGAGATATATGAAATTATAATGAAAAATGAAAAATGAAATAATACTGAGTAAGCAGGCGATTTCACACTAACAAAATATCACAGTTAGCAGCGCTGGAATGAAAGGAAGGCGTGTAGAAAATTTCATCTCAATCGGATGGGCCGTTCACGAACAAATAAAGGACATACATACATACATACATACAGACAGACATACAGACAGACAGACAGACAGACAGACAGACAGACAGACAGACAGACAGACAGACAGACGGAGATTGAATTTTATATATAAGATATATATATATATATATATATATATATATATATATATATATATATATATATATATATATATATATATTACACACAAAACTTAGCAATATAATAAACTCAGACTTTTATAATCACTAATGGATTATCCGACCACTTAGAAGTAAGCCCATAATGTTACGATGTCAGCTGTAAGTAACATAAAATAAATTATCTGCAACAGAAGCAGTGTTGGTGTCAGCTGTAAGTAACATAGAAAAAATTATCCGCAGCAGAAGCAGTGTCGATGTTAACTGTAAGTAACATAGAATAAATTATCTGCAGCAGAAGCAGTGTTGATGTTAACTGTAAGTAACATAGAATAAATTATCTGCAGCACAAGCAGTGTCGATGTTAGCTGTAAGTAACATAGAATAAATTATCTGCAGCAGAAGCAGTGTTGATGTTAACTGTAAGTAACATAGAATAAATTATCTGCAGCAGAAGCAGTGTGGATGTTAGCTGTAAGTAACAGAGTAAATTACCTGTAGCAGAAGCAATGTCGATGTCTGAGGAGAGTGCATTACTCTGTTCAGTGATTGGCACCTCCAGATCAAGTGGTGTGGTTGCTGTGTGCTCCATACCGAGTGTCTGGGAACTGACAACTGTCTGCAAGATTGTAAGAACTAGTGACTAGCCGGAGTGACTGTGAGAACTATTTATTGCCTGCAAGATTATGAGAACTAGTGTCTGCAAGATTTGAGAACTTTATTGTCTGCAAAACTGTGAGAACTATTTATTGTCTGCAAGATTGTGAGAACTAGTGACTGCAAAATTGTGAGAACTATTTATTGTCTGCAAGATTGTGAGAATTGGTGACTGCAAAATTGTGAGAACTATTAATTGTCTGCAAGATTGTGAGAATTAGTCACTGGAAAATTGTGAGAACTATTTATTGTCAGCTAGATTGTGAGAATTAGTCACTGGAAAATTGTGAGAACTATTAATTGTCTGCTAGATTGTGAGAATTAGTGACTGCAAAATTGTGAGAACTAGTACTAGTGACAGCCTGAGTGATTGTGACAAATTTATTGTCTGCAAGATTGTGAGAATGTACACAGTAAAGTTATAATCTTTTAGTTTACTACAAATGTATACAGTACAAGATATAATAATCCGGTATCAGCTGTACAACCACAAACAGAACCGAGCTCTGCTGAGCTAACAACAACAGCAACCAGTGATCGGTCCCGGGCACACGCGCACACACACACACTCACACGCAGACAGACATGAGACACACACACACACACACCCACGTCTGAAGTTCAAATAGGTGAGACCCAGAAACCAAGATAAACTAACACAGCCTTAAAATGTTTTTCGCGCATGCGCAGAAGGACAACACCGGGTCTCCCAAAATATATGTATATAAAGTTACTTTTAATGTCTCTGGTTGGATACTTTCATATAACAGGGGCCAATCACGAACGCCGTCTCATCTTCCTGTCAAAAGGTCAAACTGTCACTGTGTGTGTGCAAAGTGGTTCAAATTTTGTTTTGTCATTTGCAATCGGTTTTCGTTTGTGAGAAGGTCAGTAATTTCACGTTTTAGAGGTTGATCAGTTAATATTAGAATGTTTTTATATGTATTTTCAAATTCTGCATCCAACTATATGCATATTCGGATAGTTTCATCGCTTAGATCGCAGCCGTTTTGATAGAAACAAAAAAAAAGTGCTGACATGTGTTTCCTCAACTTTGCCATTGCAAAAACAATGGCGGCGGCAAGTCCATCTCGCACGTTCGTACAAAATTTATTTTAAAATTGATGGATTAATATTAGAATGTTCTTATATGCATTTTCAAATTCTGCATCCAACTATATGCATATTCGGATAGTTTCATCGCTTAGATCACAGCACTTTTTATAGAAACAAAAAAAATGTGCTGACATGTGTTTCCTCAACTTTGCCCATTGCTAATCAATGGCGGTTTTGAGTCAATCACGCAGGTTCGTACAAAATTTATTTTAAAATTGATGGATTAATATTAGAATGTTCTTATATGCATTTTCAAATTCTGCATCCAACTATATGCATATTTGGATAGTTTCATCGCTTAGATCACAACACTTTTTATAGAAACAAAACAAATGTGCTGACATGTGTTTCCTCAACTTTGCCATTGCAAATCAATGGCTGCGGCAAGTCCATCTCGCATGTTCGTACAAAATTTATTTTAAAATTGATGGATTAATATTAGAATGTTCTTATATGCATTTTTAAATTCTGCATCCAACTATATGCATATTCGGATAGTTTCATCGCTTAGATCACAGCACTTTTTACAGAAACAAAAAAAATGTGCTGACATGTGTTTCCTCAACTTTGCCCATTGCTAATCAATGGCGGTTTTGAGTCAATCACGCACGTTCGTACAAAATTTATTTTAAAATTGATGGATTAATATTAGAATGTTCTTATATGCATTTTCAAATTCTGCATCCAACTATATGCATATTCGGATAGTTTCATCGCTTAGATCACAGCACTTTTTATAGAAACAAAAAAAATGTGCTGACATGTGTTTCCTCAACTTTGCCCATTGCTAATCAATGGCGGTTTTGAGTCAATCACGCACGTTCGTACAAAATTTATTTTAAAATTGATGGATTAATATTAGAATGTTCTTATATGCATTTTCAAATTCTGCATCCAACTATATGCATATTCGGATAGTTTCATCGCTTAGATCACAGCACTTTTTATAGAAACAAAAAAAATGTGCTGACATGTGTTTCCTCAACTTTGCCATTGCTAATCAATGGCGGTTTGAGTCAATCATCGCACGTTCGTACAAAATTTATTTTAAAATTGATGGATTAATATTAGAATGTTCTTATATGCATTTTCAAATTCTGCATCCAACTATATGCATATTCGGATAGTTTCATCGCTTAGATCACAAGCACTTTTTATAGAAACAAAACAAATGTGCTGACATGTGTTTCCTCAACTTTGCCCATTGCTAATCAATGGCAGTGGCACACCACGCATATCAATCATACTTCATCATCATCATCAAGTGCCTTGCCGGCTGGCGTAGACGTTCATGGCTCTTGTTCTTCTCATTATAATTCTAAATAGAAGCTTAGTGACACTATTGCTATACAGATTTTACCATATCACTTGGTAAATATCCACTGTTGTAAATATCATTTAGCATTTCGGTTAAACTTAATACCCCAAATTCTCCCAATACTTCTAATTCTTCTACTGTGATTTCATCTGGCCCAGCTGTTTTTCCTTTCTTCATATGTTTCATACTTATGATTGGGAGTCTCTGTGGCGAAGTGGTCTAGCCATTTGACTCGTGCTCCGAAGGTTGTGGGTTCGATTCCGGGCCGCACCCTTCGGTTTACGAGTTAAATGTTTCGGAGACTCCTGTGGGTCGTCGCCAAAAGCTACGGAGTTCATGCTTTGTGTGACGCTTTCCGTGCTATGGAAAGAGACCGAGCCATATGGGATAAAACCCGGTGCAATGAAGTCGACTTTTAAGCGACCTAATTTAATATTTTAAGACTATCTCATAAATTTTAAATTCACACAGGAGACATCCATTTTATACAAATGTCTCATCATATAAATTAAGATATAATCTCTCATTATGAATGTATACAATAATTTTACTGTTTACGTAAATTTATTTAATTTTTATTTTATATTTAGAATTGCACTATTGAACGATGGCAAGAAGGACTGGTGATGATTTCAGATCCCATCTGTCTGCGTTCGAAGAAGCATATCCTATCCCCAAAGGCTACATTGCTTGTCTGCTCTTTGTGGATGGTTGTTCCGTACCTGATGTGGTAAGAAAAGTCAAAACCATTGTGGAGACAAATGAGCCAGGGAAGAACATCAATGAGGGATATACATGTACTAACTTTAACAGTGAGTACAAGAGGTGCAGCAAGAAATGGTGAGTACAACTGTGGTCGATCATGCTGTCTTTCTGTATTTCTTTCTGCAAATATTTTTCATATCTTGGCCAATCTTCTTCTTCTCTTCTTCTTCTTCTTCAGCGTTCCGAGCCATTGAGGTTCTTTGCTGTAGATACAATCCGTCTCCATTCGTCTCTCTGGTTGACTTCCTCTTGCCAGTCGTTGATTCCAAGTGCTTGTAGGTCTGTACATATATTCGCTCTCCACCGTCTTCTTGGTCTACCTCGTGATTTACGGCCAATCTACAAAAATAACAAAAGTTTTTATTTGTTAAAAATCTATTAGCATGCCCCATCAGATTTTCATTGTGAGTATTTACTAATGAGACCACCACCAAAAGATAGGCCTTGAGAAACCGGATCTAATGGTACCAAGATGATGCATGTATGTCAATTAGAAGCGAAGATATGCAACTTTGAGTGTCATGATTGTTAACGCAAAAATTAATTTATATAATAACTAATTGGCGCCATTTTTATATGCTAATTAGATAATGTTACATCATATGTAAATAGGATTTAACCCATTATGTGCGTAGCATCATTCCGCATAATACAATATATTACGTGCCAGAGTTTAAACATAATATTAAGAATGCACTTGGTAATTAATTAATATAATAACTAATTGGCGGCCATTTTTATATGCTAATTAGATAACTGTTGCATACTATCTAAACAGGAATTAACCCATTATGTGCGTAGCATCATTCCGCATAATACAATATATTACGTGCCAGGGTTTAAACATAATATAAAGAATGCACTTGGTAATTAATTAATATAATAACTAATTGGCGGCCATTTTTATATGCTAATTAGATAATGTTGCATACTATCTAAACAGGAATTAATCCATTATGTGCGTAGCATCATTCCGCATAATACAATATATTACGTGCCAGGGTTTAAACATAATATAACGAATGCACTTGGTAATTAATTAATATAATAACTAATTGGCGGCCATTTTTATATGCTAATTAGATAACGTTGCATACTATCTAAACAGGAATTAACCCATTATGTGCGTAGCATCATTCCGCATAATACAATATATTACGTGCCAGGGTTTAAACATAATATAACGAATGCACTTGGTAATTAATTAATATATTAACTAATTGGCGGCCATTTTTATATGCTAATTAGATAACGTTGCATACTATCTAAACAGGAATTAACCCATTATGTGCGTAGCATCATTCCGCATAATACAATATATTACGTGCCAGGGTTTAAACATAATATAACGAATGCACTTGGTAATTAATTAATATATTAACTAATTGGCGGCCATTTTTATATGCTAATTAGATAACGTTGCATACTATCTAAACAGGAATTAACCCATTATGTGCGTAGCATCATTCCGCATAATACAATATATTACGTGCCAGGGTTTAAACATAATATAACGAATGCACTTGGTAATTAATTAATATAATAACTAATTGGCGGCCATTTTTATATGCTAATTAGATAATGTTGCATCATATGTAAAAATAGATGACATGAGCGGTTAGGCTTCGCTACACCGATCGCAATGATGTATGGTTGCTAGGATGTTCGTGTATGGTTGCTAGGATGTTCGTTTAAAAATAAACAAACTACTCTAGTTTTGATAACTTCTGCCATGACCTTGGTTCGGACACGAAAAAAAGATGTGCAGAAGAGATCTTTTGTGTCAATTTCTGCGTTAATGATCTCGACACTCAAAGTTGCATATCTTCGCTTCTAATTGACATACATGCATCATCTTGGTACCATTAGATTCGGTTTCTCAAGGCCTATCTTTTGGTGGTGGTCCCATTAGAAAATACTCAAATTTAAAAATCTGATGGTTCACCCTACTTAATAGGTAAATAGTTTAAATTAGTTAAAATAGGCAACACTTCTTAACTTACAGAGAGCGGGGGCCTGTCTCTAGGGCGAGTCTTCCAGTCGAGACTATATTAATTACTCCAACTACACAATGCCTGGGCTTGTTACTTCAGAGACACCGAGACAGACACGTCCTTGCCGTACTGTTCAATGAACTGTTCAACTGACCAATATGAGCGCCTATCACTGGCTACCTGTTACCCACCGGCTGCTTTGTTGTTATCTTGCACTTTGAGCTTTCCGAGCGGCGACTGTTTGCTTGCACTTTGAGCTTTGACCTGTGACCTGTTGCCGCCCCTCTGCTTTGTTTGCTTGCACTTTGAGCTTTGACCTGTGACCTGTTGCCGCCCCTCTGCTTTGTTTGCTTGCACTTTGAGCTTTGACCTGTGACTTACAAAATATGGATCCGAGAAATCAGAGAGACATTAATGAGGGGTGAATGCACATTTTTTTTTAAAAAAAAATTCGCATATCCTTTACAGGACATCGCTGTCAACAGCAGCATCTTTCAGCTGTCTGTTGATTTCTTGGCAAGATTACGCTCAGTAGTTTGCCATTGCTTTCTGAGCGGCCGGCTCAGTTATCCCGCAAGTCACCAGCGGGGGTCGAACCGCTCCTAGCTCGCTCCTGCTACGAGACTCTGCGTGACAAACGGGATTACGGAGAAAGTGTTGTAACCCCTCAGCCAGAGAGACCGGCGAATGCACATTAACATTGCAAAAAACAAAGATAATGCATACAGATAAAACCACTATGGAGAAAGAAATATATGTTAATGAGGAAGAATTGGAGGTGGTGGAAAATTTGAATATTTTGGGTCATTGATTACCAACAACGGTGACACAATGAAAGAAATTAAACGACTATCAATTGCTCTTCAAAGACTAAAACAGCTGAATAAATTATGGAATGGAACAGACAGAACTACAAAAATTAGATTTTTAAGAGCATGCATCATTTCCATTGCAACATACGCCTGTGGGACCCGGACACTTACTAAACAAGCTGAGCAGCGCATAAACGCCTTTGAATATAAATGTTATAGACGAGTTCTAAGAATATCTTGGGTAAAGAAAAGAACAAATGCATCCATACTTCAAGAGTTGAATATTGAAGAAGGATGGCTATTAAAGACGATAAAACAAAGAAAATTGAAATATTTTGGTCACTTGAAACGTCACGAAAGTTTGGAGAGAACAATAATGGAAGGGTATATGCCTGGGAAGAGAGGAAGAGGAAGGCCAAAGAGAAGATGGGTGCAGGATGTGGCGGATGATCTCCAGATGTGTGTATCGGACGCGGGACATCTTGCTTGTGATCGAGAGGTTTTCCGGAAGGTTGTTATGGGAGCAAGGTTCTGCAAAGGACATGCTACTGAATGAATGAATGAATGAATGAATGAATGAATGAATGAATGAATGAATGAATGAATGAATGCACCAGATGGGTGATGATACAGAGGTCTGGTGATGACAGTCTGACACAGTTGTCAGGACAGAAATTCCCCCCCCCCCCCCTAACAAACACACCGATAGAGATCATCATCAAGTGCCCTGCCAGCTGCTTCATGACTCCCCCAAGAACTCGATCTTTCGTGTTCTGGATCAACTCTGATGAACATATTACCTCCATGCTACTGCCTCAATCTATCCAGCATTATTTCTCTTGGTCTGCCTCTGCCTCTCTTCCCCCAGATCTTTCCAGTTGTCACGATGTTCTCCAATACCTCTCTTCTCATCACATGACCAAAGAAAGATGTTTGTCTCTTTCTTATTGTTGTATATAATGTTCTAGTTTCATTAGCCTGTTTCAGGCAGTCGTTGTTAATTACCCTGGCAGTCCAAAGAATTCGCAACATTCGTCTCAGGAACCACATCTCTGTTGCTTCTACATTTTTCTTAATTTATTCATTTACATTCCAAGATTCACTGCCATACAGCAAAACTGATTCTATATAGTATTTCAGCACTCTCTTCCTTATTCAATGAAGTGATTTATTGCATAAGATACTCTTCATTTTCTGAAATGCGGCTTTTCCTTGCCTTATTCCGCTCTTAGTCTCTGCTGTACATCTTCCAACTGATGTTACAATTGTCCCTAAGTATTAATCCTTTACAAATAAATTTCGTTCGTTCGTTGGTAGGTCACTTGATATGGATCCGGGGATTCTCTGTGGCGAAGTGGTCAAGCCGTTTGACTCGTGTTCCGAAGGTTGTGGGTTCGATTCCGGGCCGCGCCCTTCGGTTTACGAGTTAAATGTTTCGGAGACTCCTTGGGTCGTCGCTAAAAGCTACGGAGTTCGTGCTTTGTGCGACGCTTTCCGTGCTACGGAAAGAGACCGAGCCATATGGGATAAAACCCGGTGCAATGAAGTCGACCCTGTCGACTTTTAAGCGACTTTTTTATATGGATCCTCGTCTATTACCCATTGTCCTGGTGATCACAGGGCATGGATCCTCGTCTATTACCCGTTGTCCTCTTGGTGACAGGACATGGATCCTCGTCTATTACCCGTTGTCCTGTTGGTGACAGGACATTGATCCTCGTGTATTACCAGTTGTTCTATTGGTCACCAGACACGGATCTCTATTACCCGTTGTCCTGTTCCCTTTTTATCATGCTGTCCTTGAACCCCCCCCCCCCCCCCCCCCCTTTCTCCTATGTCACCTTCCGCCCTGATTCCTCGGCTTTTCGCCGATAATAGCCCGGTTTCATAAACAGACAATAGACGAGTTATATAGATGCAACATGCGTGGTCAGATTATGTGAAATACCTTTATGATGCCACAAGAGAAGAACAATATTATGATCGGGACAATAATGACGGACCAACAATTTTGAAGATGGAAGTTCAGAATGCTCTTAACCATACGAAAACTGGCAAGACTCCGGGTACAGATAACATCCCAACAGAAATGATCAATCCTTAGAAGTATATGGAATAGACCAAGTCACCAGATTGCTGAATGCAATATACGATAGTGGAGATATACCTCATGAATTATGTAATTCTATATTTATTGCAATCCCCAAGAAATCAGGAGCCTTGGAATATGATCAACATCGAACAATTAGTATAATGAGCCACATCACGAAGATTTTGCTGAGAATTATCATGAAAGCGTTAAGGAGACAATACGAGGGCCAGTCAATAAATAAGTCACAAATGGCTGTAGAAAAATAACTAAATATGCTAACAGCTTGAAACTAATTTATTTTTACACATACTTTGTCCCTTTATTTCTCAACATAATTTCCACCAACATTGATGCACTTATCTCATCGTTTTATCAGTCCTCACAAACCGGCTGCACAGAACTGCGTGCTCCGTTTTCTAAATCACGTTTTCACTTCACATTCAACTTCGGCGTCATTCGACATTCAAATGTCTCCCACCAAGGTGAGTTTTCAGTGGACCAAAATGGTGAAAATCGCTAGGGACTAAGTCGGAGCTGTAAGGTGGATGTTCCAGACCTTCCCACCTTAGTTGGTTAATTTTCTCCTGAGTTAATCTACGGTATTTACCGTATGTGGTCTGGCGTTGTCTTGAAGAAGCAACACTCCTCTAGTAAGCAGTCCTGGAAATGTCAATCGATCATGCATTATGCTGTATGCTGAACCATGTGAGCACCCTATTGCAGATGCTACAGAGTCTATCGTTACTCGTCTGTCACCTCTAATCATCTCCTCCACCGGCTGCACGGATGCTTCTGTTGCAATCCCAAAAGGACGACCAGATGGGATTTCATCAACAATTTTAGCGCATCCTTGAGAAAATTTGTCTACCCAGCTATGCACCGCTTTACGGGAGAAACATTTGTCAGCATAAACATTTCGTTATGAATGTCCTTTGCAGGCAGTTGAGTCAAAACGCACAACAGCACATTGCGCTTTGGTTGTACACTCCGTAAGTACAGTCGCCATTTTCTATATGCGTTGCGCATGAGACACCTAGCGACACCTGAAGAACGGGAATACAAAATTCGATTTTGCTGTCACCTAATGACACCTGTAGAAAACACCAACCTACATTTACCTGCCACCCACGGAACTGTGTGACTTACTTATTGACTCGCCCTCGTAGAACCCGAAATAAGAGAAGAACAATGTGGGTTTATAGAAGATAAGGGTACAGTAGATGCTGTGTATGTAATGAGAACAGTAATTGAACGTTATATAAAAGTAAACAAAGATCTACACCTTTGCTATATTGGCTACACAAAGGATTTCGATAAACTGAGTCATGTCGACATGATAAGGATGCTTGACGATCTACGAAATGTTGGAAAAACCTTTTTTTTTTTGTTTTGTTTTGTTTTTGTTTTGCGTATCCTTACAGGACATCGCTGTCAACATCAGCATCTTTCAGCTGATTGTTGATTTCTTGGCAAGTTTACGCTCAGTAGTTTGCCATTGCTTTCTGAGCGGCCGGCTCATTTATCCCGCAGTCACCAGCGCGGGTAGAACCGCTTCGAATTCTCGCGCGCTGCGAGACCCTTGTGGATAAACGGGATTACGGAGAAAGTCGTGTAACCCCTCGGCCAGACAGACCGGCGGAAAAGACCTTAGACTTGTAAAGAAAAAAAAACAACATATATTGGAAACAAGCTGCGATAAGAACTGATAATGAAGTAGGTCAATATCAGTCTATTAAAAGAAGTGTGAGACAGGGATGTGTAATGTCTCCAGATCTGTTTTCCCTGTACAGTGAAAATATTTTCAGAAATATAGAAGAAATGGAAGGAATCAACATTGGGGGACGATACATCAATAACATTAGATATGCAGATGGTACAGTCTTGATTGCAGACAATGAACAGGACCTGCAACATTTAGTAGATGCGGTTGTTGCACACAGTGAGCAACTAGGGTTAGAACTGAATTGTAAGAAGACACAGATTATGGTCGTCTCCGGGAAGAAGGAAATGCTGCAATGTGATATACGAGTAAATGGGCATATTCTTTAAGCAAGATAATCGGTACAGTTATCTCGGAACAGTCATAACATCTGATGGGAGATGCCTTGAAGAGATTAAAACAAGAATTGCCATTGCGAAAGTAGCCTTTTGCAAGATGAAAAACATACTGACCAATTAAAAAGACATCAACTGAAACGAGAAAAAGAGTGTTGAAGTGCTACATAGTACCTGTACCTTTGTATGGTTGTGAAGCGTGGAAAATGAGCAGACAAGCTGAAAAACATATGATGGCTGTGGAAATATGGTTTCTGAGGAAAATGCAAAGAATACCATGGACAGACAGAATAACCATTGAACCAGTCCTTCAAGAAACAAATAAGTCCGAAATTATTAGAGACATTAGACGTAGACAGTCGAAAATATTTGGGCATGTTATGAGAAGAAATGACTGGAGAAGTTAGTGACAACTTGCAAAATCGAAGGGAAGAGACCAAGGGGAAAACTGAGACGTAAATACCTGGATGGCTTGGCTACGTGGCATGGTCGGGACAGAAACACGGAGCTGATCCACGACTCTGGTGATAGAGTGAGATGGCAGAACATGAACGCCCACTCTTATCAGCATAGCACATAATGGATGGATTGCTCCAACATACAGCAGACATGGTAATAGCAAAAACATACAAGTTATACAACACAAACATACAACAGATTAGTATATAGCACAAATATACAACAGATTAGTTATATAGCACAAATATACAACAGACAAGTTTATTAGCACAAACATACAACAGACAAGTTATATGTCACAAACATGCAACATACAAGTTATATAGCACAAAAACACACAGACAAGTTATATAGCACAAACATACAACAGATTAGTTATATAGCACAAACATTCAACAGACAAGTTATATAGCACAAACATACAACAGACTAGTTATATAGCACAAATATACAACAGACAAATTATATAGCACAAACATACAACAGATTAGTTATATAGCACAAACATACAACAGATTAGTTATATAGCATAAATATACAACATATTAGTTATATAGCACAAATATACAACAGACAAGTTATATAGCACAAATATACAACAGATTAGTTATATAGCACAAATATACAGCAGACAAGTTATATAGCACAAACATACAACAGATTAGTTATATAGCACAAACATACAACAGACAAGTTATATAGCACAAACATACAACAGATTAGTTATATAGCACAAACATACAACAGACAAGTTATATAGCACAAATATACAACAGATTAGTTATATAGCACAAACATACAACAGACAAGTTATGTAGCACAAATATACAACAGATTAGTTATATAGCACAAACATACAACAGACAAGTTATATAGCACAAATATACAACAGATTAGTTATATATCACAAACATACAACAGGCAAGTTATCTAGCACAAACATATAGCAGACACGTTATATAGCACAAACATACAACAGACAAGTTATATAGCACAAACATACAACAGACAGGTTATATAGCACAAACACACAACAGACAGGTTATATAGCACAAACATACAACAAACAAGTTGAGATAATCTAAGAACTGACATTATTGCACTCAGGACATTCCCATACACGCTATGCCCCTTATTTCAACAGCCAGCGAAGAGTCACACTACTAATCGTTCCCACCGCTATCTGATAGAAAGTTCTCTTGGTCTTTTTTTGGGAGATTCTACCAGAACCCCTGCCAGTCCTCCGCAATCTCATCCTTTCCATATGTGGGTTCTCAATCTGTTTCCTCCACCTTTTCCACCTGGTCCCACAGGCGGACAACTCCCCCCCCCCACTCCTTGTCCATAAGTAAATCTTCCACCAAGAGGTGCATTCCCTGCCTGCCTATCAGCCTGTTCATTCCCCCCCCCCCCCCCCCCCCCCCCCCCCCCCCCCCCCCCCCCCCCCCCCCCCCCCCCCGCCCATTCTCCCGCATGGCCAGGACAAAAAAAAATCCATACAATACTCTCACAATGTGTGACCTCTGAAGTGAGGTGAACCGTCCACAGGAAACATTTCTCCACCTGACCAAGCATACTCCTGGAGTCCGTGGTGAAGACAATGTGTGTTGCAGTGGTTTCCTCTAACTGACGAAATGCCGTTATATAGCATACACATTCAACACACAAATTATATAGCACACATATACAACAGAGAAATTATATAGCACAAACAGAAACAACTATTCATTTCTCTTTATTGATTCTGGCTAGCTAACAGCTGTCTCTACACATCATAACTCTGACTAGAAGTACAGCTGATCACTGTGCCTAAATGTCTGTGCCTAGATGTCTGTGCTTAGATGTCTGAGCCTAGATGTCTGTGCTTAGATGTCTGCGCCTAGGTATATAAGACTAGACTTCTGAGCCTAGATGTCTGAGACTAGGTATATGTACCTAGATGAAAATTAATCGCTGTGACTAGATGAGGGACGAAGAAATAACCACTATGACTATATGTCTGTGGTTGTTGTAGAACTAATCACTGTGGCTATATGTCTGTGATTGTTGTAGAACTAATCACTGTGGCTATATGTCTGTGATTGTTGTAGAACTAATCACTGTGGCTATATGTCTGTGATTGTTGTAGAACTAATCACTGTGGCTATATGTCTGTGATTGTTGTAGAACTAATCACTGTGGCTATATGTCTGTGATTGTTGTAGAACTAATCACTGTGGCTATATGTCTGTGACTGGTGTAGAACTAATCACTGTGGCTATATGTCTGTGACTGGTGTAGAACTAATCACTGTGGCTATATGTCTGTGACTGGTGTAGAACTAATCACTGTGGCTATATGTCTGTGACTGGTGTAGAACTAATCACTGTGACTACATGTCTGTGACTTGATGTAGAACTAATCATTGTGACTATATGTCTGTGACTTGATGTAGAACTAATCACTGTGGCTATATGTCTGTGACTGGTGTAGAACTAATCACAGTGACTACATGTCTGTGACTTGATGTAGAAATAATCACTGGGACTACATGTCTGTGACTGTTGTAGAACTAATCACAGTAACTATATGTCTGTGATTGTTGTAGAACTAATCACTGTGACTATATGTCTGTGATTATTGTAGAACTAATCACTGTGGCTATGTGTCTGTGATTGTTTTAGAACTAATCACGGTGGCTATATGTCTGTGATTGTTGTAGAACTAATCACTGTGACCATTCGTCTGTAATTTGTTGTAGAAATAATCACTGTGACTATACGTCTGTGACTTGATGTAGAACTAATTTCAATGACTACATTTACAACACATCTCTATGGATAGGTGTACAAGAAATTACCATGACTACAGATACAAGTCACTATGACTAGATGTACAACATATCACTAATAAATAGATGTACAACATATCACTAATGACTAGATGTACAACATATCACTAATAAATAGATGTACAACACATCACTAATGACTAGATGTACAACATATCACTAATAAATAGATATACAACATATTACTAATGACTAGATGTACAACATATCACTATGACTAGATGTACAACATATCACTTATGACTAGATGTACAACATATCATTATGACTAGATGTACAACATATCACTATGACTAGATGTACAACATATCACTAATGACTAGATGTACAACATATCACTATGACTAGATGTACAACAAGTCACTGTGACTAGATGTACAACATATCACTATGACTAGATGTACAACATATCACTAATGACTAGATGTACAATAAGTCACTGTGACTAGATGTACAACATATCACTATGACTAGATGTACAACATATCACTAATGACTAGATGTACAACATATCACTGTGACTAGATGTACAACATATCACTATGACTAGATGTACAACATATCACTAATGACTAGATGTACAATAAGTCACTGTGACTAGATGTACAACATATCACTATGACTAGATGTACAGCATATCACTAATGACTAGATGTACAACATATCACTGTGACTAGATGTACAACATATCACTATGACTAGATGTACAACATATCACTAATGACTAGATGTACAACATATCACTAATAAATATATGTACAACATATCACTAATGACTAGATGTACAACATATCACTAATAAATAGATGTACAACATATCACTATGACTAGATGTAAAACATATCACTATGACTAGATGTACAACATATCACTATGACTAGATGTACAACATATCACTATGACTAGATGTACAACAAATCACTATGACTAGATGTACAACATATCACTAATTACTAGATGTACAACATATCACTATGACTAGATGTACAAGATATCACTATGACTAGATGTACAACATATCTCTATGACTAGATGTACAACATATCTCTATGACTAGATGTACAACATATCACTATGACTAGATGTACAACAAGTCACTGTGACTAGATGTACAACATATCACTATGACTAGATGTACAACATATCACTAATGACTAGATGTACAACATATCACTATGACTAGATGTAAAACATATCACTATGACTAGATGTACAACATATCTCTATGACTAGATGTACAACATATCACTAATTACTAGATGTACAACATATCACTATGACTAGATGTACAACATATCACTATGACTAGATGTACAACATATCTCTATGACAAGATGTACAACATATCACTATGACTAGATGTACAACATATCACTATGACTAGATGTACAATAAGTCACTGTGACAAGATATACAACATATCACTATGACTAGATGTACAACATATCACTATGACTAGATGTACAACATATCACTATGACTAGATGTACAACAAATCATGATTACCAGATGTACAACATATCACTAATGACTAGATGTACAACATATCACTATGACTAGATGTAAAACATATCACTATGACTAGATGTACAACATATCACTATGACTAGATGTATAACATATCACTATGACTAGATGTACAAGATATCACTATGACTAGATGTACAACATATCTCTATGACTAGATGTACAAGATATCACTATGACTAGATGTACAACATATCACTATGATTAGATGTACAACAAGTCACTATGACTAGATGTACAACATATCACTATGACTAGATTTACAACATATCACTAATGACTAGATGTACAACATATCACTATGACTAGATGTAAAACATATCACTATGACTAGATGTACAACATATCTCTATGACTAGATGTACAACATATCACTAATTACTAGATGTACAACATATCACTATGACTAGATGTACAACATATCACTATGACTAGATGTACAACATATCTCTATGACTAGATGTACAACATATCACTATGACTAGATGTACAACATATCACTATGACTAGATGTACAACAAGTCACTGTGACTAGATATACAACATATCACTATGACTAGATGTACAACATATCACTATGACTAAATGTACAACATATCACTATGACTAGATGTACAACATATCACTATGACTAGATGTACAACAAATCATGATGACCAGATGTACAACAAATCACTAATTACTAGATGTACAACATATCACTATGACTAGATGTACAAGATATCACTATGACTAGATGTACAACATATCTCTATGACTAGATGTACAACATATAACTATGTCTAGATGTACAACATATCACTATGACTAGATGTACAACAAGTCACTGTGACTAGATATACAACATATCACTATGACTAGATGTACAACATATCACTATGACTAAATGTACAACATATCACTATGACTAGATGTACAACATATCACTATGACTAGATGTACAACAAATCATGATGACCAGATGTACAACATATCACTAATGACTAGATGTATAACAAATCACTATGACTAGATGTACAACAAATCTCTATATCTAGATGTACAACATATCACTAATGACTAGATGTAAACCTAATTTCGATGACTAGATGTACAACAAATTATGATGACCAGATGTACAACTAATTACTGTGACTAGATGTACAGCTCATGACTGTGACTACATATACAATGTTAGATTGTGACGAGATGTCTGTGACTAAATGTGCAACACATGACTTGATTAGTTGTCTATGATCAGTTTTATGACTTGTGACAATGACTAAATGTTGAAGACAACTATACAACTCATGACTATATTTACAGGTAGAGCTCATGTAGATGGCAGTGACTCGATGATTGTGAGTGAATATACAACATATGGCTGTGGCCAGACAGATGTGACTATACGACTACAAGTCTGTGATTGTGATTACGTGTACAACATGCATCTGTAACTACATGTACAACAAATGGATGTGACTAGATTATTGAGACAAGTTGGTTATGACTGGTTATGCATCTCATAACTGTGACTAGATGACTTAATTTCGGTAATTGTGACTAGATGTGCAACTCAATCTATGATCATGTACTCAACTGATGACTGTGACTGGATGACTGTGACTGGGTGACTGTGATTGGATGGCTGTGACTGGATGACTGTGATGAGATGACTGTGAATGGATGACTGTGATTCTATGACTTTGACTGGATGACTGTGACTAGATGTCTGTTATTGGATGACTGTGACTGGATGACTGTGATTGGATGACTGTGACTGGATGACTGTGATTAGATGACTGTGACTAGATGACTGTGATTTAATGACTGTGACTAGATGACTGTGACTGAATAACTGCGACTGAATGACTGTGACAGGATGACTGTGACTGGATGCTTGTGACTGAATAACTGTGACTGGATGACTGTGACTAGATGACTGTGACTAGATGACTGTGACTAGATGACTGTGGCTGGATAACTGTGAATCATGTCTGTGACTAGATGACTGTAACTGGATGACTCTGACTAGATGACTGTGACTAGATGACCTTGACTGGATGACTGTGACTGGATGACTGTGACTAGATGACCGTGACTGGATGACTGTGACTGGATGACTGTGACTAGATGACTGTGACTGGATGACTGTGACTGAATAACTGTGACTGAATGACTGTGACTAGATGATTGTGACTAAATAACCTTGCCTGGATGACTGTTACTGGATGACTGTGACTGGATGACTGTGACTGGATGACTGTGACTAGATGCCCTTGATTGGGGTGACTGTGACTAGATGACTGTGATTAGATGACTGTGACTATAGTTTTGTCCTGATGTAGACCTCTTGTCTAGGATTTCATAACTGTCACATGATGATTGTTTAATTGATTGATTTTTATTTTAGAAGGGTTACAAATTGAGCACGCAGGCCCGTCTTACATTCAGCCCTTCCAATCACTCATCGTTCGTTCACCAATAATACATGATGCATTTACATAGGTTAAAAACAGTGTCAAATGAATATTGTAAACATAAACTATGCATATTACCATGTTAGCCTATTAAGAGAGGTGTTAGGCAGGGATGTGTGATGTCTCCAGATCTTTTTTTTCCTAAACAGTGAAAATATTTTCAGAAATGTAAAAGATATAAATGGAATCAGCATTGGAGGACGAAACATCAATAACATTAGATATGCAGATGATACAGTATTGATTGCAGACAATGCACAGGATCTGCAACAATTAGTAGATGCGGTTGTTGTACACAGTGAGCAACTGGGGTTAGAATTAAATTGTAAAAATACACAGTTTATGGTCGTCACAAGGAAGAACGAAATACCACAATCTAATATACAAGTAAATGGGAATATTCTTCAACAAGTGAATTGGTACAATTATCTCTGAACAGTCATAACATCTGATGGGAGATGCCTTGAAGAGATTAGAACAAGATTCGCCATAATGAAAGTAGCCTTTAACAAGATGAAAAACATTCTGACCAATAAAAAGATGTCAATTGAAACGGGAATAAGAGTGTTGAGGGGATACATAGAGCCTGTTCTTTTGTATGGATGTGAAACTTGGACAATGAGCAGTCAAGCTGAAAAACATCTGATGGCTGCAAAAATGTGGTTTCTGAGGAAAATGCAAAGAATACCATGGACAGACAGAAAAACCAATGACCAAGTACTATAGGAGACAAATGAAAATCATAAATTGATTAGAGAAATTAGACGTAGACAGTCAAAAAGTTTTTAGACATGTTATGAGAAGAATTGGATTGGAGAACTTAGTGACAACTGGCAAGATCGAAGGGAACAGACCAAGAGGAAGATCGAGAGGAAAATACCTGGATGGCTTGGCCACATGGAAGAGACAGGAACACTGAGCTGATCCACGACTCTGGTGATAGAGTGAAATGGCGAGTCATGACCGCCCATGTTTTCCGGCATGGCACATGATTTATTGATTGATTACCATGTTATGAGACATATCCCCACCCACTCACACATCTCTCATACAACACACATCCACCAGCCACGCACACACCCCCAGGCACACATATAATCCCCCACCCATCCCCACCCCACACA
This sequence comes from Cepaea nemoralis, assembly GCA_014155875.1. Lineage (NCBI taxonomy): Eukaryota > Metazoa > Mollusca > Gastropoda > Stylommatophora > Helicidae > Cepaea > Cepaea nemoralis. The sequence goes on along the minus strand of JACEFZ010027536.1, from coordinate 47,083 downwards.
TCTCCCGTACCACACATCCCCACCCATCCACAACCAACACACACTCACCCACCCACACATCCTCCACCCACCAACCCACACCCCAACCAATCAGCCAAACACACATTCCCTCACCCACACACACATCCCCTGCCAACCCACACATCATGCACCCACCCACCCACCCACACTTTCCCCACCACACAATCTCCCCCACTTCCCCACCCACCCAAATCTATTCACCCACACACACCCCACAGCCATCCCCATCCCACACACACTCACCCACCCACACATCCTCCACCCATCCACATACACACCCCCAATCATGCACCCCCTCCCATCCACTCATCACTCAACCACACATCCCTCACCCACACACACATCCCCCACCAATCCACACATACACTACACACACACATCCCCACCCATACACACATCCCCACACACATCCCCTCCCGCGTACTCATCCCTCAACCACTCACACAAACACATCCTCCACCCACCAATCAACACATACATCCCCCACCTATCCACCCACACTCACACACCTAACCATCCAGACAAACACAAACCCCACCCTCACAGATCCCTCACCCACCCACATATCCCACACCCAACCACACCTCCCTCACCAACCCATGCACACATCCCTCACCTACACACATCTTCCCTCCCCCACACTTATACGCACCCCACCCACACAAATATCCCCCACACACCCCCACATCACTCACCCATACAAACACATCTCCCCCTACATCCCCCACCCATCTGCCACCTACAAACACTCTCACCATCCACACATACATCCTCCACCCACCACCAAGCACCCACCCCACACACATCCCCCAAACCATACCCATCCCCACACCCATTCACCCACACATCCCTCACCCATACACCATCCCACACACACATTCTCCACCCGCACACCCACAACCCCCACCCACCAACACCCAAACACTTACAACCATCCACCTAAACATTCTCCACCCACAAACACACCCCTTACCCACACACACACACACATCCTCCATCCACCACACATCCCTTCACTCACCCACACACCCCCAGCCACCCATACACATCTCTGTAGATGAGTGTGACTCAGTGATTGTGACTAAGTGTTCAATTATTGACTATGATTCTATGATTGTGAGTAGATGATAGTGACTCGATGATTGTAATGAAGTTCAATTATTGATTGTGATTCTATGATTGTGAGTAGATGAATGCGACTTGATGATTGTGACTAAGTGGTCAATTATTGTCTATGATTCTATGATTGTGAGTAGAAGATTGTGATTCAATGTACAAAAAATGGCTGACTAGATTAGTGTGACCAGTAGGCTGTGACGAGGCATGTGTCACTGGATCAGTCCATGACTGTGACTAGATATCTGTGACTAGATTGCTAAGACTAGATGGCTGTGACGAAGCACGTGTCAGTGGACCAGTCCGTGGCTGGCATGAAACAGTTCTTCCTGCACCCGTCTGACCGCACTCCCAGACACCCAGCCTGGCATGTGGCGCACAAACAGCTCTGCTAAACCTGGCACATCCGCTCGGTCAAACCCATGAGCAAACCTGCGGAGGACACATCATCGGTCACATCATCAATCACATCATCTGTCACAACATCAATGACGACAACATCATCACACTCAACATTAATGACTATCACAACATCAATATAAAATCAATTAATGACACATCATCAATCCAACATCCTGATTACATATCATCAATCACAGTATCACTCACTAACACATCATAAACACCAACATCATTCACTAACATACCATCAATTCAAAGATCACTCACTAACACATCATGTCACATCTCACTGTACTCGGCTCGCGATGATGATGGAATTCCGCCAGAGGGTGCGGACTGTCTGATTGGTCTGGAACTCTGGGAGCCGTTCTGAATCCAGCATAAAAAGACCTGCGCAGGTGGAACCGGCCTTTTTCGTAGTCCACCACACCAAGTGACGAGATGCCAATGCCTATAGTAAACTTATTTAGTTAGACCCTGAAAGGTGTTGCAGTGGAAAAGCGAGAATTCTAGTTTTAGATTTTAGTTTTCCTGGGTTTTTAGTGGACTAGAAGTTTTTGGTAAATTAGTTTTTAGTATACTAGAAGGTTTTGGTGGATTAGTTTTTGGTAGACTTGGAGTTTTTTTGTTGGTTTAGAAGTGTTTGCTGTACTTAGAAGTTTTTGCCATACTTAGGAGTTTTATTTGTTGGATTAGTGCTTTTGCTGTTTGGTTTTGCTGGATTCTAACTTCTTTATTGATGCTAGATGTCTGCATATTATTGTTGCTTTTAGAAGTTTATTAAACAAATGATACTTGTGTTATTCTTACTTTGTTGCTTAGTTGATAGACTCTCATTATATAGTCATTGGTGTTAGAACAGCCCTCGGAGTAATTCTTTGTCTGGAATTGGAGAATATTGTTCTAATTCCCTGTCGGTCCACCTTGGATCTTCTTAAACCTTAATTCTTTACTATTCTTGTTAACCGAGGACGGTGAGAGGTTCTTCTCTTTATTCATTTTCTTCTTTGGCCCTACGCAGTCAGGGTTGCGCTCTTCTCCTCACATCACCGTAGCAGAAGTAAGTGGTCCTTGCTCCTGTTTTCACCTCAGTTTCAAGTTGCGAGCCTGCACCAGGATCTTCTTGACAGCCTTAGAATTATTCTGGTAGGATTGTTTTGGTATCCAGTGATTGTTTTAGTTGAGGTCTTTAGTTGGTTCCTTTGTCGGTTCATTTTTGGTATAGTTGGTAATAGTCCTCTAGAGATAGCAAAACCCAGGTTAGCTAGTTAGGCTCCATTGCAGAACCACCCGTAGCATAGTATCTTGTCCTTAAGATGGAGACCAGAAGTACTCGTGCTGCCGCGAGAGTTGAACAGGACGAGTCGCCGCCAGTTTCTACGATGGGAACCGAAGATTCCCTGCCCAGTGGACGCTCCACCACGCGAGCTCACTGAGGCTTTGAGGTATGTTGTAGGTACCAACCAGAAAGCCTGTTCGGTGTTTTGGGGAGAAAGGTGGACCATCGGTAGAAGAGTACGTCAGGGAGGTGAGGTCAGCATGGAGGGCTGGCATGTTAGAGACAGTCGATAAGGTGGACGTTATTTTCGACAGCATAACCAGTCCTGTCAGGAGAGAGTTAGAACTCCATGCTTCTGAGGAAGATCCCGAGGCCATGCTGCAGGCCTTACTGAAGATATTTGGAGAGAAGAAGAGTCTACGGGAGCTCCTGGCAACGTTATTTACAATACGCCAGCGAGCTGGGGAGACAGTCCATGACTTCTCCCATAGGGTCAATGCTGAATTCAAGTGGGTAGTGAAGGCCCAGGAAATGCAAGGTGTCCCTGTGTTGGATGGGGAGGCCCTTCGAGACCAGTTTGTGGCTGGCATAAGGGACAGTTTCACCCAAACTGTCTTAAAAGAAAAGATCTCGCAAGATTCGTCAGTGACATTTCTTCAGATCAGGGAGTGCGCTCAAACATGGGAAGGTGTGCGGTCCCCGCCAGGTGCTGAAGTCAGAGAGATAGAGGTGAGAGCCAGAAATGTTGAGAACTCTGGGGAAATTCAAACACGTATGCCTCCACCAGTTAAAGTGGAGTTTCAGCAGGGGCAGGATGGGCCGGTGCAGGCTGAGGTAGTCCCACAAACGGTAGAATGTAGGCCTGCACATACTGAGCCAGTCCGTGTACCAAGAACGGAGTTTAGTTTCAGGCAGGGTGAGATTGACTTTCTGCAGAGAGAAAATGTCTGAGATTAGTGCCAGGCTTAACAGACTTACCAGCGATCGACAGCCTCAAGCGCCACGTTACTGGCGATGCAATCGTGTAGCGCACTTGAGACGTGAGTGCAGGCAGGCATTAAACGAGACCTCTGTAAGGCTGGGAGCGAGGTATAAGAAGGGGAGCATCATGGCTCAGACATTAAAATTGTGGGTGGTACACCCGAAGAGACTGTTTTGATAGGTGGCAAGATTGTTCAGTGCGTCATCGATACAGGTTCTCAAGTATCCACCATTACTGAGACCTGTTTCAAGGACATGTTCCCAGGACTATGTTCTAAGGGAAGGACAATTTGTTAAGCTTAACGGCCGCGAATGGCGTAGTGATTCCGTATGTGGGGTACTTTGTGTGATGACATTGTGTTGGGTGGGACGCATGTGAAGGACTGTGGGGTTTTTGTCACCAAAGACATGGACAATGGGGAGAGAAGAGTGCCGGGTATTATTGGCACGAACATTTTACAATCAGTACCAGATTTGTGTAGATTTCTTAAATGGAGCAGCCCAGTGGAGGAGATTCCTGGAGTCGGACTGGACAGTGTTTAAGTTTCTGTTGACAATAGAGTCTGTGTACCTGCCCGCTCCATCACTGCAATTAGTTTAAAATGTGTTATATTTGTACACAAAACATAAATGTCATTTTCAGCCCAACTATTGTGACACAGCCCTATTTCAAATTTTCTGCCTTGAATTTCTGTTTGTCAGGACCTCTTTTTTGTTTGGCAGGCAATAAACGAAAACATTGACAGAAATATCATACATTACAACATCAAAATCAAATCAAATCAAATCAAATCAACTAACATCATTAACCAAGAGGTCATTAATTGTAACACTGCTGACTAAAATATCAATTCAAACATCACTCAGTGATATAAACACCTTCAGGGGAAACATAACACCACAGTCACATGGAAAGAGGGGGAAGGGGGTGGGGGTGGTGGGGGGGGGGAGGATGACACAGTTATGACAATCGTAACAAGACACCACCGATACCTGGGAGATATGACACCACCCATACATGGGAGACATGACACCATCCATACACGGGAGACATGACACTACCCATACACGGGAGACATGACCCCACACATACACGGGAGACATGACCCCACACATACACGGGAGACATGACCCCACACATACACGGGAGACATGACCCCACACATACACAGGAGACATGACACCACTCATACAGAGGAGACATGACACCACCCATACATGGGAGACATGACACCACCCATACATGGGAGACATGACACCACACATACACGGGAGACATGACACCACACATACACGGGAGACATGACCCCACCCATACACGGGAGACATGACCCCACACATACACAGGAGACATGACACCACTCATACAGGGAGACATGACACCACACATACACGGGAGACATGACACCACTCATACAGAGGAGACATGACACCACCCATACATAGGAGACATGACACCACCCATACATAGGAGACATGACACCACACATACACGGGAGACATGACCCCACACATACACGGGAGACATGACCCCACTCATACACAGGAGACATGACACCACTCATACAGAGGAGACATGACACCACCCATACATGGGAGACATGACACCACCCATACACGGGAGACATGACACTACCCATACACGGGAGACATGACACCACCCATACACGGGAGACATGACACCACACATACACGGGAGACATGACACCACCCATACACGGGAGACATGACACCACTCATACATAGGAGACATGACACCACTCATACAGAGGAGACATGACACCACTCATACACAGGAGACATGACACCACTCATACAGAGGAGACATGACACCACTCATACACGGGAGACATGACACCACTCATACAGAGGAGACATGACCCCACACATACACAGGAGACATGACACCACTCATACAGGGAGACATGACCCCACACATACACGGGAGACATGACACCACTCATACAGGGAGACATGACCCCACACATACACGGGAGACATGACACCACTCATACAGGGAGACATGACCCCACACATACACGGGAGACATGACCCCACACATACACGGGAGACATGACCCCACACATACACGGGAGACATGACACCACACATACACGGGAGACATGACCCCACACATACACGGGAGACATGACCCCACCCATACACGGGAGACATGACCCCACACATACACGGGAGACATGACCCCACACATACACGGGAGACATGACACCACTCATACAGGGAGACATGACCCACACATACACGGGAGACATGACACCACTCATACAGGGAGACATGACCCCACACATACACGGGAGACATGACACCACTCATACAGGGAGACATGACCCCACACATACACGGGAGACATGACACCACTCATACAGGGAGACATGACCCCACACATACACGGGAGACATGACACCACTCATACAGGGAGACATGACACCAGCGATATATAGAAGACATTGTGTGACACTTGGGACAGAACAACAAAGACCTGGTGAAATGACATCTCTGTGACATGAGATTCTCCGTGGGAAAATGGTCAAGTCGTCTTCCTCGCGCTCCAAAGGTTGTGGGATCAGATCCGGGATACGTTTTTTGGTTCACAGGCGCATGTTTTCGGAGACTCCTAGGGGTCGTCACTGGAGCTACGGAGTTCGTGCTTCGTTCGACGCTTTCAGTCGGCCGCCTTGCGGAAAGAGACAGAGCCATATGGGATAAAACCCGGGGTAATGAAGTCGATTCTCTCGACTTTAAAGACTTTTAAAGACTTGAGACATAACACGATGATGATACTGGAGACACCACATCTGCGTGACAGTGCAGACCTGAAGCAGAGTCGTACTGGAGACACCTCGCCAGCAATGGAAACCTCACCATGGTGTGGGGGTAGATCAGTGCAAAATGTCACTGCTATTGATTGTTTCCATGGTAACCACACTGACATTAGACAATGGTGATCTCACCTGGAGATGCACTCCTCTGTGAACTGGCACAGACACAGCAGACGTGAGACGTGTCGCTCTTGCGGAGGTTGGGGCAACATCTGCTTGACCAGCTTGACCAGGTAGGGGGCGCTCATCATCACCGTCAGTCTTTCCGACAGGGACATCTGTGAACAGGCAGACCAACAGTTGCCTACAGACAAGGCAACATTGAGAGGTAGGCCAACAGTTGCCGACAGACAAGTCAACATTCAGAGGCAGGCCAACAGTTCCCGACAGACAAATCAACATTGAGAGGTAGACCAACAGTTGCCTACAGACAAGTCAACATTGAGAGGTAGACCAACAGTTGCCTACAGACAAGTCAACATTGAGAGGTAGATAAACAGTTGCCGACAGACAAGTCAACATTGAGAGGCAGGCCAACAGTTGCCGACAGACAAGTCAACATTGAGAGGTAGGCTAACAGTTGCCTACAGACAAGTCAACATTGAGAGGTAGACCAACAGTTGCCTACAGACAAGTCAACATTCAGGGGCAGGCCAACAGTTGCCTATAGACAAGTCAACATTCAGGGGCAGGCCAACAGTTGCCTACAGACAAGTCAACATTGAGAGGCAGACCAACAGTTGCCTACAGACAAGTCAACATTCAGGGGCAGGCCAACAGTTGCCTACAGACAAATCAACATTCAGGGGCAGGCCAACAGTTGCCTACAGACAAGTCAACATTGAGAGGTAGACCAACAGTTGCCTACAGACAAGTCAACATTCAGGGGCAGGCCAACAGTTGCCTACAGACAAGTCAACATTCAGGGGCAGGCCAACAGTTGCCTACAGACAAGTCAACATTGAGAGGCAGACCAACAGTTGCCTACAGACAAGTCAACATTCAGAGGTAGGCCAACAGTTGCCTACAGACAAGTCAACATTGAGAGGTAGACCAACAGTTGCCTACAGACAAGTCAACATTCAGGGGCAGGCCAACAGTTGCCTACAGACAAGTCAACATTCAGGGGCAGGCCAACAGTTGCCTACAGACAAGTCAACATTGAGAGGCAGACCAACAGTTGCCTACAGACAAGTCAACATTCATAGGTAGGCCAACAGTTCCCGACAGACAAGTCAACATTGAGAGGTAGACCAACAGTTGCCTACAGACAAGTCAACATTCAGGGGCAGGCCAACAGTTGCCTACAGACAAGTCAACATTGAGAGGTAGGCCAACAGTTGCCTACAGACAAGTCAACGTTCACAGGTAGGCCAACAGTTCCCGACAGACAAGTCAACATTCAGGGGCAGGCCAACAGTTGCCTACAGACAAGTCAACATTGAGAGGCAGACCAACAGTTCCCGACAGACAAGTCAACGTTCAGTGGCAGACTAACAGTTGCCTACAGACAAGTCAACGTTCAGAGGCAGGCCAACAGTTGCCGACAGACAAGTCAACGTTCAGAGGCAGGACAACAGTTGCCGACAGACAAGTCAACATTGAGAGGCAGGCCAACAGTTCCCGACAGACAAGTCAACATTCAAAGGCAGGCCAACAATTCCTGACAGAAAAGTCAACATTCAGAGTTAGACCAACAGTTTTTTAAAATGAAGCCAATAATCTACAGACCTGTCTGTACCGCTTGAGCTAGGAGACTACATACTGCTAGAGCTACTCATTAGTTAGTTAGTCGACAGATCATCCTCGTTGCACATCGAACCATTCAGTCCATAAGTGCTCGGATCCCCTCCTCAGCGAATCCCGCAGCTTGTAGCGGCTAACGACGCCAGTTCTGTGTTGGTTTATTAATTTTCTTTGGCTTCCAGCTTAGTGTTCTTGTTTGGCCACACTTCCTTTAATTTGCAGTTCTCACAGTCCGGCCATGGTTGTAGATTCACAGTCATCACTTGGTTCTTGCAAAAGTCTCACTTCTCGTAGAGTATTCAGAATGTCAGCCTGGTCCATGGCGCGTCCGCCCTCCACAGTAGCTTTAACTGTAAGCCTGTCAGCCTGCTCATTTATTTCGGCCAAAATATTCTTGTTATACGGCTCTAACAAACATGATAGAAAACTGGCATCAAAATATTAACAATAATACTCAATGTTGAGTGGTGTTTATAGATTTTAGAAAAGCATTCGATATGATAGATCATTTTATTCTAATTTAAAAAAAACCTAGAAGTAATGGAAGTAAGATTTAATATAGTAACATTAATAAATTCATTTTTATTAGACAGAAAACAAGTAGTATCACACAATAAATCTTTATCTCAAGCCATTACCATTAATATTGGAGTACCTCAGGGGTCTATACTTCATCATCGTCAAGTGCCGTGCCGGCTGGCGTAGGCGTTCATGGCTCTCCACAGATCTCGGTCTTTGGTTTTCTGGATCAACTCTGCTGCTGATATTCCTCCATGCCACCGTCTCAATCCATCCAGCATCATTTCTCTTGGTCTACCTCTGCCTCTCTTCCCCTCGATCTTTCCAGTTGTTACGATGTTCTCCAATGCCTCTCTTCTCATCACATGACCGAAGAAAGCTGTTTGTCTCTGTCTTATTGTTGTATATAATGTTCTAATTTTCTAATTTCCTAATTTTCTAATGTTCTAATTTTTCTAATAATGTTCTAATGTTCTAATGGTCTATACTTGGATCTCTGTTATTTGCCATTTATATAAATGATCTTCCCTTATATCTGTCGTCATCCTGCGAACTATTTGCACACAACTGCACAGTATATACAAACGCAATTATTTGTAATGTGCTAGAATTATCCTTGCAACAGGAAATAAATAGTGTAGTTAGCTGGAGTCATGCAAACCGCATGCAAATTAACATTTCTAAAACAAAATCTATGTTAATAGAAACCAGGCAAAGACTTCACACTTGCAGAGAACTCTTCAGCTGCACATTGGTAGCACGCCTATAGAAAGTGTAACCGAGCACAAGGCACTGGGTCTTCTCATAGATCAAAATCTAAACTTTAATTCCCATGTTCATGCTCTAGTTAAACAAATAGACAAAAAGTATACCAACTTGCCAAAATTAAAACTTTCCTCAACGAAAACGCAAGAAAGATATTCTATATTTCCCACATACAAACACATATTGATTATTGCTCCACAATCTGGGATGGATGCTCCAAATCAATAACAAAACGCCTTTATTCACTCCATAAAAGGGCAGTGCGTTTAATCAATGATGATAAGCTTACAGACAATTCTAACCTACATGAACGTCTTCAGTTTCTGCCACTCCACAATGCCTACTTTTTAATAAGGCTAAACTAATTCACAAAATCATATTTCAAAATGCGCCAAGCTACCTTTGGCCATTTTTTAAATATAACGCAAGACATAGCAAACGACTAAATATACTTCATGTCCCTAAACCTAGGATAGACTTATATAAAACAAGCTTAGCATACTCGGCCACTCAGTTGTGGAACAATCTTCCACAAGAAATGAAAGATACCACCAATCATTATACATACAGTCGTAACCTGTTTGAAAACTACCTCAGTACAGACTACATGCCCCCCTAAAAATAATAATGGTAAATTATCTCAAACGATGTTGGTAGTTAATAAACATTCCCATATGTATGGCACGTTACACCTTCCTTAGGTATTTATCATGCCCATGGTAAACATTGCCCCAGTGAGTCATGTATTATTGATTACTTTTCATGCGTATTAATGCTTATAGTTCTTTTGTTGTCTAAGATTAGCTTCATAAGTAATGTTGAATGAAATAATGTATGAGAGGAATTAGAGAAGAAGGGCAGAATGTCAGACGGGCCTGAGTGCCCAATTTTAACCCTTTGAAAATAAAAATAAAGATAAAGAGTGTACCACGTGAGCTCGGAGATTGCATGTTGCTAGAGCTACTCATTACGTGGACCACGTCAGCTCGAAGATTACACTATGTGCCGGTGGGGGACAAGGTTCTGCAGGGGTGGCCCAGCAATGGTCAAGCTGTGTCTACAACGCACCTAGTTGGTTAATAGTTGGTTAAGTGGCCACATATGTGTCTAACGCTCCTTGTTGTTTGTGTCCAGCTGTGTGTACTCAACGCTCCTTGTTGGTTGTGTCCAGCTGTGTGTACTCAACGCTCCTTGTTGTTTGTGTCCAGCTGTGTGTACTCAACGCTCCTTGTTGGTTGTGTCCAGCTGTGTGTACTCAACGCTCCTTGTTGTTTGTGTCCAGCTGTGTGTACTCAACGCTCCTTGTTGTTTGTGTCCAGCTGTGTGTACACTCAACGCTCCTTGTTGGTTGAGTCCAGCTGTGTGTACTCAACGCTCCTTATTGTTTGTGTCCCAGCTGTGTGTACTCAACGCTCCTTATTGTTTGTGTCCAGCTGATATAACAACGCTCTTTATTGTTTGTGTCCAGCTGTGTGTACTCAACGCTCCTTGTTGTTTGTGTCCAGCTGTGTGTACTCAACGCTCCTTGTTGGTTGTGTCCAGCTGTGTGTACTCACCGCTCCTTGTTGGTTGTGTCCAGCTGTGTGTACTCAACGCTCCTTGTTGGTTGTGTCCAGCTGTGTGTACTCAACGCTCCTTATTGGTTGTGTCCAGCTGTGTGTACTCAACGCTCCTTGTTGGTTGTGTCCAGCTGTGTGTACTCAACGCTCCTTGTTGGTTGTGTCCAGCTGTGTGTACTCAACGCTCCTTATTGTTTGTGTCCAGCTGTGTGTACTCAACGCTCCTTGTTGGTTGTGTCCAGCTGTGTGTACTCAACGCTCCTTGTTGTTTGGTGTCCAGCTGTGTGTACTCAACGCTCCTTGTTGGTTGAGTCCAGCTGTGTGTACTCAACGCTCCTTATTGTTTGTGTCCAGCTGTGTGTACTCAACGCTCCTTGTTGGTTGTGTCCAGCTGTGTGTACTCAACGCTCCTTGTTGGTTGTGTCCAGCTGTGTGTACTCAACGCTCCTTATTGTTTGTGTCCAGCTGATATAACAACGCTCTATATTGTTTGTGTCCAGCTGTGTGTACTCAACGCTCCTTGTTGTTTGTGTCCAGCTGTGTGTACTCAACGCTCCTTGTTGGTTGTGTCCAGCTGTGTGTACTCAACGCTCCTTATTGTTTGTGTCCAGCTGTGTGTACTCAACGCTCCTTGTTGTTTGTGTCCAGCTGTGTGTACTCAACGCTCCTTGTTGTTTGTGTCCAGCTGTGTGTACTCAACGCTCCTTGTTGTTTGTGTCCAGCTGTGTGTACTCAATGCTCCTTGTTGTTTGTGTCCAGCTGTGTGTACTCAATGCTCCTTGTTGTTTGTGTCCAGCTGTGTGTACTCAACGCTCCTTGTTGGTTGTGTCCAGCTGTGTGTACTCAACGCTCCTTGTTGTTTGTGTCCAGCTGTGTGTACTCAACGCTCCTTGTTGTTTGTGTCCAGCTATGTGTACTCAACGCTCCTTATTGTTTGTGTCCAGCTGTGTGTACTCAACGCTCCTTATTGTTTGTGTCCAGCTGTGTGTACTCAACGCTCCTTATTGTTTGTGTCCAGCTGTGTGTACTCAACGCTCCTTATTGTTTGTGTCCAGCTGTGTGTACTCACCGCTCCTTATTGTTTGTGTCCAGCTGTGTGTACTCAACGCTCCTTGTTGGTTGTGTCCAGCTGTGTGTACTCAACGCTCCTTGTTGGTTGTGTCCAGCTGTGTGTACTCAACGCTCCTTATTGTTTGTGTCCAGCTGTGTGTACTCAACGCTCCTTGTTGTTTGTGTCCAGCTGTGTGTACTCAACGCTCCTTGTTGGTTGTGTCCAGCTGTGTGTACTCAATGCTCCTTATTGTTTGTGTCCAGCTGTGTGTACTCAATGCTCCTTGTTGGTTGTGTCCAGCTGTGTGTACTCAACGCTCCTTATTGTTTGTGTCCAGCTGATATAACAACGCTCTTTATTGGTTGAGTGTACAGCTGTGTGTACTCAACGCTCCTTGTTGGTTGTGTCCAGCTGTGTGTACTCAATGCTCCTTGTTGGTTGTGTCCAGCTGATATAACAACGCTCTTTATTGGTTGAGTGTACAGCTGTGAACAACGCTCCTTGTTGTTTGAGTGTCCAGCTGTGTGTACTCAACACTCCTTGTAGTTTGAGTGTCCAGTTGTGTGAAAAAGGTTCCTTGTAGTATGAGTGTCCAGCTGTGTGAACAACGCTCCTTGTAGTTTGAGTGTCCTGTTGTGTGAACAATGTTCCTTGTAGTTTGAGTGTCCAACTGTGTGAACAACGCTCAATATTGGTTGAGTGTTCAGCTGTGTGAACAACGCTCTGTATTAGTTAAGTGTCCAGCTGTGTGAACAACCTTCCTTGTTGGCTGTGTTTAGCTATGTGAACAAATCTCCTTGTTGGTTGAGTGTCCAGCTGTGTAAACAAATCTCTTTGTTGGTTCAATGTCCAACTGTGTGAACACCGCTCCTTATTGGTCCAGTGTCCAACTGTGTGAAAAACGCTCCTTATTAGTTCAGTGTCCAGCTGTATGAACAACTCTTCTTAGTGGTTCAGTGTCCAGCTGTGTGAACAACGCTCCTTGTTGGTTCAGTGTCCAGCTGTGTGAACAACGCTCCTAATTAGTTCAGTGTCCAGCTGTGTGAACAACTGTCCTTAGTGTTTCAGTGTCCAGCTGTGTGAACAACTCTCCTTAGTGGTTTCAGTGTCCAGCTGTGTGAAATACTGTCGTTAGTGGTTCAGTGCCCAGCTGTGTGAACAACTCTCCTTGTTGGTTCAGTGTCCAGCTGTGTGAACAACTCTCCTTGTTGGTTCAGTGTTCAGCTGTGTGAACAACTCTCCTTGTTGGTTCAGTGTCCAGCTGTGTGAACAACTCTCCTTGTTGGTTCAGTGTCCACCCGTGTAAACAACTCTCCTTATCAGTACAGTGTCCAGCTGTGTGAACAACTCTCCTTATTAGTTCAGTGTCCAGCCGTGTGAACAACGCTCCGTATTGATTCAGTGTCCAGCTGTATGAACAACGCTCCTTATTGGTTCAGTGTCCAGCTGTGTAAACAACGCTCCTTATTAGGTCAGTGTCCAGCTGTGTGAACAACGCTCCTAATTAGTTCAGTGTCCAACTGTGTGAACAACGCTCCTTATTAGTTCAGTGTCCAGCTGTGTGAACAACGCTCCTTAGTGTTTCAGTGCCCAGCTGTGTGAACAACTCTCCTTAGTGGTTCAGTGTCCAGCTGTGTGAACAACTGTCCTTAGTGATTCAGTGCCCAGCTGTGTGAACAACTCTCCTTAGTGATTCAGTGTCCAGCTGTGTGAACAACTGTCCTTAGTGATTCAGTGTCCAGCTGTGTGAACAACTCTCCTTAGTGATTCAGTGTCCAGCTGTGTGAACAACTGTCCTTAGTGATTAAGTGCCCAGCTGTGTGAACAACGCTCCTTAGTGATTCAGTGTCCAGCTGTGTGAACAACTCTCCTAATTAGTTCAGTGTCCAACTGTGTGAACAACTCTCCTTAGTGATTCAGCGTCCAACTGTGTGAACAACTCTCCTTAGTGATTCAGTGTTCAGCTGTGTGAACAACTCTCCTAATTAGTTCAGTCCCCAGCTGTGTGAACAACGCTCTTTAGTGATTCAGTGTCCAGCGGTGTGAACAACTCTCCTTATTAGTTCAGTGTCCCAACTGTGTGAACAACGCTCCGTATTGATTCAGTGTCCAGCTGTATGAACAACGCTCCTTATTGGTTCAGTGTCCAGCTGTGTGAACAACGTTCCTAATTAGTTCAGTGTCCAACTGTGTGAACAACGCTCCTTATTAGTTCAGTGTCCAGCTGTGTGAACAACGCTCCTTAGTGGTTCAGTGTCCAGCTGTGTGAACAACTCTCCTTAGTGGTTCAGTGTCCAGCTGTGTGAACAACTCTCCTTAGTGGTTCAGTGTCCAGCCGTGTGAACAACTCTCCTTAGTGATTCAGTGTCCAGCTGTGTGAAAAAACTCTCCTTAGTGATTCAGTGTCCAGCTGTGTGAACAACTGTCCTTAGTGATTCAGTGCCCAGCTGTGTGAACAACGCTCCTTAGTGATTCAGTGTCCAGCTGTTGTGAACAACTCTTCTAATTAGTTCAGTGTCCAACTGTGTGAACAACTCTCCTTGATTGTTGAGTGTCCCAGCTGTGTGACAACGCTCCGTATTGATTCAGTGTCCAGCTGTATGAACAACGCTCCTTATTGGTTCAGTGTCCAGCTGTGTAAACAACGCTCCTTATTAGGTCAGTGTCCAGCTGTGTGAACAACGCTCCTAATTAGTTCAGTGTCCAGCTGAACAACGCTCCGTATTGATTCAGTGTCCAGCTGTGTGAAACAACTCTCCTTGTTGGTTCAGTGTCCAGCTGTGTGAACAACGCTCCGAATTGATTCAGTGTCCAGCTGTGTGAACAACTCTCCTTGTTGGTTCAGTGTCCAGCTGTGTGAACAACGTTCCGTATTGATTCAGTGTCCAGCTGTGTAAACAACTCTCCTTAGTGATTCAGTGCCCAGCTGTGTGAACAACGCTCCTTGTTGGTTCAGTGTCCAGCTGTGTGAACAACGCTCCTTATTAGTTCAGTGTCCAGCTGTGTGAACAACGCTCCTTGTTGGTTCAGTGTCCAGCTGTGTGAACAACGCTCCTTATTAGTTCAGTGTCCAGCTGTGTGAACAACGCTCCTTGTTGGTTCAGTGTCCAGCTGTGTGAACAACTCTCCTTGTTGGTTCAGTGTCCAGCAGTGTGAACAACTCTCCTTGTTGGTTCAGTGTCCAGCTGTGTGAACAACGCTCCGTATTGATTCAGTGTCCAGCTGTGTGAACAACTCTCGTTGTTGGTTCAGTGTCCAGCTGTGTGAACAACTCTCCGTATTGATTCAGTGTCCAGCTGTGTGAACAACTCTCCTTGTTGGTTCAGTGCCCAGCTGTGTGAACACCTCTCCTTAGTGATTCAGTGTCCAGCTGAGTGAACAACTCTCCTTGTTGATTCAGTGCCCAGCTGTGTGAACAGTCGCTCCGTATTGATTCAGTGTCCAGCTGTGTAACAACTGTCCTTAGTGATTCAGTGTCCAGCTGTGTGAACAACTCTCCTTAGTGATTCAGTGTCCAGCTGTGTGAACAACTGTCCTTAGTGATTAAGTGCCCAGCTGTGTGAACAACGCTCCTTAGTGATTCAGTGTCCAGCTGTGTGAACAACTCTCCTAATTAGTTCAGTGTCCAACTGTGTGAACAACTCTCCTTAGTGATTCAGCGTCCAACTGTGTGAACAACTCTCCTTAGTGATTCAGTGTCCAGCTGTGTGAACAACTCTCCTAATTAGTTCAGTCCCCAGCTGTGTGAACAACGCTCCTTAGTGATTCAGTGTCCAGCGGTGTGAACAACTCTCCTTATTAGTTCTTTGTCCAGCTGTGTGAACAACGCTCCGTATTGATTCAGTGTCCAGCTGTATGAACAACGCTCCTTATTGGTTCAGTGTCCAGCTGTGTAAACAACGCTCCTAATTAGGTCAGTGTCCAGCTGTGTGAACAACGTTCCTAATTAGTTCAGTGTCCAACTGTGTGAACAACGCTCCTTAGTGGTTCAGTGTCCAGCCGTGTGAACAACTCTCCTTAGTGATTCAGTGTCCAGCTGTGTGAACAACTCTCCTTAGTGATTCAGTGTCCAGCTGTGTGAACAACTCTCCTTAGTGATTCAGTGCCCAGCTGTGTGAAAAACTCTCCTTAGTGATTCAGTGTCCAGCTGTGTGAACAACTGTCCTTAGTGATTCAGTGCCCAGCTGTGTGAACAACGCTCCTTAGTGATTCAGTGTCCAGCTGTGTGAACAACTCTTCTAATTAGTTCAGTGTCCAACTGTGTGAACAACTCTCCTTGATTGTTGAGTGTCCAGCTGTGTGAACAACGCTCCGTATTGATTCAGTGTCCAGCTGTATGAACAACGCTCCTTATTGGTTCAGTGTCCAGCTGTGTAAACAACGCTCCTTATTAGGTCAGTGTCCAGCTGTGTGAACAACGCTCCTAATTAGTTCAGTGTCCAGCTGAACAACGCTCCGTATTGATTCAGTGTCCAGCTGTGTGAACAACTCTCCTTGTTGGTTCAGTGTCCAGCTGTGTGAACAACGCTCCGAATTGATTCAGTGTCCAGCTGTGTGAACAACTCTCCTTGTTGGTTCAGTGTCCAGCTGTGTGAACAACGTTCCGTATTGATTCAGTGTCCAGCTGTGTAAACAAACTCTCCTTAGTGATTCAGTGCCCAGCTGTGTGAACAACGCTCCTTGTTGGTTCAGTGTCCAGCTGTGTGAACAACGCTCCTTATTAGTTCAGTGTCCAGCTGTGTGAACAAACGCTCCTTGTTGGTTCAGTGTCCAGCTGTGTGAAACAACTCTCCTTGTTGGTTCAGTGTCCAGCAGTGTGAACAACTCTCCTTGTTGGTTCAGTGTCCAACTGTGTGAACAACGCTCCGTATTGATTCAGTGTCCAGCTGTGTGAACAACCTCTCGTTGTTGGTTCAGTGTCCAGCTGTGTGAACAACTCTCCGTATTGATTCAGTGTCCAGCTGTGTGAACAACTCTCCTTGTTGGTTCAGTGCCCAGCTGTGTGAACACCTCTCCTTAGTGATTCAGTGTCCAGCTGAGTGAACAACTCTCCTTGTTGATTCAGTGCCCAGCTGTGTGAACATCGCTCCGTATTGATTCAGTGTCCAGCTGTGTAAACAACTGTCCTTAGTGATTCAGTGTCCAGCTGTGTGAACAACTCTCCTTAGTGATTCAGTGTCCAGCTGTGTGAACAACTGTCCTTAGTGATTAAGTGCCCAGCTGTGTGAACAACGCTCCTTAGTGATTCAGTGTCCAGCTGTGTGAACAACTCTCCTAATTAGTTCAGTGTCCAACTGTGTGAACACTCTCCTTAGTGATTCAGCGTCCACTGTGTGAACAACTCTCCTTAGTGATTCAGTGTCCAGCTGTGTGAACAACTCTCCTAATTAGTTCAGTCCCCAGCTGTGTGAACAACGCTCCTTAGTGATTCAGTGTCAGCGGTGTGAACAACTCTCCTTATTAGTTCTTTGTCCAGCTGTGTGAACAACGCTCCGTATTGATTCAGTGTCCAGCTGTATGAACAACGCTCCTTATTGGTTCAGTGTCCAGCTGTGTAAACAACGCTCCTAATTAGGTCAGTGTCCAGCTGTGTGAACAACGTTCCTAATTAGTTCAGTGTCCAACTGTGTGAACAACGCTCCTTATTAGTTCAGTGTCCAGCTGTGTGAACAACGCTCCTTAGTGATTCAGTGCCCAGCTGTGTGAACAACTCTCCTTATTAGTTCAGTGTCCAGCTGTGTGAACAACTCTCCTTAGTGGTTCAGTGTCCAGCTGTGTGAACAACTCTCCTTAGTGGTTCAGTGTCCAGCTGTGTGAACAACTCTCCTTAGTGATTCAGTGTCCAGCTGTGTGAACAACTCTCCTTAGTGATTCAGTGTCCAGCTGTGTGAACAACTCTCCTTAGTGATTCAGTGCCCAGCTGTGTGAACAACTGTCCTTAGTGATTCAGTGCCCAGCTGTGTGAACAACGCTCCTTAGTGATTCAGTGTCCAGCTGTGTGAACAACTCTTCTAATTAGTTCAGTGTCCAACTGTGTGAACAACTCTCCTTGATGGTTGAGTGTCCAGCTGTGTGAACAACGCTCCGTATTGATTCAGTGTCCAGCTGTATGAACAACGCTCCTTATTGGTTCAGTGTCCAGCTGTGTAAACAACGCTCCTTATTAGGTCAGTGTCCAGCTGTGTGAACAACGCTCCTAATTAGTTCAGTGTCCAGCTGTGTAAACACTCTCCTTAGTGATTCAGTGCCAGGCTGTGTGAACAACGCTCCTTGTTGGTTCAGTGTCCAGCTGTGTGAACAACGCTCTTATTAGTTCAGTGTCCAGCTGTGTGAACAACGCTCCTTGTTGGTTCAGTGTCCAGCTGTGTGAACAACGGCTCCTTATAGTTCAGTGTCCAGCGTGTGAAACAACGCTTCCTTGTTGGTTCAGTGTCCAGCTGTGTGAACAACTCTCCGTATTGATTCAGTGTCCAGCTGTGTGAACAACTCTCCTTGTTGGTTCAGTGTCCAGCTGTGTGAACAACGCTCCGTATTGATTCAGTGTCCAGCTGTGTGAACAACTCTCCTTGTTGGTTCAGTGTCCAGCTGTGTGAACAACGCTCCGTATTGATTCAGTGTCCAGCTGTGTGAACAACTCTCCTTGTTGGTTCATTGTCCAGCTGTGTGAACAACGCTCCGTATTGATTCAGTGTCCAGCTGTGTGAACAACTCTCCTTGTTGGTTCAGTGTCCAGCTGTGTGAACAACTCTCCGTATTGATTCAGTGTCCAGCTGTGTGAACAACTCTCCTTGTTGGTTCAGTGCCAGCTGTGTGAACAACTCTCCTTAGTGATTCAGTGTCCAGCTGAGTGAACAACTCTCCTTGTTGATTCAGTGCCCAGCTGTGTGAACAACGCTCCGTATTGATTCAGTGTCCAGCTGTGTGAACAACTCTCCTTGTTGGTTCAGTGTCCAGCTGTGTGAACAACTCTCCGTATTGATTCAGTGTCCAGCTGTGTGAACAACTCTCCTTGTTGGTTCAGTGCCCAGCTGTATGAACAACTCTCCTTAGTGATTCAGTGTCCAGCTGAGTGAACAACTCTCCTTGTTGATTCAGTGCCCAGCTGTGTAAACAACGCTCCTTGTTGGTTCAGTGTTCAGCGGTGTGAACAACGCTCCTTATTAGTTCCATGTCCAGCTGTGTGAACAACTCTCCTTAGTGGTTCAGTGTCCAGCTGTGTGAACAACGCTGAACATCTCCCACAACTGTTGTCCTGCTTATCTATTTTATTTAGCACGTCAAGGATGTCTTCGTAGAATTCCTCGCATTCTTGCTCATTCTTGTGTGTATTACATGGTGCGTATATTTGTACATATATTGTAATTGTTTTTTATTTATTTTATTCTCACTGTTATGATTCTTTCTGATATATATTTTATTTCTAGTATTCCTCTTGCTAGCCGTGGTTCGATGACTATTCCCACACCGTGTCTTGCCCTTTCTTGCTGTTCTACTCCAGAGTAAACAAACGTGTAACTGCGGTGGAGCTCCTTGCATCCTTTCCCCTTTGTTCTGGTGTCCGCTATTCCCATCAGTCCAATTTTCCTCTCCTCCATTGTTTCTATAAGCTCTTCTTTACTATTGAAACCACAGACGTTCATTGTGCCTATTTTTTGAATCGCTGATCTATCTTGTAGTCCATTAACATTGCCGGGTCGATAACCGTTTGGGTCAGTCCGTTTATAGTTCTTAGTTTTTCTACGAGCAATATGAAGATCCCCTGCCGGCTTACTAGGCCAGTCGCAGGTTTAGGACACAAATCTGACCACAGGGAGTCCATCCCCTATGGCGAGCCATAGCCTCGTTAGCCCATGACCTCGCGGTCATGGTTGCCCGGTCTGCACCACGTGGAGGTGGGGGTTGACTTGTGTAGTCTGCGGGTCATCGGCAGGCTACTAATGTTCACTGTTCACCCCTCCTGGGAGAGGCTAGCCGATCCTAACCCTGCTGGCTGCAGGGCCAGGCGCAGTCCACACCTTGCACACACGTATATATATATATGTGTGTGTGTGTGTGTGTGTGTGTGTGTGTGTGTGTGTGTGTGTGCGTGCGTGTGTGTGTAGTATGTACCCGACTGAGATAAATAAATATATATATATATATATATGGAGTATGTACCCAACTGAAACAGGGAGCCATATGATGCCCTAAATATTGGTGGTCATGAAATGCCAGAGATTCGTTATGCTGATGACACAATATTGCCATCGACAACACAGACTGGTATTTAATACTCTCGACCCACTTGAATAGTGAAAATCACAACTTATATCTTACCATAACAAAACAATGAGACAGACAGGTGATATGTGATAACACGACCTCACTAAGATAGACAGGTGATATATGTGATAACATGACCTCACGGAGACAGACAGGTGACATATGCAGGTGAGCACTGACCCGGCTGAGATAGTTGGCGTCCCTGGTATAGAAGGCGATAAGCTTGGCCAGTTTCTCCCAGTCCTTCTCCATGCAGGTGAAGAGAAGCAGGTCAACGTTGCGCTGTAGTTCCACATAGTGGAAGACAACAAAGAATGTCATACAAACTCAAGAAGATGTTTGGGAAAGCATAGACATGTTCAGAGATAAGTCAACATTCTAAAGTCTCTTGCTATATTCAATATCAATATCATATATCCTGTCAAATAGAACATCTACACTCGACATTCTGTCACACTGAAAATAAACACTCAACACGTAGTACACCAACATTAACAAATATGTCACTCATAACACCACCATTTAACAGTCTGTCACTCAGACAACCACCATTCAACAGTCTGAAGGGGGCTGAGTGGTCTCGAGGTATGGTGTCCGTCTCGAGTGCTAGAGGTCCCGGGTTCAGGCCCCGGTGAGGACCAGGATTTATTTAAAGAATCCACCTGGACTTCCAGTAATTTCCCCTGGTCTCTGGGTAGTGAGATCGGACGCCAGTGTGTATTGTTGCGCACGTAAAAAATCCCTTGGCAGTTGGAAATCGAAAAAGAGTAGCCTAATGGCGCTGCCCGGGCAAAATTTCGAATTACAAATCTACCCAAAGCATTTCAGGATCCTCAGGTTTGAGTTAGGAGGAAAACGGAGCACTTATGGGTTAAACCGTGTGCCGTGATGTTGATCCAACGACTAAACTAAACCAGTCTGTCACTCAGAACACCACCATTTAACTGTCTGTCACTCAGAACACCAGCATTCAACAGTCTGTCACACAGAACACCACCATTTAACTGTCTGTCACACATAACACCACCATTCAACAGTCTGTCACACATAACACAAGCATTTAACAGTCTGTCACACATAGTTGGTCTGCGCCTCTGTTCATTATTTCCCTGTTTATTTTCCAGTCAATTGCTGCCGCCTCTTCCGGTGAAGAGAAGTCGTAATTGTGAGATCTTCCTCACCTTTTGTAATATCCAACAACATTTGGATCATGTCATCATGTTGTAATATCCAACAACATTTAGATCATGTCATCATGTTGTAATATCCCACACAATTTGGATCATGTCATCATGTTGTAATATCCAACAACATTTGGATCATGACATCATGTTGTAATATCCAACAACATTTGGATCATGTCATAATGTTGTAATATCCTTAAACATGTTGATAATGTCATAATATTGCAATATCCTGAAACATTTGGATCATGTCATGTCATCATATTGTCATATCCTTCAACATTTGGTTCATATCATCATGTTTCATGTGATCTATAGAGAACATGTATAAGTCTGTCTATCTCACTTATTCTCTCTCTCTCTCTCTCTCTCTCGCTCTCTCTGTCTCTCTCTCTGTCTCTCTCTCTCTCTCTCTCTCGCTCTCTCTGTCTCTCTCTCTGTCTCTCTCTCTCGCTCTGTCTCTCTCTCTGTCTCTCTCTCTCTCTCGCTCTCTCTCTCTGTCTCTCTCTCTCTCTCTCGCTCTCTCTCTCTCTCTCGCTCTCTCTCTCTCTCCGATCCTCCCTTCTGTTAAATGTACACTGACTCCGTCATATAGCTGTGAATATAATATTCATTCCATCTCTGTATCATCTTCTTACATTCACGTCTTTATAATCTCAGACACACCCCCGACATACATGCACGAATGTACTGGTGTGTGAGCAGCGTGAGGTATGCGATTGTATGTGTATATGTATGTAGACCTTTAAGATTCACGATCACTCACTCACCCACAATATATATGCACTCACAGACCTAAAGTCTAGTACACAGACATCACACAGCCACGCAAACACTGCGGTATCCGGGATCTACTTACCACACAGTTCGGTATCCCGGATCTACTTACCACACAGTTCGTAGCATCAAAGTAGACGAAATATATCTGGTCACAATGTCAAGGACGTGGTGTCTGACTTCTTTCCATGCAAACAATGGTCGGACATTTCACTACAGGGAGCACATACTCAGACACAAACACACAGAGACACACATACACAGATACACACACACACACACACAGACAAACCGACACACACATACACACACAGACACTCAGACAGAACACAGACACACACACACAGACAAACGCTCACAGGCACAGACATAAATACACACAGAAACACACACACAGACACACACGGAGCGATACACACACAGACACACACGGAGACACACACGCACATACAAACAAAAACAGACACATACACAGACACACACACACACACACAGGCACACAGAGACATATACACATATACACACACACACACATACATACACAAACAGACATATACACATATACACAGACACACACACATACATACACAAACAGACATATACACATACACACAGACACACACACACATACATACACAAACAGACATATACACATACACACAGACACACACACACATACATACACAAACATACACATACACAGACACACAGACACACAGGCACACAGAGACATACCCACACACACATACATACACAAACAGACATATACACAGACACACACAGACAGATACACACAGACAGACACATACAGACAGACATGCACACACACAGACACAGACACACACAGACACACACCCACACATACACACACAGACACACATACACAGACAGCAGCAAGGATACGGAGAACATGTTGGCCTTGAGGTGCGCGGCTGTCACAAACAGCGGCCTGCCCTGGAAGTAGAATGCTTGATTGACCTCCACACAGTTCTGTACCAACAGCCGCACCACCTGGCAGAGAATGCCGTACATGCATGTACCTACTAATGCGCACATCTCTCCCACTGCTCAAATCTCCCACGCTCCTCACATCTCCCACACTCCTTACATCTCCTCCACTGCTCACAGCTCTCCCACTGCTCACATCCCCCACACTCCTCACTTCTCTCCCACTGCTCACATCTCCCCCACTGCTCACATCTCCCCCCCACTCCTCACATCTCTCTTACTCCTCACATCTCCCCCATTCCTCACATTTCTCCCAGTCCTCACATTTCCCCACTCCTCACATCTCCCCACACCTCACATCTCCCCCACACCTCCACCACAGTGGTATTTTATGTAGAAGTAGATATACTGGCTCGTCACACAGAGAACACCAGACAATACTGATTGTGACACAGCTGAGATGAAATGATTTGCTTGCGTCAAAGTTCACTTGAACTTTAATGATGACCAACAGTGATCCAGATGCCACACACCACCAATGTCTCGCCCCGCCTCATTGTGTGACTCCACATTGTAACGTGTTGACATGCATGGCCATCCGACCCGAAGTCTATAGTTAGAATGTGGCCCTGTCGTCATGAGAGTTAGTGTCACCCTCTCACTGTCAACACTCAAATGTCTAAGAATCAAATATCAAACAGACACTACTTTCAAATTGTCCTCAAGAATGAACACAAAAGCTACACATATACAATGCTGACTTCTCTTGATCGAGCTGTCGATGTTTACACGTCGTTTCTGATGCTGTCCAGTCTGACGTGAGTCTCTGTCGGACTGTCGACAATTCATGCGCTGGATTAAATAGCTTCGTTCGATGACTTAGTTGGCTCTCCCAGTCCCTTCTTTCAAAAATTAAGGGTAGAAATACACAAAGTCATTTTGTAGCTTAGGTGTTACTGCTACTAAGCTTCCCGGCCGAATGAGGTTAAATCCGAATTCGCTGTCTGAATTCAGCCTTGTCATATGATCGTCCTTGACCCATCTCTAGTGGGCTTATCACTGTTCGTATTGATTCATTGAACAGGCTCTACTGAACTGTTTTCAGTTACCAATATTCGTTACCCGTCGTTTAACTCTCTCTCTCTCTCTCTGGTTTTGTGAGTTTGTATTATCACCGTCGTTTCTTTCCTTAAATCTCTACAGGGCTCTTTCTGGTCATGGCATTACTCTCCCACTCCTCACATCTTCCCCAATCTCCCCCACTCCTCACATCTCCCCTAATCTCCCCTACTTCTCACATCTCCCCCAATCCTCACATCTCCCCCAATCTCCCCTACTCCTCACATCTCCTCCATTCTCCCCACCCCTCACATCTCCCCCAATCTCCCCACTCCTCACATCTCCCCCATTTCTCACATCTCTCTTACTCCTCACATCTCTCTTACTCCTCACATCTCTTCCACTCCTCCCAACCCTCCCACTCCACTTGACTGTTCCACATACCACACCTCTAGAATCCACATTCTAACCCACGTTGCTGTGTTAGCAGTGGGTCGACCCATCCACGAACCAGCTTGTGGTTTCTGTCAGTGAAATACCAAACTATCAACTGACTTGTCCGACAGGTGGACTATACCTTGGTCATCCAGTAGGACCTGCGCCACTTGATCAGGTAGCCTGCGGCCACCAGTCCCAGCGGGAAGAGGAACACGGTCAGACGCACAGGCAGAGCAACTGTAATATAGGGTAGAGGTTTAGTGTCGTGGTCAGAGGTAAGCTGAACACGGCAGGGCAATTGTAATATAGGGTAGTACAGTTAGAGCAAGGCTCGTGGTCAGGGGGAAGTGGACAACGGGAAGTGCAACTGTAATATAGGGTACCACAGTTATAAAATGTTTCTATAATCTATTAATCATTTCGTCATGTTTCACTTTGTCAAATGGCTCGCTACTCAAATGATTACTTCGTCATGTTTCACTTTATGAAATATCCTATAATCTTAATCTATATGTCTTTATCTTTATGTTCGTCATGTTTATGTAGCATTATTTTGTAACTGTCTTTCTATCAGTCCATGCCGATTCTTCACCGTGTTCATGTTTTCTTCTGTCTTGTTCTTCTCGTGAAACGTTCGAGTAGAAGCTTAGTGACGTGGTTTATGAAGTTGATTTGTACGAAATCTTGGCATTCCATTGTCATAGACTTAATTATACTTGTAGACGCAACATACTAAGCGACAGAGCAGGCAGACAGTCAGTTGACAGGGACTGGCGTGTGAGACAGGTATGATAGTACCGAGACAGGTCACGACTGTTGACAAACACCGAGAGGTCAGGGACAGTGAACCTGCAACGCCGGACAGACTCGAGACGAACGGACCAAGGTAGACCCAGCAAGAATCACGTTACCACGGGACACGTGGTAGAAAGTTCTGGACAAAGACTGGACAGACTGTGCAAGACCAGTGACGGAGACGGGTGTGTTTGAAAGGGGACTGTTTGCATTTGACTTGAGACGAGTGAAAGTTATTATGAGTGCTGAGTTATGTAATTGCTAGAAGACGAGCTGTATACCTGCGAGATGACATGCGTGCTCTGATTGAGTGAGTCAGAGACGAATTGTATGCAGCCTGAATGGCGCGATTTTATGCTAGCGTGAGTGTGTGTACATAGAGTGTTACGTGTACATACTTCTGAACAGCATGTTTTTAGTACCGACACGATTGTATTGCATCGGTATCATGTTTGTAAGATGAGCAGTCGCTGTTATATTTGCGACCCTCTAGTTCATGATTAAACGTTCCTGAGTGGGACGAATCAAAAGCCCGTCTCTGCGTGCATTCATTGTGTGAGAGAGTTTAAATTACCTGTCACCGACAAACATGAATGTAAAGTAATAACACTGAGTCTGTGACAGGAAAGTGGCGTCATACGTCCGGTTTTTTTTTAAAAACCCACTATATCATAAATGACATTACAAAGCATTCGACAACCTAGACATCGAGGAAACAACAAGGACAGCAAGAAGAGCACACACAAATCAACTCCGATTCCTGTTGAAACATCAAGCTTCGAAGAAAACCACGGACTACGTACGCTGATAAGTTTTGATTTGAGTCTATTATACGAGATCTGCACACCTAATTTTTTCATATTCTGTAAAACATATTCATTTTATTAATATATTTAGTATTACATTGTAAACTTTCCACCTTAAAGCACTAAGTATAAAAATGCATCGTTAAACGAGTTTATGAATATGGGAATTAAATTGGGATTTTCACGGGAAAAACAGACAGAATGGAGCGAAAGGAAAGTAAAAGAACAAGACGAACAAGATGAAAGAACGCAAGAATGAGAAATGAAGAAGGCAGAATTAGAACTTAAACAAGCTGAAATAGATAACAAGAAAAAACAAACAGAATTAGAACTTAAACAGGCAGAACTAGATAATCAAGCAAAAATTTAAAAAGCAGAAATAAATGCCCAAGTAAGAAAGGAAGGACTAGAACCCAAGTGAAATTTAAACAACTAGAAGTTGAAACAGAAAGTAATATAGTAACTAGAAAACTATAAATTAAAGAGAAGGAACTGAAATTTAAGAAATACCAAGGAATTATTAAGAACTTCTGTGCAGGCGTTATAATGTCAGCCTGTATGCAAAACTTTGAAACAATAATGACTCATTAAGAGATTCCTAAACTAGACTGGAATATTATCTATATGAAGAACCTTGCAGAGGAACCTTTGAAAGTAATTGAAACAATACCATCAGACCTTAGGAAAGATTATAAATACATTAAAAGTAGAATTATGCAACATTTTCTGTTGGATAATCAGGGGTACAGATTGCAGTTTTGTAAACTAACCCCTACGCTAACCCAAACATGTTTGGATTATGTTTCAGGGGTACAAGATACTTTTAATAAATGGCTTTCAGTAGCCAAGATAAACAAAAGTTTTGATTTACTTAAAGATCTCACACTTAGAGATAAATTAATCACCTCCTTACCAAGAGCTTTTGCAAAATTTTTGCAAGAGAACGAATGTACCTCCATCCAAGAGATGGAAAAGAAGGATTCTGCTTATTTTACAGCCAATAGGGACATTTTTGCTGCCACCTATCAAGATGTTGAGTTTGTAGCTGCGGCCACATTTAATAAACCTAAACCATTCAATTAAAATAAGAACAAATATGTAACAAAATTCAAAACTAATCCATGCAGATACTGCCAAAATCCGCATGGGGAATACGAAATGTGTGATATAATCCCCAAGTACCAAAATCATTTAGAAAGAATTATAAACAAACAACAAGCCAAACGCATTAATTACAAAAGTTTAACAAAAAGTTTGTTTGTTTTGTTTTGTTATTTTGCAAAAGTTTTGGACAATGGCAGAAGGATTGTGTTGGTAGAAAGTCACTTAAAAGAGCTAATGCAGCAATTATGGACAGTTCATCTACGAACCCCCACTTTTCTGTCCCAGACCCAGTGTTATTACTTCACACTCATGTTCGTCGGTGACAGGTAATCTAAACTCTCCCACACAATGAATGCACACAGAGACGGGCTCTTGGTTCGTCCTACTCGGAGCGTTTATTCTTGAACTGGAGCGTCGCAAATATAACAGCGACTGCTCTTCATACAAACATGTACCGATGCAATACAATCGTGTCGGTACTAAACACATGCTATTCAGAAGTATGTACATCGTAACACTCCTATGTACAAACACTCACGCTAGCATACAATCTAGCCATAGCATTCAGGCTGCATACAATTCGTCTCTGTACTCACTCAGTCAGAGCACGCCTGTCATCTCGCAGTTATACAGCTCGTCTCTAGCAATTACACAACTCAGCACTCGTAATAACTTTCACTCGTCTCAAGTTAGATGCAAACAGTCCTCTCTCAAACACGTCCGTCTCCATCGCTGGTCTTGCACAGTCTGTCCAGTCTTTGTCCAGACCTTTCTACCACGTGTCCCGTGGCCACGTGATTCTTGCTGGGCCTACCTTGGTCCGTTCGTCTCGAGTCTGTCCTGCGTTGCAGGCTCACTGTCCCTGACCTCTCGGCTGTTTGTCAACAGTCGTGACCTGTCTCGGTACTATCATACCTGTCTCACACGCCAGTCCCTGTCAACTGACTGTCTGTCTGCTATACCTGCTCTGTCGGCTTAGTCTATTGCGTCTACATGTATAATTAGGTATGTGACACAACTGCTCCTGGTCTTTTTGGTAGAGCTATTAATACAGAATTCAGCATATCATTAGGTATATGTTCACTGTTGTAAATGTAATTCAACATTTTGGTTTATATTTCTACTCCAACTTCTCCCAGTACTTCTAATTCTGTTAGTAGTGAGTGGGTCTGGTCCAGCTGAATCCTTTCCTCTATATATTTGACAGCGCTGATAACTTCCTTTAGCACGGATATGCATTCTAAGTGACTTTCTCTTGTTAATTCTTCTCTATCGCCATCACACAATTCTCCAATGTATTAATGTCACCTGCTTGTGTTGGCAACTTCTTCTAATACTACCTTTCTTGTTTTGATTTCAAACAGCCGGTGTTTACTCTTGTTTTCTTTCTTTGACCTCGTTGATTTGCTTATCCATATTTGTTCTTTCTTTAATAGCATTACATTCAAACTAGTTGCACTGCTCGTTCAGAGTCTGATGTGATGCCTTCAGCTTTGGGACAAATAATTCACAAAATCCTACATCGGACTGCCCCAAATTACCTTTGGCCGTTGTTTAAATATAATGCTAGACACAGTAAACGATTAAATATATTACACATTCCGAAGCCTAGGATTGACTTATACAAACAAGCTTAACGTACTCTGCAGCTCAGCTGTGGAACAATCTTCCACAAGGCATCAAAGACATCATCAATCCCTATACATATAATCGCAAATTATTTGAAAACTCTCTCAGTACGGATTACCTTCCCCCTTAATAATAGAAGTAATAATAATAATAAAACCCTCGTATAACAGCCAGTCCCCTTTTGGTAGGCCAGTATATTCCACATAGCTAATAACAAGTGCCACACCAGTCATTACTATTACTGAGTCGTGTAGTTTTGATTTTTTATTTTCCACATGCCTTTATAATGCATATCTTTTATATTGTTGCTGTTCTCTGATAGCCTTGAATGATGTGTGAATGAAATAATGTATGAAAGAGAGTGATAAAAGGGCAGAATGTTAGACGGGCCTGCGTGCCCAATTCTTAATCCTTTGAAAATAAAGTTTGTTTGTTTGTTTGGTCTTGTACACATTCTAAACAATCTGTTCCCTTAAGTACATGTAAACACAGACGCCGTCAATCAAATACTGCACGATTTATTGGCTGGCATATATCGCTGTATCTCGTCAGATGCATCCTGCAGAGTTAGATATCATGTTATGTGAAACAATATATGACACTTTAGCGAAATATGATGTACATTCCACGTATGTGTTGAACGTTATACCCACGGAAGTCTAACACTAAGCAGGAAGTCCTTCTATTTACATAGTCACGGCTGGAATCTATTAACATATAACGCATCGATATATTTGACCAATCGATGATTGTCGTCGAATACAGGATACAACATGCGACTTGCTGATGAATTCTCTGATTGCTAATCTGCAAATGCTCCGCGATAGCCGAATTCGAAGGTTTATGACCTGTCGACTGCATGGGGACTCCTGCAGAATGATTAAATCTTTTCACATGACTGGACCTAGTCTTGCACAAAGGCTGTATAAGCTCACTCTTTCGTTCGAAACCCGGTGTTGCACGAGTGAGTTTCCCATGTCAGATGCTTCCAGCGATCGTATGTAGGTCACAGACGTCAAGTGTTGTGCCAGATGGCTTGTCAATCATGATGATGATGATGATGGTGTTGTTTCACTTGTTGCGTGTGACCACGCCAGACAGTTTCTGGTGTCTTCAAATCTGTCTTGTCTGTGACAGATCAATAAATGTATCTCCATCGTATGACTCACGACACTCCCTCTCTTTCTTCTCTTTTCTATCTCTTTCATATATATATGCTTCTTCTTCTTCAGCTTTCCGAGCCATTGAGGTTCTTTGCTGCAAATACAATCCGTCTCCATTCGTCTCTCTGGTGGACCTTCTCTTGCCAGTCGTTGATTCCAAGTGCTTGTAGGTCTGCACATGTATTATCTCTCCACCGTCTTCTTGGTCTACCTCGGGGTCTACGGTCATTTATTTCCTGAGTGTAAGCGAGATTTGTTTCCCTATTATCTTCCATTCTTTCTATATGCCCCAGCCATTGTAGTCTATTAGCCGTCATAATACCAGTGATTAGCGGGGACTTAAACAGATCATAAATGTCTTTGTTACTTCTTCTTTTCCACTCTCCACTTTGTGTATCCCTAATGGGTCCAAAGATGCGTCTTAAAATTTTGTTCTCAAAGGTTTGTAACAAGGCTTCGTCTCCTTTCGTTGTACTCCAGGTTTCAGAGCCATACAGCACAACTGGTCTGATCAGTATTTTGTATATTGTGATTTTGGTGTTACGAGATAGCGCCTTTGATTTTAGTAGATGTTGTAGTGCATAGTATATCTTGTTTCCAGAGTTGATTCTAGTTTGTATTTCTTCCCTTATGATGTTGGAGCAGTTGAAGATTGTACCCAGGTATTTGTATGTTTCCGTTCTTTTAATGGTCATATTATCTATTTGTATGTGGCCAGAGTTTTTAGCCATTCCGTCTCTTGAAATTACCATATATTCTGTCTTATCTTGGTTGATAACCAGCCCCATCTGTTGGGCTTTTCCCTTTAAGTGAGTCAATATTTCCAATGTTTTTTGTTCACTTTGCCCTATAATATCTATATCATCTGCATAACCAAGCAGCTTGGATGTTCCTCCAATATCACATTCCTCCTTTATCTTCCTTACAACTTTCTCTAAAGCCAGATTGAAGAGTAGCGGCGATAGTGCATCATCCTGTTTCAAGCCAGATGTTATTTGGAAGGGGTCTGATTTCCTGCCTTTATATGTTACTATATTATAAGTATCTTCCATGCATAGTCTGGTCATGTTGATTAACTTCCTTGGTATTCCAAATTCCTGCATAGCATTCCATAGACTATTCCTATGGACACTATCATAAGCCTTTTTAAAATCCACAAAAATGTTATGGAGATATCTTTTATATTCCCAATGTTTCTCGGCTATTTGTCGTAAGATAAATATCTGATCTATTGTTGATCTGTTTTGTCTAAAACCCGCCTGGTAGTCACCTAATATGTCTTCTGAATATGGTTTTAGTCTATTTAGTAATACTGTGGATAGTATCTTATAGCTTGTGGACAGTAGTGATATTCCTCTATAATTTTGACATTGGAACTTGTCTCCTTTCTTAAAGATAGGTATCATCAATGACTCTTTCCAGTCATGGGGTAATTCTTCTGTCCTCCAGATTTTTATTATTAGTTCGTATAGCTTTAGATGTAATGCATGGCCACCTGCCTTTATAAATTCAGCAGCAATTCCATCAGTCCCAGTTGCCTTATTGTTTTTAAGTCGTGTGATTACATTATCTATATCTATACAAGAGACTGTATGTGGTTGGCATGTATTGGATGCGTTCGATAACGGTACATCCGATTGAGATGAAATTTTCTACACGTCTTCCTTTCATTCCTGTGCAACCGACTGTAATAGTTTCTTAGTGTAAAATCGGCTACTTACTTAATAACATTTAATATTTCATTTTTCATTATAATTTTTATATAGCAAGGGGACTTAACTCTAGAAAAGTTATTTCAAGGGGCATAACTTTTAATAACATTTCTATATACTTTATAGTCATATTGTTGCACTTACTTGCACTATTGTTAAACTCTTTGTCTATAGTTATTTACAGGCATATGAGTTATAATAAATAATGATATAATCTTTAAGGCATTTTCAAAGTTTTCATAAAAATAATGCATAATGCATAACATTGTAACTCATCTTTTTATGCTTAAAGAAGTTATCTACAGTCATGTGGGTGATTTAAAAACAGTTTTCATTAAAAAATAATGGATGGTGTGTGGAAGGACATTCTTTTAAGTTACTGTGCGCCAGGAGCTGGGCGAAGCCACGCCGGGTCAGATAGATAGACAGACAGATAGTCGGGAACGGGAGCTTATTTGACTACTTATATGAATTAAATGAGATGCTCCCCACCAGGGACTGGGTGAAGCCGGGCCGGGTCAGCCAGACAGACAGACAGACAAACAAACAGACAGACAGACAGACTGATAGATAGATAGATCCCCTCCAGTGCCTGGGCGAAGCCGGGCCGGGTCAGCTAGTATATATATATATATATATAAGAGACTGTATGTTTGTGGTTGGGGATGTATTTGCTGCGTTCGCGAACGGTCCATCCGATTGAGATGAAATTTTCTACATGTCTTCCTTTCATTTCAGTGCAACCAACTGTAATAGTTTCTTAGGGGGGTATCATCTATTTACTACTTACTAAAATTTCATTTTGTAATTACATGACTTAACATAAGAAATATTCTATAAAGGGATATAAATTTTAGTAGCATTGCTATATCTTAGGTTAAGTCCCCTGGCTAAATCAAATCAAATCAAAAGCTATAGATAGATAGATAGATAGATAGATAGATAGAGAGGATGGGATAGACGGAGGGAGAGACGGACGGGCAGGCAGGCAGACAGACAGATAGATAGACAGACCAGACAGACAGACAGACCAGACAGACAGACAGACAGACAGACAGCCGGGTTGACAGACAGACAGACAGACAGACAGTCGGTAACGGGAACTTATATGACTACTTATATGAATTAAATTAGATGCTCCCCACCAGGGACTGGGTGAAGCCGGGCCAGGTCAGACAGACAGACAGACAGACAGACAGATAGTCGGGAACGGGAGCTTATATGACTACTTATATGAATTAATTTAGATGCTCCCCACCAGAAGCTGGACGAAGACGGGCCGGGTCAGACAGACTGACAGACAGACAAACAAACAAGCAGACAGACAGACAGACAGACAGACAGACACAAAGATTGATAGATAGATAGATAGGTCCGCGCCAGGGCTTGGGCGAAGCCGGGCCGGGTCAGCTAGTATATATATAAAATAGAATGTCTGTCTGTCTGTCTGTCTGTCTGTCTGTCTGTCTGTCTGTCCTTTATGCGTTCGTGAATGGTCCATCCGATTGAGATGAAATTTTCTACACGTCTTCTAATCATTCCCGTGCTGCCAACTGTCATAGTTTTTTTTAGTGTACAAACATATTTTCTTATTATTATTTAATATTTAATTTACATTATAATGTATATATAGCGAGGGGACATAACTTCTAATAGCATTGCTATATATGTAAAATTGTTGCATATTTCTCAAATAGGTGGACCTTTTCGCTGCAGTTATCTATAGGCAAAAGTGTTATACTCCTCCACCTAAATCCTCCTCCTCCCTCTCCCTGCTCCTCCCTCCTCCTAATCCTCCCCTCTTCCTCCTTCTTCCTCCCCTCCTCCTCCCCTCCCCTCCCCCTCTTCCTCCTCCATCTCTTCCTCCTCCATCTCCTCCTCCTCCTCCCTCATCCCTCCTCCTCCTCTCTACTCCTCCCCTCACCCCATCTTCTCCCTCCTCTTCCCTTCTCCCCCTCCTCCTTCTCCTCCTCCCTCTACCTCCTCCTCCTCCCTCCACCTTCCTCCCCTCCTTCTCCTCCCTACCTTCCTCCCTCCTCCTCCTTCTCCCTCCTCTCCTTCCTCCTTCTCCCTCCTCCCTCTTCCTCCTCCCCCCTCCTCCCTCTCCCTCCTCCTCCCCCTTCTCCCTCTTCCTCCTCCTTCACCCTCCTCCTCTCTCCTCCTCCCTCCTCCTCCTCCTTCCTCCTCCCTCCTCCTCCCTCCTCATCCCTGTTCCTCCTCCTTCTCCCTCCTCCTCCTTCTCCTCTTTCCCCCCTCCTCCTCTTAATCCCTCCTCCTCCCTCCTTCTCCCTCCTATTCCTCCCTACTCCTCCTCCTCTCTCCGCCTATCTCTTCCTCCCTCCCTCCTCCTCCCTCCTCCTCCCTCTTCCTCCTCCTCCCTCTTCCTCCTCCCCCTCCTCCTCTTCCCTCCTCCTCCCCCTCCTTCTCCTCCCTCCTCCTTCTCCCTCCTCCTTCTCCCTCTTCCTCCTCCCTCTTCCTCCCTCTTCCTTCTCCCTCCGCCTCCTCCCTCCTCCTACTCGCTCCTCCTCCTCCCTCCTCCTCCCTCTCCCTCCTCTTCCCTCTCCTCCTCCTCCCTCCTCCTGCGTTCTCCTCCTCCCTCTTCCTCCTCCCTCCTCCTCCACCCTACTCCTCCCTCCTCCTCCTAATCCCTCCTCCTCCCTCCTATTCCTCCCTATTCCTCCTGTCTCCTCCTCCTCCCTCGTCCTCCCTCCTCTTCCCTCCTCCACCTCCCTCTTCCTCCTCCCTCTTCCATTTAGCCAAGACAGACAGACAGACAGACAGACAGACAGACAGACAGACAGACAGACAGACAGACAGACAGACAGTCGGGAACGGGAACTTATATGACTACTTATATGAATTAAATGAGATGCTCGCCACCAGGAGTTGGGCGATGCCGGGCCGGGTCAGACAGACAGACAGATAGATAGTCGGGAACGGGAACTTATATGACTACTTATATGAATTAAATGAGATGCTCCCCATCAGGATCTGGGCGAAGCCGGGCCGGGTCAGACAGACAGACAGACAGACAGACAGACAGACAGACAGACAGATAGTCGGTAACGGGAACGAGAACTTATATGACTACTTATATGAATTAAATGAGATGCTCCCCACCAGGGTCTGGGCGAAGCCGGGCCGGGTCAGCTAGTGTATATATATATATATATATATATATATATATATATATATATATATATATATATATATATATATATATATATATATATATATATTAGCTGACCCGGCCCGGCGTCGCCCAGATCCTGGTGGGGAGCATCTCATTTAATTCATATAAGTAGTCATATAAGCTCCCGTTCCCGTTCCCGACTATCTATCTGTCTGTCTGTCTGTCTGTCTGTCTGACCCGGCCCGGCTTCGCCCAGACCCTGATGGGAGCATCTCATTTAATTCATATAAGTAGTGTATATAAGTTCCCGTTCCGACTGTCTGTCTGTCTGTCTGTCTGTCTGTCTGTCTGTATGTATGTTTGTCTGACCCGGCCCGGTTTCGCCGAGCCCCTGGTGGGGAGTATCTCATTTAATTCATATAAGTAGTCATATAAGCTCCCGTTCCCGACTATCTACTGTCTGTCTGTCTGTCAGTCTGTCTATTATTAGAAAGAGCACTTGAAAGATCTTTACATCTTCCCCCAACAATTAACTTGGGTAAATGGAGCGTCTTATTTAATTCATATTCTGCCCCTGCTCCCGTTCCCGTTCCCAGAAAAGACGCCCCGGCCCGGCTTCGCCCAGTCCCTGGTGGGGAGAATATTATTTAATTCATATTCGGCGGAGGGAGGAGGAGGAAGGAGCAGGATGGAGGAGGAGGGAGGAGTAGGAGGGAGGAGTAGGAGGGAGGAGGAGGAGGAGGGAGGAGGAGGGGGGAGGAGGAGGGAGGAGGAGGAGGTAGGAGGAGGAGGAGGGGGAGGGGAGGAGGAGGGGGAGGAGGAAGAGCGAGGAGGAGGGGGAGGAGGTAGAAGGAGGGAGAAGGAGGAGGAGGGAGGAGGAGGGAGAAAGAGGGAGATGGAGAAGGGAGGAGGAAGGAGAAGGAGGGAGAAGGCGGAGGGAGGAGGATGAGTGGGAGGAATGAGAAGGAGGAGGGAGTAGGCGGAGGGAGAAGGAGGAGGAGGAGGGAGGAAGGTAGGGAGGAGAAGGACGGGAGGAAGGTGGAGGGAGGAGGAGGAGGAGGGAGGAGGTAGAGGGAGGAGGAGAGAGGGAGGAGGAGGGAGGAGGAGGAGAGAGGAGGAGGAGAGAGGAGGAGCAGTGAGGAAGAGTTAGAAGGAGGAGGGAGGAGGGGGAGGATGAGGAGAAGGAGGAATGATGAGGAGGGAGGAGGAGGGAGGAGGTAGAGGGAGGAAAAGGGAGGAGGGAGGAGGAGAGAGGAGGAGGAGGAAGGGGAGGAGGGATGAGGAGAAGGGAGGAGGAGAGGGAGGAGGAGGGAGAAGGGAGGGGGAGGAGGGAGGAGGAGGGAGAAGGAGGAGGAGGGAAGAGGAAGAGGGAGGAGGAAGATGGAGGAAGGAAGAGGAGGGATTAGGAGGAGGATGGAGGTAGGTGGAGGAGGGAGAGAGAGGAGGGAGAGGGGAAGAGGAAGAGGGTAGGAGAAGGAGTGGAGAGGAGGAGGTAGAGAGAGGAGGAGGAGGGAGGAAAAGGGAGGAGGGAATAGGAGAGAGGAGGAGGAGGGAGGAGGTAGGAGGAGGAGGAAGAGGGAGGAGGAGGGAGTAGAAGGAAGGAGGAGGAAGGAGGAGGAAGAAGGAGGAGGAGGAGGAAGAGGGATAAGGAGGATGGAGGAGGAAGA
The DNA here is from genome assembly GCA_014155875.1 of Cepaea nemoralis. Classification (NCBI taxonomy): domain Eukaryota; kingdom Metazoa; phylum Mollusca; class Gastropoda; order Stylommatophora; family Helicidae; genus Cepaea; species Cepaea nemoralis. The sequence goes on along the minus strand of JACEFZ010027536.1, from coordinate 10,127 downwards.
GGAGGGAGAGGGAGGAGGGGGAGGAAGAGGGAGGAGGAGGAAGAGGAAGGAGGAAGAGGGAGGAGGAGGATGGAGGAGGGAGAGGGAGGAGGGGGAGGGAGGAGGGGGAGCGAAAGAGGAAGAGGGTAGGAGGAGGAGGAGGGGAGAGGAGGAGAAGAAGGGAGAAGGAGGGAGAGGAGGGAGGAGGGAAGGAGGGATGAGGAGGGGAGAGGAGGAGGGAGGAAGCGGAGGAAGAAGAAGGAAGGAGGAGGAGAAGGAGGGAGAGGAAAGAGGGAGGAAGAGGGAGGAGGAGGGTGGAGGAAGGAGGTTAGGGGAGTAGGAGGTAGAGGAGGAGGAGGAAGGAAAGGGAGGAGGAAGAGGAGGAGAAGGGAGGAGGGAGGGTGGAGGTGAGGAGGAGGAGGTAGAGGGAGGAGGAGGAGTGAGGAGGTAGGAGGAGGAGGAAGAGGGAAGAGGGAGAAGAAGGGAGAAGGAGGAGGGTGGAGGAGGGAGGATGATGAGGGAGAAGGAGGCAGGAGGAGGAGGGAGGCAGGAGGAGGAGGGATGAGGAGTGAGAGGGAGGAGGAGGGAAGAGGAGGGAGGAGGGGGGAGGAGGCGGAGGGAGTAGGAGGGAGGAGGATGGAGGAGGAGGGTAGAGGAAGAGGGAGAAGGAAGAGGGAGAAGGAGGAGGGAGGGGGAGGAGGTAGAGGGAGGAGGAAAAGGAGGAGGGTGGAGGGAGGAGGTAGAGGGAGGAGGAGGGAGGAGGAGGGGAGGAGGTAGAGGGAGGAGGAGAAGAGAGGAGGAGGGAGTTCGCCATTCCGAATTCATACTCGTCTAGGTTCTGTGATTTCGGTCCTTCCATTGATTGTTCTTCCCCTTCTACACGACTGTAGATAACTTCCTTACACATAAAAAGATGAATTGTTATTGATATTGCCGTGGCATGGAGGAATATCAGCAGCAGAGTTGATCCAGAAAACCAAAGACCGAGATCTACGGAGAGCCATGAACGCCTACGCCAGCCGGCACGGCACTTGATGATGATTGCCGTGTGACGATTCTGTGTAGTCACGTCATTTTCTTCCCTTTCCCTAGCGTTTTGGTTCGGGGATTCTTTCATCATCATCATCATATATTTACGCACGTATTTTGGGAGGGGAAGGAGGGAGGAGGAGGAAGAAGAAAAAAAAATACGACAGTTGGCAGCGCTGGAATGAAAGGAAGGCGTGTAGAAAATTTCATCTCAATCGGATGGGCCGTTCGCGAACGTATAAAGGACATACAGACATACATACATACATATCCACACACATCCTAATTTATATATAAGATACTAGCTGACCCGGCCCGGCTTCGCCCAGACCCTGGTGGGGAGCATCTCATTTAATTCATATAAGTAGTCATATAAGTTCTCGTTCCCGTTACCGACAATCTGTCTGTCTGTCTGTCTATCTGTCTGTCTGTCTGTCTGACCCGGCCCGGCTTCGCCCAGACCCTGATGGGGAGCATCTCATTTAATTCATATAAGTAGTCATATAAGTTCCCGTTCCCGACTATCTATCTGTCTGTCTGTCTGACTCCGGCCCGGCATCGCCCAACTCCTGGTGGGGAGCATCTCATTTAATTCATATAAGTAGTCATATAAGTTCCCGTTCCCGACTGTATGTCTGTCTCATCTATCTGTCTGTCTTGTCTGTCTGACCCGGCCCAGCCCATGGTGGAGAGCATTTCATTTAAATCATATAAGTAGTCATACAAGATTCCGTTCCCGACTATCTGTCTATCTTGGGTAAATGGAGGAGGGAGGAGGAAGAGGGAGGTGGAGGAGGGAAGAGGAGGGAGGAGGAGGGAGGAGAGACAGGAGACAGGAGGAATAGGGAGGAATAGGAGGGAGGAGGAGGGATTAGGAAGAGGAGGGAGGAGTAGGGTGGAGGAGGAGGGGAGGAGGAGGAGGGAGGAGGAAGAGGAGGAGGGTGGAGGGAGGAGGTAGAGGGAGGAGGAGGGAGGAGGTAGAGGGAGGAGGTAGAGGGAGGAGGAGGGGGGAGGCGGAGGGAGTAGGAGGGAGGAGGATGGAGGAGGAGGGGAGAGGAAGAGGGAGAAGGAAGAGGGAGACGAGGAGGAGGGAGAGGGAGGAGGGGGAGTAGGTAGAGGGAGGAGGAAGAGGAGGAGGGTGGAGGGAGGAGGTAGAGGAGGAGGAGGGAGGAGGTAGAGGGAGGAGGAGGGGGGAGTTGCACCACGTACTCATTCAAAAACAAGCAGTTGGGGCATAAATAACATCAGTTGCACCACGTGCTCATTCATAAACAAGCAGTTGGGGCATAAATAACATCAGTTGCACCACGTACTCATTCATAAACAAGCAGTTGGGGCATAAATAACATCAGTTGCACCACGTACTCATTCATAAACAAGCAGTTGGGGCATAAATAACATCAGTTGCACCACGTACTCATTCATAAACAAGCAGTTGGGGCATAAATAACATCAGTTGCACCACGTACTCATTCATAAACAAGCAGTTGGGGCATAAATAACATCAGTTGCACCACGTACTCATTCAAAAACAAGCAGTTGGGGCATAAATAACATCAGTTGCACCACGTACTCATTCATAAACAAGCAGTTGGGGCATAAATAACATCAGTTGCACCACGTACTCATTCATAAACAAGCAGTTGGGGCATAAATAACATCAGTTGCACCACGTACTCATTCATAAACAAGCAGTTGGGGCATAAATAACATCAGTTGCACCACGTGCTCATTCATAAACAAGCAGTTGGGGCATAAATAACATCAGTTGCACCACGTACTCATTCATAAACAAGCAGTTGGGGCATAAATAACATCAGTTGCACCACGTACTCATTCATAAACAAGCAGTTGGGGCATAAATAACATCAGTTGCACCACGTACTCATTCATAAACAAGCAGTTGGGGCATAAATAACATCAGTTGCACCACGTACTCATTCATAAACAAGCAGTTGGGGCATAAATAACATCAGTTGCACCACGTACTCATTCATAAACAAGCAGTTGGGGCATAAATAACATCAGTTGCACCACGTACTCATTCATAAACAAGCAGTTGGGGCATAAATAACATCAGTTGCACCACGTACTCATTCATAAACAAGCAGTTGGGGCATAAATAACATCAGTTGCACCACGTACTCATTCAAAAACAAGCAGTTGGGGCATAAATAACATCAGTTGCACCACGTACTCATTCAAAAACAAGCAGTTGGGGCATAAATAACATCAGTTGCACCACGTACTCATTCATAAACAAGCAGTTGGGGCATAAATAACATCAGTTGCACCACGTACTCATTCAAAAACAAGCAGTTGGGGCATAAATAACATCAGTTGCACCACGTACTCATTCATAAACAAGCAGTTGGGGCATAAATAACATCAGTTGCACCACGTACTCATTCATAAACAAGCAGTTGGGGCATAAATAACATCAGTTGCACCACGTACTCATTCATAAACAAGCAGTTGGGGCATAAATAACATCAGTTGCACCACGTACTCATTCATAAAAAAAGCAGTTGGGGCATAAATAACATCAGTTGCACCACGTGCTCATTCAAAAACAAGCAGTTGGGGCATAAATAACATCAGTTGCACCACGTACTCATTCATAAACAAGCAGTTGGGGCATAAATAACATCAGTTGCACCACGTGCTCATTCAAAACAAGCAGTTGGGGCATAAATAACATCAGTTGCACCACGTACTCATTCATAAACAAGCAGTTGGGGCATAAATAACATCAGTTGCACCACGTGCTCATTCAAAAACAAGCAGTTGGGGCATAAATAACATCAGATTACCTACGTGCTCATTCATAAACAAGCAGTTGGGGCATAAATAACATCAGTTGCACCACGTAACTCATTCATAAACAAGCAGTTGGGGCATAAATAACATCAGTTGCACCACGTGCTCATTCAAAAACAAGCAGTTGGGGCATAAATAACATCAGTTGCACCACGTCATCATCAATCAAGTTCCGTGCCGGTGGCGTAGGCGTTCATGGCTCTTCCATAGATCTCGGTCTTTGGTTTTCTGGATCAACTCTGGTGCTGATATTCCTCCATGCCACCGTCTCAATCCATCCAGCATCACTTCTCTTGGTCTACCTCTGCCTCTCTTCCCCTCGATCTTTCCAGTTGTTACGATGTTCTCCAATGCCTCTCTTCTCATCACGTGACCGAAGAAAGATGTTTGTCTCTGTCTTATTGTTGTATATAATGTTCTAGTTTCATTAGCCTGTTTCAGGCAGTCGTCGTTAGTTACTCTGGCAGTCCAAGGAATTCGCAACATTCGTCTCAGGAACCACATCTCTGTTGCTTCTAATTTCTTCTTAATTTGTTCATTTACGTTCCAAGATTCACTGCCATACAGCAAAACTGGTTCTACATAGCATTTCAGCACTCTCTTTCTTACATTCAGTGATAGTGACTTATTGCATAAGATACTCTTCATTTTCTGAAAAGCGGCTTTTGCCTGCCCTATTCTACTCCTAATCTCTGTTGTACATCTTCCATCTGATGTTATAAATGCCCCTAGGTATCTAAAATTATCAACTTGGTTAAGGATTTTCCCTTCTATTTCTATGTCACATTTTGGTGTCACCATTTTCTTTGATATTACCATTGTTACTGTTTTCTTGATATTCAAGGAGAGTCCTTTCCTTGCACTCTCTGTTACTACAACGTCTAATAATTGTTGTAGGTCTGTTGAATTATCCGCCACCAATACTGTGTCATCTGCATAGCGTATATTATTTATATTATAACCTCCAACTAGTATTCCTGGCATCTCTTTGATCTCTCTCATTATTACTTCGCTATACAGGGAGAAAAGATCTGGTGACAAGACACACCCTTGTCGTACTCCTAGCTTATCTGTTCGTAACTACCCTCTTTATTTCCCATTTTAATTGCTGCTACTTGGTTCCAGTAAACATTCTTTATTATTCTTAAATCTTTTCCATCAATGTTGATATCTTCCAACATTTTAATCAGTTCATCATGTTTTACTTTATCAAATGCCTTAGTATAATCTATGAAGCACAAATATATGTCTCTCTGTTTCTCTATTGACCTTTCTATTAGTGTCCGTAATGTATAAATTGCATTGTTTGTGCCCTTTCCTTCCACAAATCCATACTGTTCTTCACTAATTTCCATTTTTATTTTCTTTTTGATTCTTCTCATTATGATTCTGAGTAGAAGCTTAGTGATATGGTTTATAAGGTTAATTGTACGAAAATCTTCACAATCAATTGCTCCTGGTCTTTTTGGTATAGCTATAAATAAAGATTTCAGCATATCACTGGGTAAATATCCACTGCTGTAAATATCATTCAACATTTTGGTTAATATATCTACTCCAAATTCTCCCAATACTTATAATTCTTCTATTGTGATTTCATCTGGCCCAGCTGTTTTTCCTTTCTTCATACGTTCATAGCGTCAGCGACTTCTTCTTTCAGAATAGGTGGACCTTCTAAGTTACTATCTTCTGTTAATTCTCCCCTTTCTCCCTTCAATATAATTCTCTTATATACTCATTCCACCTCTTCATTATAGCATCTTCCTCTAATATTATCTTTCCTGTTTTTGATTTCAAACACCCTGTATTATTCTTATTTTTCTTCCTGTAAGCTCACTGATTTGTCTGTGCATATTTTTTTGTATCTTTAATGGAATTTAATTCAATTTTTTTTGCATTGCTCGTTTAACCAACTTTCTTTAGCCTTCCCACATTTATCTTTGATTTCTTTATTTATCTTAGCGTTATTCTTGTTTGTCATTTTTACTCTGTTTTCTTTTGTCCATCAGTTTTTAAGATATCTTCATTCATCCATTTTTTTCTTAGCTATTTTGCCTCTCTCCGGTAATACTTCTTTGCTAGTTTGATGAATGGAGTCCCTTAACATTTCCCATTGTTCATCTATACTCTGTATTTTAGCTATCGCATTGTACCTATTTTTCACAGTCACTCTGTATTGTTCTTGCATTTCTTTATCTATTTTCAGAACCTCTTTATTAAGTCTCATGTTCTTTAACCATTTTTTTCCCCTCTCTTTAATCTTACTTTTATTTGTCCAAATAGTGGTACATGATCACTATTACAGTCAGCACCAGGCATTGTCTTTACATTAATTAAAGCATTTCTAAATCTTTTATTAATTAGTATGTAGTCAATTTGGTTGCGTATTTTCTTATCAGGGCTTATCCATGTGTACAGTCGTCTTTTATGGTGTTTAAACCATGTGTTTCCAATTATCATCTCATTGATATTTGCCCATTCTATTAGCTTTCCCCTCTTTCATTTCTTGTACCTAAACCATAATTCCCCACTACATCCTCCATTTTCCCTTTCCTACTTTTGCATTAAAATCACAAGTATATTTTATTTCTTGTGATCCAATTGAGCCATCGCCATTCTATTTCGCCGTAAAAGTGTTGTATTTACTTCATCACTACTGCTTGCTGTTGGTTGCATATACTTGTATAATATTATGTCTATTGTTTGCCTTTGATTTTTACCATAATAACTCTATCTGAAATTCGCCAGTATCCATTAATGACTTGGCTGTTTTTTAGTCTAATATTATTCCTACACCTTTTTCATGTGTATCCCCCCAGAATAAAATATTGTATGATTGTCAGCTATAATTTTGCACGATCCCTTCCATCTCATCTCACTAACGACTAGTTTATTTATTTTATGCTATCCATCTCTCCTAGAACATGGTCAACTTTCCTAGCTCTTTAATGTCCTAACATTCCATGTCCTACTCTAAATATGTATTTTAGTAATGATTTTGCCATCAATAGCTGGATGACGGTTCTGGTGTCACCCTGTGGCTCATGACTGTCCCTACCGGAACGAGGATGCCCTAAGACAGCCATTAACGTACTTCACTAACTCTGATATATGTTTTGCCATGAAGTCTTGGGAAGATAATGTGGTGGTTTCCCCTGACTTCCACATCCACCCTGGTGGTCTTTTACCTCTGCCTTTGACAGCCATTCTCCGTAAGGACAAGTGAGTGCCCTGCCTTGCTCAGCTGCAGAGTTGTCCACTTATTTCCGGTGGACATACTCGGTCCCCCAGAGCTGTGTTAGCCACACCGTAGTGTGTTTCCATCCTCTACCGCGGGGAGGTGCAGTTGGGATTTTCCCTTCATAAAGTTATGGTCTCTGACCAAAACTCTCCAGTACTTTTTAGAGGACTTTTAGAGGATATATATATAAAACTTCCATCTGTCTCCCTTTATCTGTCTCTCTACTTTCGTCTGTCTCTCTCTCATCTGTCTCGTCTGTCTGTCTGTCTGTCTGTCTCTGTCTCTCTCTCTCTGTCTCTCTCTCTCTCTGTCTCTCCTCTCTCTCTCTCTCTCTCCCCTCTATCAACCGTGACAGCAAGAGACCGACTCACTTCCGCTGACGTCATCAAACATGGACGACCAGTATGGTGATGAACCCGGCAGCCACAAACAGCAGGGCCAGCAACAGCCCGGCCAGGGGTTGGGCCGACAGTATCCATGGCAACCGGTTGCTGCCGTGCACTATCCCCGAGACTTGGACACGATCTACGCGAACTCGGTGTCTCCATCTGTGGACATACAACATCTATAGAAACATACAATATCTGTGACCATAAAACATGTGTGGACATACATCTGTGAACATACAACATCTGTGGATATACAACATCTGTGGAACATACAACATTGTGGGGACATTACATCTATAGACATACAATATCTGTGGTTAGGAATGTAGATGTCATAATCTCCCCAGCAGATATGCCGCGTCTTCATCATCGACGCCTGGCAATTACGGCCAGGTACGCCTGTGAGCGACACTAACTACGCAGTGACGGGAGCGGTCAGTTGTGACACGCGTGGCACACGGAGTCCACGCAGGGAGACAACCTGACCAAGGAGAACTCACGGCGGTTTGAAGGCAGACGGCGTCGGACGGTAGTACTGGACAGACGTGGATGGAATGTGTGCTCGTATTACTTGTGTGAGTGGACGCTAAGAGAGAGAACGCCTGTTTGGGTATAGTAGACTGTGCGCCTGAGTCGTAGATTGTGAGTGAAGTATTAATGCATTGAATGTATATATTGATTGTATTTATTGTATAATGGCATCGATATTGTGATTGCGCGATGCCTGTAACATTGGTGGCGAATGAGAAGTGCGAATAAAGTGTGTATCATTGTATTCGCCATGTGTCACGTATAGTCATTCTGTGACAGTGTTTGTATCACATCTGTTAGTTGTTACGAGCCTGTGTGATTGAATCGCAAGATCCTGACAGTAGAAAATACAATATCTGTGGTTGGGGATGTAGAAAATACAATTTCATGGTTGGGGATGTAGAAAATACAACATCTGTGGTTGGGGATGTAGAAAATACAATATCTATGGTTTGGATGTAGAAAATACAACATCTGTGGTTGGGGATGAGTAGAAAATACAACATCTTTGGTTGAGGATGTTGGCAATACAACGTCTGTGGTTTGGATGTAGAAATACAGCTGTCAACTGGTCCAGATACAACATCTGGGGTTTGGGATGTAGAAATACAGAAATCAACTTGTCAGATTAAAACATCTGAGGTTGGGGATGTAGACAATACAGCAGTCAACAGGTCAGATACAACATCTGGGGTTGAGGATGTAGACAATACAGCAGTGAACAGGTCAGATACAACATCTGAGGTTGGGGATGTAGACAATACAGCAGTGAACAGGTCAGATACAACATCTGGGGTTGGAGATGTAGACAATACAGCAGTGAAAGGTCAGATACAACATCTGAGGTGGGGATGTAGACAATACAGCATGTGAACAGGTTAGATACAACATCTGGGGTTGGGGACTGTAGACAATACAACAGTGAACAGGTCAGATACAACATCTGAGGTTGGGGATGTAGACAATACAGCAGTGAACAGGTTAGATACAACATCTGGGGTTGGGGATGTAGAAAATACAGCAGTCAACTTGTCAGATACAACATCTGGGGTTGGGGATTGTAGAAAAATAACAGCAGTCAACTGTCAAATACAACATCTGGGGTGGTGATGTAGGAAAATACAGCAGTCAACAGGCCAGATACTTCTTCTTCTGCATCATTCGGCTGACAATAGTCTTGTCACATGGTCACCATTTCCCAGCACTTGTGTGCCGGCGTGTCTCGTCACTGGGTCAACCATTTACACAGCATCTGTGTGCCCCCGAAGTTTGTCTCGTCCACCTGGTCACACATTTACAGCTATCTGTGTGCCGAGTGTTTCGTCCAACTGGTCACCATTTACAGCATCTGTGTAGCCGCGTGTCTCGTCATCTGGTCACCATTTACCGCATCTGTGTGCCGAAGTGTCTCGTCCTACCCCTGGTCACCATTTACAGCACTTGTGTGCCGAGTGTCTTCGTCAACCTGGTCACCATTATACAGCACTGCTTGTGCCGATGTGTCTCGTTCATCTAGGTCCACCATTTACAGCACTTGTGTGCCGAGTGTCTCGTCACCTGGTCACCATTTACCTCACTTTGTGTGCCGAGTGTCTCGTCACCTGGTCACCATTTACAGCATCTGTGTGCCGAGTGTCTCGTCACTCTGGTCACCATTTACAGCATCTGTGTGCCGAGTGTCTCGTCACCTGGTCACCATTTACAGCATCTGTGTGCCGAGTGTCTCGTCACCCTGGTCACCATTTACAGCATCTGTGTGCCGAGTGCTCGTCCCCACTGGTCACCATTTACAGCATCTGTCCTGTGCCCGAGTGTCTCGTTCACATGGTTCACCATTTACAGCATCCTGTGTGCCGAGTGTCTCGTTCCACCTAGGTCACCCATTTACAACATCTTGTATGCCGAGTGTCTCGTCACATGGTCACCATTTACAGCATCTGTGCTGTCGAGTGTCCTTCGTTCACCTTGGTCACCATTTACAGCATCTGTGATGCCGAGTTGTCTCGTTCACCTGGTCACCATTTACAGCATCTGTGTGCCGAGTGTCTCGTCACATGGTCACCATTACAGCATCTGTGTGCCGAGTGTCTCGTACATGGTCACCATTTACAGACACTTGTGTGCCGAGTGTCTCGCCA
>JACEFZ010027535.1:362500-381320 GCA_014155875.1 Cepaea nemoralis | reverse complement strand
CTTACTCATTGGACAGAACTGACAGCTTACTCATTGGACAGAACTGACAGCTTACTCATTGGACAGAACTGACAGCTTACTCATTGGACAGAACTGACAGCTTACTCATTGGACAGAACTAAAAGCTTACTCATTGGACAGAACTGACAGCTTACTCATAGGACAGAACTGACAGCTTACTTATTGGACAGAACTAAAAGCTTACTAATTGGACAGAACTGACAGCTTACTCATTGGACAGAACTGACAGCTTACTTATTGGACAGAACTAACAGCTTACTCATTGGACAGAACTAACAGCTTACTCATTGGACAGAACTAAAAGCTTACTCATTGGACAGAACTGACAGCTTACTCATTGGACAGAAATGACAGCTTACTCATTGGACAGAACTGACAGCTTACTTATTGGACAGAACTAACAGCTTACTCATTGGACAGAACTAAAAGCTTACTCATTGGACAGAACTAAAAGCTTACTCATTGGACAGAACTGACAGCTTACTTATTGGACAGAACTAACACCTTACTCATTGGACAGAACTAACAGCTTACTCATTGGACAGAACTGACAGCTTACTCATTGGACAGAAACTGACAGCTTACTCATTGGACAGAACTAACAGCTTACTCATTGACAGAACTGACAGCTTACTCATTGGACAGAACTGACACCTTACTCATTGGACAGAACTAACAGCTTACTCCTTGGACAGAACTAAAAGCTTACTCATTGGACAGAACTAAAAGCTTACTCATTGGACAGAACTGACAGCTTACTCATTGGGCAGAACTGACAGCTTACTTATTGGACAGAACTAACAGCTTACTCATTGGACAGAACTAACAGCTTACTCATTGGACAGAACTAAAAGCTTACTCATTGGACAGAACTGACAGCTTACTCATTGGACAGAAATGACAGCTTACTCATTGGACAGAACTGACAGCTTACTTATTGGACAGAACTAACAGCTTACTCATTGGACAGAACTAAAAGCTTACTCATTGGACAGAACTAAAAGCTTACTTATGGACAGAACTGACAGCTTACTTATTGGACAGAACTAACACCTTACTCATTGGACAGAACTAACAGCTTACTCATTGGACAGAACTGACAGCTTACTCATTGGACAGAACTGACAGCTTACTCATTGGACAGAACTAACAGCTTACTCATTGGACAGAACTGACAGCTTACTGATTGGACAGAACTGACACCTTACTCATTGGACAGAACTAACAGCTTACTCATTGGACAGAACTAAAAGCTTACTCATTGGACAGAACTAAAAGCTTACTCATTGGACAGAACTGACAGCTTACTCATTGGGCAAATCTGACAGCTTACTAATAAATAATTGTTTACATATCCTTTACAGGACCTCGCTGTCAACATCAGCATCCTTCAGCTGATTGTTGATTTCTTGGCAAGCTTACGCTCAGTAGTTTGCAGCCGCCTTTTGTTTGGACATAAATTTTAGCTTACTGATTGGACATAAGCTATAGCTTAAAGTAGACATATATTACAGCCTACAGCTTAAAGATTAGAAATAAGTTATATCTTGCTGATTGAACACAAGTTATGGCTTAAATTGGATATATATTATATCTTACAGATTGGGCTTAAGTTATAGCTTAGTGATTTATAGTTTGCTGATTAGACATACGTTATAGCTTACTGATTGAAGATACGTTATATCTTACTGATTGGGTTAGCTTACTGCTTGGACGTAAGTTATAGCTTACTTGTTGGACATACGTTATAGCTCACTGATTTGACATAAGTTATAGCTTACTGACTGGACATACGTTATAGCTTACTGATTGGACACAAGTTATATCTTAAATTGTACATACATTATAGCTTACTGATATTGGACATAAGTTATAGCTTACAGATTGGAAATAAACTACTGCATACTGATTGGACATAAATTACAGATTATTGATTGGACATAAATTACAGATTATTGATTGGACATAAATTACAGCATGCTGATTGGACATGGATTGGAGTTTACTACTCTTATCTACTTCTCTTATCTACAGCTTACTGGTTGAACAAAAATTAAACGTTTACTAATAGGACAGAAAGATTGTTTGATATTTTCAAACACACTGCGCCGATCTTTTTCGAATATTTGTATGGCCAGGTGTGCGACACTTAACTATTCGGTTCCCCTCCGGAAGTCGTGTGCCAGCCAGAGATACAACCTACATCTGTATGATTGTGGACATCTTTGACCTGGGGCTTGCCTCGGGACGATGACTTTCATCTGGTTTCGTGACACCTGCCATCGACAATCCAGGACGTGATTCATCATTTATCGCTATGTGGATGTACAGATGAGCGGCGCTTGGTGTTATCTGATAGATGGATTGGTGGATGAGTGGGTGGATATACAGGTGGGTGGTTGGGTGGGTGGATGGATGGATTGGTGGATGAGTGGGTGGATATACAGGTGGGTGGATAGGTGGATTGGTGGATGAGTGGGTGGGTGGGTGGATGGGTGGATGGATTGGTGGATGAATGGGTGGTTGAGGGAATTGGTGGTTGGATGGATGGGTGGGTGGATGTTTGTATGGATGCATGGATGGGTGAATGGTGGGAGAATGGATAAGTAGATAAATGCCTCTGTAAATTCTCTGTCTTTACGTAATATTACACATTGCACCCCTCTCGGGATTCTCCGTGGTGAAGTGCCGTCCTGACTCGGGCTCCGAAGGTTGTATGTTCGATTCCTTCATTTCACGAGTGCATTTTTTCGGAGACTCCCGATGGTCGTCGCTTTGTGCGACGTTTTCCGCGCTGCAGAAAGAAACTGAGCCATATGGGATAAAAACCCGGTGCAATGCAGCCGACCATGTCGACTTTTAAGCTACTTTCATTGCACCCACTCCCATACGAATCCGGATACGCCTTGTGTGTCATCTGAATTGGCGGGGCTTTCATTACTGTAAACATAAATTTGTTAGCGAGAAATCACTAGTTTTTCAGCAAAACATCAAAGAAATGTCGCCGCTTTCGATGATTTAAGTTGCTTTTGGACCTATCAAAGACATATTCCTTGGGTGGGGGTAAGTTTAAGACGGCTGGAAAAATTTCATAACGATGCAACAGGCAGTTTTCAAAATAATTGATCGTGAATGAAGGCATTCTTTTCGGGACATACTATAGTTCAACAGTTTGCTGGAGTTCTTTTTCTTCCTCGTACACATTCAGATGTCGACCTGAATGTATTTAAAGAAAGCAGTCTACTGGTTATGAGAAGGAATAAACTAGAGAACTTGATGAAAAATGGCAAGTTTGAGGACAAAAGAATAAGGGGAAGCATTGTAAGTAAATACCTGGATGGCTTGACGACATGGCATGGTCGGAACAAGAACACAGAGCTGACCCATGACTCTGGTGATCGTGTAAGAAACATGACGCCCACACTTACCGGCATGGCGCATGATGATGATGAGTATACTTGAGCTTGTTAATATCTGCATGGAGCAGGTTTATTTTTTCCTGGTGTGCAAATGCTGAACACTCCTGTAACAAATGTTTAGCTGTGCTGGATACTCCTGCAACAAATATTCACCTGTGCTGGACACTCCTGCAACAAATGTTCAGCTGTGCTGGACACTCCTGCAACAAATGTTTAGCTGTCATAATAGTTCCACAGTGGTGTTCATCGGTATCTCATGTCTTTAGTCTATTAATCACGTGATATTTCAGCCGTCTGTGTCCTGTGTGCAGTCTGAAGACTGCTACTTGTCTTCGCTGGAATCGGTAATATGCTCATCTTCCTTGTGACCTTAATATGCTCATCTTCATTGTGACCTTAATAAGCTCATCTTCATTGTGACCTTAATAAGCTCATCTTTCTTGTGACCTTAATAAGCTCATCTTCCTTGTGACCTTAATAAGCTCATCTTTCTGGTGACCTTAATATGCATAATTTTTCTGGTGACATCGCTATGCGTCAATTTTCTTGTGACATTAATATGCATTATCTTTCTGGTGACCTTAATATGCACCATCTTTCTGGTGACCTTACTATTCATCATTTCTTTGGTGACCTTATTATGCACCATCTTTCTGGTGAACTTTATATGCATCAACTGTCTGGTAATCTTAATATGCACTATCGTTCTGGTGACCTTACTGTGCATCATTTGTTTGGTGAACTTAATATGCACCATTTTTCTGGTGACCTTAGTTTGAATCAACTGTCTGTTAACCTTAATATGCACCATCTTTCTGGTGACCTTACTATGCATCATTTGTTTGGTGACCTTAATGAGCACCATCTTTCTGGTGACCTTACTATGCGTTATCTGTCTGGAAACCTTACTATGCACCATCTTTCTGGTGACCTTAAAATGCATCAATTTTCTACTACGTGTCATTTGTTTGGTAACCTTATTATGCATCATCTTTCTGGTGACCTGGATGCTCTGATGTTTGCTGATGATTCTATAAGTTCAGTCAGTTATCAGTTGGGGTATCTTCGTTGCACTCCGGACATGTCCATAGGTGCTCAGATCCTCCCCCCAGCATATGCATCAGCGTCCGGTGGCTAATAGTGCCAGTTCTGTGTTGGTTGACGAGGCGCTTTGTTTTCCCGATATACCTCTCGCGTCTGGCTGTGCCGATTCTTACTCCCAGGTCTTTCATCCTGGACGTGGAATCATTGACGTCAAAGTCCTCTGTTCTCGCCATATCTTTAAGGACGTTAATAACATCGGCACGATCCATGGGCTGGCCATCTACAGGGGGTGCAGAGCCAGCCAGTTTGTCAGCTCGTTCATTTCCCTCGACTCCCGCATGTTCCGGTACGAAGATGAAGGTGACTGTCCACTGTCTACGTACAGATCCAGCTTCGACCTTCTGAATCATGCTCATTGAATCACTTAGTACACACACGTTGGTATAATGCTGTGACTCCAGCCATATGAAAGCCTGTGTAACTGCCATCACCTCCGTCGTCATGCTGCTCGTGGTCATAGAGTGGGCACCACTGGATTCTTGAACGGTTCGGCCCGCTGCACGGGCTGTAAATGCCCACGCACTTCTCTGCTGCTTTACAACAGATCCATCTGTATAGATGAGCACTTCGGGGCTATCTGAGTGTTCATAGATGAGCGCGTTAACCTCTGCATTGACAGCGCCAGGGTTCTGCTCTCTGCACCGTCTGTCGAGTGTGATAATGCAGGAGAAAGTGCACTTAAAAGCTGGAGGCACCGGCACCCATTCCTTGCCGGGGTTGATACTGGTAAGGCTGCAGACCTGTCTGACGACATCTTCCGCCCGACCCATCCATGATTTGCCCCTCTTTAGCCTGTCACCCTTTTCTCTGAATATAGCGTCATGCAGAGGGTGCTGCTCATCTGCACTTATTTTTAAGTATGCACGAGCTCTCCAGATCTTGATCCTGTGTTCCTAGTTAGCTAGTTAGTTAGTTAGTCGACAGATCATCCTCATTGCACAGCGAACCATTCAGTCCATAAGTGCTCGGATCCCCTCCTCAGCAAATCCCGCAGCGTGTAGCGGCTAACGACACCAGTTCTGTGTTGGTTTATCAATCTTCTTTGGCTTTCTGCGTTGTGTTCTTGTTTGGCCACACCTCTTTTAATGTGCTGTTCTCGCAGTCTGGCCATGGTTGTAGATTCACAGTCATCACTTGGTTCTCGCAAAAGTCTTACTTCACGTAGAGCATTCAGAATGTCGGCCTGGTCCATGGCGCGTCCGCCCTCCACAGTAGCTTTACCTGCGAGCTTGTCAGCCTGCTCATTTCCTTGTACTCCCGCATGCCCTGGCACGAAGATGAAACTAATCTTTGCCAGGCGAGACCGCTCCAGAGGCAGCAACCATTCTCTTCGGATCGACCCCTCCTCTATCCTCTTGATCATGTTCATTGAGTCGCTAAGGAAACAAGCCCTAGTGAATGTCTGTGTCTCGAGCCATGTTATTGCTTTACTTACTGCCATGACTTCCATGGTCAGGCTACTTGTGGTTTCAGTGAAAGCACCAGAGTCCTCCTTCACAATTCTCCCTCCGGCCCGAGCTGTAAAGGCCCATGAGCTTCTCACATGTCGGACGACCGACCCATCTGTGTAGATGACCGCGTCACCGTCTAGCGACGATATCAAGCCAGCTAGAGAGGCAAGGTGTTTTCCCACCTACCCTGGGTGGGTACCGTTCAAAAAGAGAAACCTGGACCAATGTTGCAGTCTTTGCCCATGATGTCTATGAAGGTTTCCACTCAGGCATTGAAACCTTTACTGCAGCGAATCATCTTGAGGACGCATACAACAGAGTACTATTGGATTTTTTAATGTTTCAGCTTCTTGAACTAAAAGAAAGTCCATTCCTCCTTAGTTGGATCACTGCAGCCCTCTTCCAACGGAAAGTAGTTTTTAGATGTGGCAGTTGGACTTCGGAACCAACAACAATATATCCTGGCCTACCACAGGGATCACCTTTATCTCCGGTACTGTTCAACGCCTACACAGTGAGAATTACCAGTGAGCAGATCACTGGACCGGGCAGGACATTGTCATATGCCGATGATGTTTCAGTGTATCGTCAGGGTAAGGATAGAGAGCAGGTTGCTGTGGAACTACAAACCGAACTCAATCGCATAAGTACTTGGTGTGATGAAGCTGGGGCAATGGTCAACCCAACAAAGGCAACAGTGACTTGGTTCTCGTTGAATAATCACATTGTCAACACTTCAACACCAACTGTAATACTGTGTTCAGAGATGGTGGAAAGAACGCAGGCAATGAATTACCTAGGGATACGGTTTGATCGAAGCCTTGCTTATAATGTGCACATAGACCATGTGATAACAAAGGTCAAGCGGGGTTTGGCTGCGATGCGGGTGATGGCGGCAGCAAACTGTGAGCAGCGCCATCTATGTCTTCTGTACGAGGGGCTGGTCATGTCTGTTTTGAGTATGCAATGGCAATCCTGACTCTCAGCCATAAGCAGATAGAAAGGATGGAAAGGATACAGAATGAAGCTATGCGCATTATTCTTGGATGTACAAGAGATACAGCATGCAGGGCGATGCGCTACCTTCTTGATTTTCAAATCATTGAAGAGAGAATACAAGTTTGCAGGGCACGCGCCTACCTCAGAGTTAACGCAAACACACAACATCCACTGCATAGTGAAATTAGGAAGGTGAAGGGCAGCAGGTTAAAAAGAGGACGGTCGTGGATGGGTCAAGCCGAAGACATTCTTCAACAAGTGTGTTCACTTGAGAACTTAGAACCTGGCGAGGAGTGGGTGCATGTGCTAAAGGACTTCTGCACATCCTTTTCAGTTTGCATCCAACTAGATAGGAAATGCAGACAAGAAAATCCGGCTGCTGTGGAGGCTGAAGTACAAGCGTTGATTTTCGAGATTTTAGAGATCCTGTGTTCCATTGTCGGGAAGTCAAGGAGGTATCTCATTGCTACACAGCTGGTGTCTCTCGTGCAGCCCAAAATGATGCGCATGGCTTCGTTTTGTACCTTTTCAAGTCTTCCAATCTGTGTAGGGCTGACAGTAAGGATGGCCAGGGCATACTCGATGCGTGAAAGCACAAGTCCTTGGAACAGAAGTATTAGCAGTCTTTGCTCGATAGTGGCAGTCGCCATGACTCTCATTGCTGACAAACCTTTTCGAGCCTTCGTTATGACATAATCGACATGATCTCTGAAGGACAGGCTACGATCAAGCCTCACGCCAAGATATGTCATTGACTGGGTTCTACTCAAACTGCTCCCATCCATTCTTACTGCCGGCAGGTCTGTTTTCACAATATGGTTGTTTAGTGAGAACCATGTAACCGTTGCCTTTGCAGGGTTGACAAGGGCATCGGCATCAGCACAACATGAGGAAATTCGATCTAGTTCTATAATTTATTGTTATTATATTATTGTTTCTGTAAGTTATTGTTATACATCTCTTGGTCTCATCGCAGGTTTTGTCTATGTCAGGCTGGGGTAACTTTCCACCTTCCGTTGCCAATCTCTCAGCTTTTTGACTTCCAGTTATGTGGTATGATTAGTGTTTTCGTCTATCCGTCTGGCAGTATGTGTGTATGTGTGTGTGTGTGTGTGTGTGTGTGTGTGTGTGTGTGTGTGTGTGTGTTGTGTGTATATATATATATATATATATATATATATATATATATATATATATATATATATATATATATATATATATATATATACATATGTTGTTTATCCATCAAGAATGATGATGACCATTCATTTCATCCAGTGGGGTTGAAAGTATGGAGCCTGTCATAATCTCCCCATTAGATCTGCCGCGTCTTCATCATCGACGCCTGGCGAGTACGGCCAGGTACGCCGGTGAGCGGCACTAACTACGCGGGGACGAGAAGGGTCAGTTGTGGAGCGTGGCACACGGAGTCCACGCAGCACGGACACATGACCAACGAGGACTCCCTGAGTTTGCAAGCCAGACAGGCTTGGACAGTGATAGCGGACGGACGTGAAAGATGTGTGCTCGTATTGCTTGGAAAAGTGAACGATGTTAAAGAGAGACTGCCTGATTGAGTATAGAAGACTGTGCATCTGTGAGGGAGTGTTGTAAGTTGTGTATTGATGCTTTGTATGTATGTATTTATTCTGTAATGACTTCGCTGTTATTATGAAGCGATGATTGTAATGTTTGCAGCGAGTGAGAAGTGTGAATAGAGTAGTTATAAATTATATTCACTGTGTGTCACGTATAGTCACTCTGTGACGTGTTTGTTATCACATCTGTTGGTTACTACGAGCCTGAGTGATTGTAAATCAAGACACTGACAGAGCCGTGGGTTCTAAGATGGCTGATAAGGCCTTTTTTGGATCGAAATGTTCTTTGACAATGTGGACAAAGAATGCTTGACGTTTCTGGAGAAGGATTTCCTGCAATGGTTTTTCTGTCCTGCCTTTTCTTTACAGCTCTTGCAGTCCTGGTTGCCTCACACATGACTGCACCCTTATGTAATGATGCACGCCACGAATTTCGGTCTCTGGCTGCAGTCTCCCAGGTGTCATGATGATTTCCAAAAGCATTCAGAGAGATTGTCAGAGTGTCTTTAAAGCGTTTCCTCTGGCCACCTTGGGAGCGTTTACCACAACGCAGTTCGCTGTAAAAAATTCGTTTAGAGAGTCTGTGATCTGGCACTCGAGTCACGTGACCAGCCCAACGAATCTGATTCTTCATCAGTTTAGTGTGGATACTGGGCATGGACGCTCTTTCTAGGACTTCAGTGTCTGAGATCTTGTCTTGCCATTTAATCTTCCGTAGCTTCCTTAGGCAGACTGTGTATTCTTCTTCTTCTTCAGCATTCCGAGCCATTGAGGTTCTTTGCTGCAAATACAAT
This sequence comes from Cepaea nemoralis, assembly GCA_014155875.1. NCBI lineage: Eukaryota > Metazoa > Mollusca > Gastropoda > Stylommatophora > Helicidae > Cepaea > Cepaea nemoralis. The sequence continues at coordinate 371,934 of JACEFZ010027535.1, read as the reverse complement.
CTGTCTCCATTCGTCTCTCTGGTGGACCTTCTCATGCCAGTCGTTGATTCCAAGTGCTTGTAGGTCTGTATGTATATTATCTCTCCACCGCCTTCTTGGTCTACCTCGGGGTCTACGGTCATTTATTTCCTGAGTGTAAGCGAGTTTTGTTTCCCTATTATCTTCCATTCTTTCTATATGCCCCAGCCATTGTAGTCTATTAGCCTTCATGATACCAGTGATTAGCGGGGACTTAAACAAATCATAAATGTCTTTGTTACTTCTTCTTTTCCACTCTCCACTTTGTGTATCCCTAATGGGTCCAAAGATGCGTCTTAAAATTTTGTTCTCAAGGGTTTGTAACAAGGCTTCGTCTCCTTTCGTTGTACTCCAGGTTTCAGAGCCATACAGCACAACTGGTCTGATCAGTGTTTTGTAGATTGTGATTTTGGTGTTACGAGATAGCGCCTTTGATTTTAGTAGATGTTGTAGTGCATAGTATATCTTATTTCCAGAGTTGATTCTAGTTTGTATTTCTTCCCTTATGATGTTGGAGCAGTTGAAGATTGTACCCAGGTATTTGTATGTTTCCGTTCTTTTAATGGTCATATTATCTATTTGTATGTGGCCAGAGTTTTTAGCCATTCCGTCTCTTGAAATTACCATATATTCTGTCTTATCTTGGTTGATAACCAGCCCCATCTGTTGGGCTTTTTCCTTTAAGTGAGTCAATATTTCTAATGTCTTTTGTTCATTTTGCCCTATAATATCTATATCATCTGCATAACCAAGCAGCTTGGATGTTCCTCCAATATCACATTCCTCCTTTACCTTCCTTACAACTTTCTCTAGAGCCAGATTGAAGAGTAGCGGCGATAGTGCATCACCCTGTTTCAAGCCAGATGTTATTTGGAAGGGGTCTGATTTCCTGCCTTTATATGTTACTATATTATAAGTATCTTCCATGCATAGTTTGGTCATGTTAATTAACTTCCTTGGTATTCCAAATTCCTGCATAACATTCCATAGACTATTCCTATGGACACTATCATAAGCCTTTTTAAAATCCACAAAAATGTTATGGAGATCTCTTTTATATTCCCAATGTTTCTCGGCTATTTGTCGTAAGATAAATATCTGATCTATTGTTGATCTGTTTTGTCTAAAACCCGCCTGGTAGTCACCTAATATGTCTTCTGAATATGGTTTTAGTCTATTTAGTAATACTGCGGATAGTATCTTATAGCTTGTGGACAGTAGTGATATTCCTCTATAATTTCCACATTGGAACTTGTCTCCTTTCTTAAAGATAGGTATCAATAATGACTCTTTCCAGTCATGGGGTAATTCTTCTGTCCTCCAGATTTTTATTATTAGTTCGTATAGCTTTAGATGTAATGCATGGCCACCTGCCTTTATAAATTCAGCAGCAATTCCATCAGTCCCAGTTGCCTTATTGTTTTTAAGTCGTGTGATTACATATAGGATTTCTTCAAATGTAGGTTCTTCAATTTGTGGTTCGCATGTTAGAACCTCTTCCTGTGGGAAAATGTTACTTGGAGCTTCACAATTTAGTAATTCAATAAAATATTCTTTCCATGTGTTGCACATTTCTTCATTGGTATTTATCATATTCCCATTTTTGTCTTTTAAACCATATGTGTTTTGTTGGTGCCCTCGTTTCATTGACTTCAGTACTTTAAAAAACTTTCTGGATTCATTTTTCTGGTGATTAGTTTCCATATCTTTGATTATATTACTCATATATTCTCGCTTCTGCTGTCTGACTATTTTTGTAGCCTCTTTACATTCATTTCTATAATGCTCTTCCTTTTGGATGTTATTGATGTCATTTAACCATACATGTCTGGCATTCTTCTTCTTAGTGACTGCTTCTTCACATTTTTGATTGAACCATCTGTTCTTTCTATGCGTGGTTGACACACCGAGACATTCTTCTGCGGTAGATTGAAGTGTATTCTTGATGTTCAACCAAGTTTGGTCAACGCTTTCCTCCAAAGGGTTTTGAAAAGTTTCAAGTTTACATTTTATTTCATCTGTAAATTTCTCTTTGACTGTAATGTCTTGTAGTTTTTCTCTGTTATATGTTGGGTGTAATCTTTGTAATTTAGTATAGAAAGCTCTCTGTGTATAAGTGGTTAAATTCCCAGCGTGCATTTTTGACCAGGTTAGCATTCCTGGGAGACTTTCACTTTTGTGGTACCATCCACCTCCCAACTGGTCAAGTTGGAACAGTCGAAGACTGCACGGTCATCCCTCAAATGAAGGCAGGGACAGTCCATAGCATTTTCCGCCATCCTGGATGGCTTCCATAATTGCAGAGCCGAAACATAACGCTCTGGTGGTGGGCTCACCGAGGGAATCTGCTCAATCTGCTACGTCCTGCTCATTGCTGCTTTAATTCCTTACTTCAATATATTGGACATTTCGTTCGCCCCGGGCCGTTCCCGCACAAACCAGACAGGTCTGCAGACGGTATCCACTCAGCGAGTTTTCGGACATGTGCTTGTCCTTGTGCCCGTCAGAGCTGTTCCAGGCACGGCGGACATTCGGAAAACTACCTAGTCAGGGCTGTTCCGAACAAGAACGGCATTCGGAAACTAGGTAGTAAGAGCTGTTCCTAGCACGAGAGACATTCGGACGAGACATTTCACTCGGACGCAAATGCGTAGTGCCAATTTTTAGTTTGCCACCCGTAGGACGGCACTTCCGACTTCAGCGGGCAATTTTTAATGAGATTAGCCTTCCTCGGTTTTCATCAGAACCAATCTTTATGCTTCGGGGTGCTGAACCCAGGATTTCCATAGCAGTGTTGTAAATTATGTCCTTTAGGGCTCTCCACTCTGTTTCTGTATCCTGTTTAACAGCATCATTGGGCTTGAGGCGGTATTCCAGCATATTTTTAAATGACTACTGCATTTTCTTGCTGTTCCGGCGGGTGACATTTAGTTTTTTTTTTGCACTTTTACCCCTTGAGGACGCCGTGGTGGTTTGATGTGTATGTTTATTTTCGAGACAATGTGAAGATGGACTGTCCAACATTAGGAACCACACATGGATTTTGTTACCCGAACGTCTTGTCTGTCACTCCTCCTGACGATGACATAGTCAATGAGGTGCCAGTGTTTCGAGCGAGGGTGCATGCACGTTGTCCTATTTCTCATGGGGAGACGGAAAATTGTGTTGGTAATCAGGAGATCGTGTTCGGCACATGTCTAAAGGAGGAGGAGTCCATTGCTTTTACAATTTCCGACTCCATGCTTTCCAATAATGCCACTCCAAGAGGTGGTGTCCGTGCCTACTCTGGCATTGAAACTCCCAAGGAGTATAAGTTTGTCTCCTATGGGAACAGATGTTAATACATTGTGCAGGTCCTCATAGAACTTGTTCTTGACATCAGCTTCGCTGGTCATAGTTGGACACTCACAATGGTTGCATGCTTCCTTCCATTCAGCAGGGGCAACTTCATGGTCATGAGCCTGTCATTTATAGCCTTTGGAAATCCAGCTAATTTGCCGACAAGGCAAATCCCACACTTAATGGCAAATCCCACACCGTATTGGCGTCTTTCCTCGCTGTTCCTTCCACTCCAGAAAAATGTGTAGCTGGCACCTACTTCACAGATTTGGCCTTCTTCTGCAAGTCGTGTCTCGCTCAAGGCTGCAATGTCGATGTTGTACCTGCCCAGCTCTCTCCCAATCAGTGCTGTTCGTCTCTCTTGACCCGACGCGCCGTCTCTGTCAAGTAGGGTGCGTACATTCCAAGTTCCAACTGTGAATATGGTTTACTCTTTTAACTTTGCTTGTTTTATCTTTATTTAATGTCGACCGCAGTTAGGGTACCCACCAACCGTGACTAGCTGGTTAGGTAGTGATGGAGCAGACAATGTTTAGGGCACCTTTTCTAGCCCCTTCCTCATGTTATGGAGGCGAGCAGTGTATTCCTATTAGAGGGCTGCCCAGTCGCTCAGGGGGCTGCCGAATCCCACTGCTGCTCCGGTCAGTAGAAGACGACCATATGACCTGAGCCGCCTGTGTGCAGGTCTGCGACTACGGCTGCCAGCGTACCCACGCCTGCCGCTTCGCAGCTCGCCCATCGCCACAGGGCTTGAAGGTGATATATGACGTTGGATGAAGAATGACTTGCGCGATGACTTGGATTAAAGTGAGGAAGAGTTGCGCAATTCGTCGACCTCACTCTCTCGCCTTAGTCCATCTGAGTCCAGTGGCAAGACAAGTCGAGACGACTGGAGACGAATACAGGTTGCAGTGGATGACCAGGGCGCTCTACGTGCCTTGCCGTGCTCATTACGTCCCACAACGCTTTGCAGGTAAACGCCGTCTTGCCCGTTGAATCAGGAATGATTTCTTCCGCGCAGTCTGCCGAATCCTGTCTTCACATGCTGGGTAAGCATACCCTTGTTTACCGCTTGGTTTGACACCAAATCGGCTACCCACGAATGGTTTAGCCAGCCTCTCACAGCTGTTGCCAGGGGGTGGCCTCTGTCGCATGCTGACAGCTACTAGGAGCCACAGGCGCGAGCTGAGTGTCAGGCTTGGACAAGTGGAGGATGGGTCCTGAAAAGGACATGAGAGTCATCCTTACCAAAGGTGCTACCAATGCCTGACACCCCGTACCCCCCTAAATATATATTTAGTACTGAAGAAGCAGCATCTATAGTTTAACATTGAAGCGTCAACAACTACAGTTAATATCAAGTATTTGATATGAAGTATTGCTACCCATAATCAACGACCAGAAGATCATAAAAATGTCAACCAGCGAGAGTTCCTTTTGAGCGACTGCCAGGCCTTCGATTTAATCAACGTAACGCTAAGTAGCGATGTTTTATTCGGCTAGTCCAGCGTATGTGTTGTTAGTTTTCATACTTGGAAGGAACAATAAGTATGCATATTATTATTATATTTTACAATACTATTGGGAGCGAATTGACAAGTGACCATGACGCCATTCACGATTCAAGACACCCGATACAGACTGCCTGCAGTTTTGACGTCTGGATAGCGTATGAAACGATGCAAGCTTGGTCATCTCGGGAGCTGTGCAGTGAGGTGTGCCTAATACATTATCGTTTCCATGAAACGAATGTGTTATAAGTCAAATTGTCATCAGTGAGTTAATTGTACTAAGATGCCTAGTATAGGATAATCGACCAACGAGCGTTAAATTAACCCATCAAATATTTGGCAATCACGGGGTCTTCGTCCGTGTCAGATGAACAATCAGCACAAAATTTATGAGCTTTTGCTCAAATATTGATACCATAAGAGTGATCAAAATAATATACGAACTATCTAACAAATCACCCAAAGCCTACATACATTTTATGGAAATTGGAAAGTATAACAGATTTCAAGATCGTCAGCTGCCCTGGTCACTTGGTCTTGTGATCGTTTTGTTCAGTACCTACGAAATATTGAAGACTGAAACATTACGGCAGTCATCTGCCTATAAAAACAAGCCGTCTATATCAAGAACTATATTTTGTGCTTGCAGCACATCTACATTAAAGATTATTATCAATTATCAACAAAAGTGGCTCCATCCAGGGAGCGAAAATAAAGTGGTAGTATACCCGATAACACAAGTCAACAAATGCAGTACTAGCGCCACAACTGGAGCAAACGTTGAAAGTGATCAATTATTACCCTATGGCAACTAAAAGTACAGCGTGGTCAGCGGAGAAAATCGCCACCATTCTCAGGACCAGACAAGCTACAGTTAATTTTCTCGCTTGTGGATTGTGTTATTGTTCTGTTCGTTGGCCCAGGACCTTTGGATCGCAGGCTCATTCCTCTTCTACGTTGTCTATCTTTTGTCATGATTAATTGCGCAAGATGTTGGAGGGCTGTCTTTGTGTTGGTATCGCTGAATACTAATACAAAGATACCTTCTGTCTTTACAGCATCCTAATTTTTTCTTCTGGAATTGTTAATATTTGTCGACTGTTGTTAAGAAACATTGTGTCTTTGCTGTTACTAACTCATTGTTAAGTGTTGTGCTATCTTGTGATCACTGTTTCTTTGTTGCTATACGGAACATGTTGTCTTGTTAAAATTAGATTGAAATTTATGATAGGTGTTTTCGGTGTTATTGTTAAGTTATTATTGTAAAGATTTGTTTAGCACATCTCACTGACTATACCAGCACAGCAGACCAGATTGACCAACTTAAATATACCAACGACAAGATTTACCTTCTCGATCTTTTATACTTCTTTCACAGCTAAATAATAATTACTTGGTTCTGCTAATTTGTGACAAAGAAATGACACAATATTATACACTTATTTAAAAGCAAATAACTGTTTAAATATCTAAAAAGTATTTGATTTGATTACATTTTAATAAATCATGTCTACACTATAAGAAATTATTGCCATGGGTAAAGATTGTGGGTTGTCAGGCCCGGAACATTTAGCATGGGTTAAAGTTGAATTTCGTGCATTTTAGACACAACAACGCAAGGAAAGAGCTGCTGCTAGAGAAGCAGAGAAAGAGAAAGTAGCCGCAAAAGAGGCTATTCTAAAGCAAGAAGAGAAATTAAAGAGAAAGAAATAGCGCTAGAAAAAGAAAACTGCTAGCTCAAGAGAAAGAGAAAACACTAGAAATAGTTGCTCATGAAAAACAAAGAGCACTAAAGATAGCCTTGGAGGAAAAAAGATTACTTGCAGAGAAAAGTACGAAAGAAAGATAATTAGCATTAGAGAAAAACCAGCTTTCAATAGAGAGATACTGGCTGCAGAGCAAGATACGAAAGAAAAAGAAATTGAAGGCAACCTAAAGGTAACGTAATTAGAAAAAAAAAACTCCGAAATAGCTCAGGTTAAATCGGAATAAAAGACTTTGGACCTTATCAAATGATAGGAAGGTATCATTCGGAATATTACAAATTCTGACTCACTATCAGCATGGGTCACAAATTTCGAAGTTTTGATGACACATTATCAGGTTCGCATTGAAGTATGGGCGATATTCTTTCATAAGCATTTCGCCCTAGAAGGTTTATAGGTGGTGGAAGTCATTCTTAATGACTTTCGTACAAATTACGACTACGTGAAACAGAGAGTCCTTAGCCACTTTTGTCTAGACCAGGCCGAAGTGCGAACACCGTACAGATCTCTGATGTCGAAGGCTAATCAGACATTCCTTGATTTTGTCTCTGAGATGCAGTAGCTTTTCGACAAACAGATAAAGTATGCAATTGTGGAGGAGAACTTACATAAGCTGAGAGACCTCATGCTGAGGGACAAGCTTATCTAAGCGGTGACTGATGCTATGTCTACATTTTTGATAGACAATAAGTGTAATACCGTACAAAAGATGGCATCCAAAGGTAAGGCTTGTTACAACGCCCAGGGATGATTCTTTGCTGAATGCGCTCAGCATGATTTGGTGAATTTGCCACATTCTCTCAACAAAGAGGTAATAGTAATAGCCAAGCAAGATAACAACCTTACGGTAATCAGACGTCATACCAACTAAGATACCAAGGCAGATTGAGTCCACCGAGAAATCCATCAGCAAGAAAAGGTACTATTATTAATTGTAGATTTTGCAGGAATTCACAAGGATAATTCGAGATGTGTGATAAAAATCCGAAGTATGAAGCTTATCTGAAAAACCGTTCATTAAAAAGAACCAACAGATATACTTTCTATAAGAATCAGTTAAAATATTATATATATATACATATACAAGCTTTGGTCATTTTGTTAGAAATTGTAAACTGAAAGACATGTAAAATGAGACCAATATGGTGAACGTCATATTAAGAAGTACCGCTGACGGCAAGGATGAAAGTAAGACAGTGACTAATTCGACAGACATATATGACAGTCGTGATGACGTCAGTAACAAGGTCTATATACAAGAAGCTAATTCCGCTTACATTCCGAACAGAAACCTAGATGTTTGGCTGGCAATGTTTAACGGATTAGCAGTAAGAATGGTAAGAGATACCCGAATGTCAATTATTGGGGTGGACCGGAAACTAGTAAAGAACAAAGACTACACAGACAATCATGTGTAGACCATTTGGTTTTCGATTAAAGCGGTACAAGGTCCATGGGCTGATATTAATTGCCCTTATTACCAAGGATGCAACAGCAGCAGTGCTACCACAAATTAATACTGAACTAATAGAAGCAATATACCAGACATGAAAGAGTGCACTAGCCAAGACATAGAGTAATGAAAAAATACAACACCTTAAGGTAGAAGAAGGAATCTACGCCTCATTGGCTTTCCCGACTGAAAGACACAAATATTAACATAGAAGACTATGGATCAAACATAGAGGCAGCCATGTAGGGAAACGTGATGACAATATAACAAAAGAAATAACAAACGGTTAACGCGAATGCAGATGCTACATATCTAACATGATGATAATGATAGAGATAAAAGCAAAACATCAAACAAAAACCCAACTCTGCCTCGGTGTTCTAAATATACAGTTAAAATACAAGAACGAATAGCGCTGCCTATACAAAATTAGGTTGGAAGAATGAAATTCCACCAGAAGTACCAATACATGATACATCAAACCGAACTCTGTGATAAGTTCATGAAAAAAAAAAAAGAAGAAGCTCATGAAACAGAAATATAAAAACGAACACGAGATATTAAACTAAACTGGAGTGATACTGGAGAAGCATGGGATTATCTGAAGAAGAGAAAAAGAAAAGGGACGACATATAGATCAACTAAAACCCCGGGAAGGTTAATCCGTTCAACAAATGCCCGCAGAAGTCGGATGGGTCGGCGCAAGAACGCAGCTCTGCTGTAAACAGGCACAACGCAATCCGAAAAAAGTCCGGATGAACGCAGAAGAAGAAGAAGAAGAGAAGAAGAAGAAGAAGAAGAAGGAAGAAGAAGAAGAAGAAGAAGAAGAAGAAGAAGAAGGAAGAAGAGAAGAAGAAGAAGAAGAAGAAGAAGAAGAAGAAGAAGAAGAAGAAGAAGAAGAAGAAGAAGAAGAAGATCAACTGAAATCTTTAAAGACATATGTAAAACAGACAGATGCAAATCAGTGTGCATTACTCCACATTGAAAGCACATGACTAAATTTAATAGGAAACTATTTTATTACCGATTATTACGCAGTAAGTAAATACTGCCCATACTAAAAAGAATCATATGTCTGAAAGCAAACTAATTCAAAGAATTAAAACAATACCATATAACAATAGAATAAAATTAAAATCAATACCAAAAAAATGGTAAAGTAAATTATTTCGATGAGATAAGATGAAAAATAATATGGCATTTTCCTTACAGGGTCAAAGATTTAAGCATTGCTCAATTGGCAATACTAATCAGCTTGATAATTACCCTTGTTATTCGAACTTTTTACTGTTAAATAATATTACAAATCAGAGAATGCATCAGTTGCTGAGTACAGCGGCGTCAAAC
>JACEFZ010027535.1:320000-357500 GCA_014155875.1 Cepaea nemoralis | reverse complement strand
CAGGGTAAGGCGTGTACCCTCCCAATTGCGCTCTTCCGCCCGAAGCCGTTGGCACAATGTGGGGTGTCGGGTTTGGTAAGCGCCGCCCAACGTTCGGCGCTAACAGAAACCAGGTAGTACCGTCTACTGTTATACGGTAGCTCAGTCAAACGGGATTACGGAGAAAGTCGTGTCTGGTATAAACAAAGTGATAGTTTTCGTAAAAATAATGGATCTATTTTAGATACGTGAAAATTTTCGAACCCATTTTCCCGCACCAAACGGAAAATGGCCAAACACAGACAGACAGAACGACAGACAAACAGACAGACAGACAGACAGACAGACAGACAGACAGACAGACAGACAGACAGACAGACAGACAGACGATAGATAGATTGATCCCGCCAGTGGCTGGGCGAAGCCGGGCCGGGTCAGCTAGTATATATATATATATATATATATATATATATATATATATATATATATATATATATATATATATATATATATATATATATACTAGCTGACCAGGCCCGGCTTCGCCCAGTCCCTAGTGGGGAGCATCTCATTAAATTCATATAAGTAGTCATATAAATTCTCGTTCCCGTTCCCGACTGTCTGTCTGTCTGTCTGTCTGTCTGTCTGTCTGACTGTCTGTCTGTCTGTCTGTCTGTCTGATCCGGCCCGGCATCGCCCATCTCCTGGTGTGGAGCATCTCATTTAATTCATATAAGTATTCATATAAGCTCCCGTTCCCGTTCCCGACTATCTATCTGTCTGACTGTCTGTCTGTCTATCTGTCTGTCTGCCTGTCTGTCTGATCCGGCCCGGCTTTGCCCAGCCCCTGATGGGGAGCATTGTCAAGGTCTCACATCTGAGGTTGCGACGCGTTGTCTGTACCAACGCCTGGCAACATAACAACACGCAACCCTGAGTGATGTTAAACAGTGCAGAGGGAATGCGGCGTCTTCGACGACGCCCGTATAAGCAGCCAAGCACAGCAACTGAGCGACGCTTAAACGACCGCTGGGCAGCGGTACACCCCGTGAACCTTGCAGGGGTCACACCAGCGGACTTGAGCGCCGACTAGCGTGTAGAACGAAAGGCTAGTCAGACCGGGTTAGGTGTATGTATGAGCAGGTCGCATGAGTCTGCGAGTGGTTTTTAATCTGCCTTGAGAGCTAGCCTGTGCGACAGTGGGAGACTGGTTCGAACGCCTGAGTGTTTTGGCCTGTAAGTGAGCTGTATATTGATTGCATGTATCTGTATGTATTGTATTGATATTGTTCATGCCGTAAAGATTGCTATGGATTGTCATTGCGCGATGTCTGTGCGATAATGAATGCAGCGCGTAAATAAAGCTTGTAAATAACAGGTTCGGATATTCACTTCGTGTGATTTGATAGTTAGATACTGCTTCACACTTGCCAGTAAACGAGCTACTTATCTTGCTCTACGCAAGACTCTGAAAATGTGTTGTGTTGATGTGGTGGATTTCACAGGCAGACTGAGCACCTGTAAATTTGTCCGGGGTGCTACAGTGCTGGGGAAACGTTCGGGCAGAAAAAAAAATTGTACACGGCTAAAAATTGCCAAATATGCCTCTATGGCAGTGTTTCCCACCGTGGGGTCCACGCCCTACAGGGGGGGCTTCATACTTTCAACCCCACTGGATGAAATGAATAATGGTCATTATCATTCTTGATGGACAACAACTTCACCTCGACACCACAAGGTACAAGAGGAACATGATGAGATGAGATGAAATGAGACGGTTGAAACTAGATAACATTTAACATTAAATTAATTCACAGCGTCTGTAACTGCGAAGCTTGTAACGCAGTAAATACAAGCAGAGCTAGTAAAGCAGCCTTCAAATTATGTTGAACACAAACAATTCAACAATTGTATATAATTCCAAGCAATGTTTTATTTTATTGTATGTAATCTTTCAATACTTTCATATCTTCATAAGTTTACACCTGGTAGCCAAACAATCAGCTGAAAGATGCTGATGTTGACAGCGATGTCCTGTAAAAGGATATGCGAAAAAAGCCAAACTTACAGAATACTCCAGCTTGTCCTAACTTTTCCACACGAGAAGCTAAATGAAAAAAAAAATAATAATATCATTAATATTTTTACTTAAAAGCAAATAAAACTATGTTATGTGATTCAAAAGAAAGCTTTTATTGTGTAAACATTTAATTTTAATGTAAATATATGCGGCATAATAGAGTTATAATCATAGTATTTGCTAATTGTATATGAACTATTTGGTTTTCAAATATCAACAAAAATACTGGCAAATTGCTATAATCATTCAATATGGGACTGTGATAATGGAGTCGAACATTAACGTCTGACCACAAGTATTTCTTATGGTTGGTATATGTCACCTTTACTTTATAATTATTTCAGTTGATTTTACTTATCAAATTACAGTCTTACGCCCAAGAAATGCCACCAACAGTACAAACTGGGAGGAGAGATGAGCGTGACAAGAGGTTGCGCCCTGGCGAGAAAAGGTACTTATTATTAAATATTATTTTAATATTTACAAATCAGCAAATCTTTTTAGAATTTAGAATATTTTGGTTTGTTTTCCCTTTCTAAATTTGAAAAAAGAAGACACAAACATCGGATTGCACAGTTTATTGCCTGGTAATTTCGCTGTATCTCGACAGGTGCATATTGTAGAAATAAATAAGATAAAGCAAACAAGTGAACCCTTTTGGTTTGGCTGAAATACAAAACAAAAACAGTCTTTAAACAATAATAACAAATGTAACCACCAGTTTTAGTAAAACAGTCAACTTTGCAACCACCCTAATAAATGATAAAAGTGTTTTAAACTTCAAAGTTTTGGTGGATGCCATCAGCGGATAGCTGCAGTCTCAGCAAACTAACGCAAGTATTGATTGCGTTAGTTGTGTAAAAAGTACGCAAAACGCATTTCAATTTTTTACACCTCATGACCAGAGTTCACAAGACAGTGACATAAAGTGGGCAAGACATGGTCTTTTCAACTGGCTAGCTGCACAGAATTGTCTATAATTTTCTTCTCCACCCACTGTTATGTATTCAGTTATTTGATTATCTAATTATGATATATTGGTGGTTTAACATTCGCTTCATGAACCTACTTACTATTTTCCCAGGAACTGACAGTAATAATAAATTAGTGGGTTTGATCATGAGTTTCAAATTGGGTATTTATTAATGAGACCACTACAGATAGATAGGCCTTGAAAACCCAAATTCAGTGTTACCTAAATGATAATTGTATGTCAATTCTAAGCGGAGATATTCACATTTGAGTGTCAGGATCTTGAACAAAAAAATTTTCAGGGTTCCACAACTGTGCAACTCTCCTCTGTGTCCCAATATCTCTGCTTAGAATTGACATACAAACTTCATTGAGGTACCGCTGGATTTAATTTTTCAAGACCTATGTAGCCGTGGTGTACTCATTAGTAAATACCCTATTTGAAAAACATGATCAAAGTAATACAACAGTAACATTTAAAAAGTGATTTTGCTGAGAACTATCATGCAAAGAGTTAGGAAGAAAATGCAACCCGAAATAGGAGAAGAACAATTTTTGTAGGGTTTGTAGAAGGCAAGGGTACAGTAAATGCTGCATAATTACTGAGAACAGTAATTGAAAGTTCTATAGAAGTAAACAAAGATCTTTATTTTTGCTTTATTGACTACACAAAGGCTTTCGATCAAGTGAGACATGTCGACATGATAAGTATGCTTGAAGATCTACAAATTGATGGAAAAGACCTTAGGCTTGTAAAACAACATATACTGGAAACAACAAGCTGCCATCAGAATTGATGTAGGTCAATATCAGCCTATTAAAAGAGGTGTGAGACAGGGATGTGTAATGTCTCCAGATCTTTTTTCCCGGTACAGTGAAAATTTTTCAGAAATATAGAAGATATGGAAGTAAACAACATTGGGGGACGATACATCAATAACATTAGATATGCAGATGATACAGTCTTGATTGCAGACAATGAACAGGACCTGCAACATTTAGTAGATGCGGTTGTTAAGTTCTTTCAAGATATCTCCATTTCTTTTTCTATCTGTCTACTATGTTATCATCTTTCTTTCATAGAACCACATTTCCCACGCTTCCACATAATTCCTCACTAATGGCACACTTTTGTTGTTGTTCCGTATCCCTTACGGGACGTTGCAGTCAACAGCAGCATTCATCAGCTGCTGTTGGTGTACTAGGCAAGTGTTACGTTCAGTAGTTTGCCATTGATTTCTGAATGACCGGCTCCCATACCAGCACGTTATAACACAACGCGACACGGTCTGCTGCACAAATCGGTCGCAGCTGAGCTTCGAACGCCTGGTACCCGGCTCACGAACCGCGTTCAGCAAGCCTTTAGCCACGGAGCCGGCTAATGGCACACTACAAACCGTAAATGTCCTATAAAATTAACATGTGGTTGATCGCAACGTCCTGAAAAGGTCATGATACATTTTAAATGTATTCTTGCTTCCGCGATTACTACACTTCAACTGCACTAATTAGTTTGTTTATTTTATGTAATTCACATTACAACCGGAGACCAGCATTGTCGAATAAATAAGAGCACTCGCTCTTAAACTTCCGGTATGTTTTTTCCATGTATGAAAGTATATTTGGTATGTCTGCCAGTAGCATACTTGTCATCCTTACAAATGTTGCTGGGACATTGACTAGCCCGAATGGTAGTTTAAGCCACTCGTATAGTCCCCAGGGTGTGGCAAATGCTGTCAAATGTATGGAATCTTCGGTCATGGGTATTTGCCAGTACTCTTTCGTCATGTCAAGTTTAGTAAAGAATTTGGCGTCTGTCATCTCTGTCAGTATGTCTTCACAGTTAGCCATGGGTTCTAAATCTAACTGTGTGATTGCGTTGAGTTTTCTATAGTCATCGCATAGGCGTATTGAGTTGTCCTTCTTTTTGACAATCACAATAGGAGAATAATAATGTGATTGCGATTTTCTATAGATTTGGTTTTTCTCCAGTTCTACAATTTCTTGATGTACTTTGTCCTTGTGTATGGGTATTGAGTAAGGTCTGCATTTTATTGGTAAGTGAGTCGTCAGTATGATTTGATGTTGCACTAAGTCTGTCTGCCCTGGATAGTTGGAGAAAATTGTCCTATAGTCCTGTAACAGTTGTCTGCAGTTGTCGGTCTCAGTCTGAGAAAGATCAGGACATAGTTTGACGTATTGTAGTGTGTCAGGCGTATCAAGTGATGGAACTGGTATTTCGTCTGTATCTTTTGAGTTTGTGTGGTCCACTACAGTTGTGCTTGCTGCTGTCTCGTCTTGGTCTCCGTCTCTATTGTAGTAGGGTTTCAACATGTTAATGTGAAATATTTTATTCTTGTTGTTTATTGCAACTTCGTAGTCTACAGTCGAAAATTGTCGTAGTACTTTGAACGGTCCTTGCCATGAGTCTGGTAAAAGGTGTTTGTCACTAGGCAATAGAAGTAGTACGTCCTGTCCTGGTGTCAGTGTTATTGTCCTATTTCCTCTGTTGGTATATTCTCTGTAGATGGCACCAGATTATCTTAATGATTCTTTAGCCAATAGGCACGATTTCATAATCCTGTCACGGTAATGTTGTTAAATGTTCTTAAGGTGACACAGTTTTATGTTCATTATCACGTTCAGTTAACAAAGTATGGTAAATAGATAATGGGCCGCGTGATTTGGCACCATATATTAGCTCAAAAGGTGAAAAACCAGTGCTAGAGTGAGGTACTTCTCGGTAAGTGAAAAGTGTGGCAGGTAAAAAGGTGTCCTAGTCATTTGGGCATTCTTGGGTGGGTATACAATTACAACAAAACAATGAATATGCAGTAAGGCATGATAATGATATTGTGCTTAAACAGTTCAGGAGTATTAAGGCAACTATTGCAGTCTTTTGATTCCATTTGTTTGGTTTTGGCTGCTGTCTGCTTTGTGTTACTTTATCGTGCTGTTTACTTTCGATGTTTCTTGACTATATTTTAGATTTTGGAATGAAGGCTTCACATACTTTTGTGCCTTTACAAAATCTTCCCTCATGTTCTTAAGAGGTGTTCTACTTGGATTTAATAATTCTAAGGTCTCAGTTTGGTTGGTCTGAGATTGCAATTCAGCAGCTGTTCTAGTTACTGCATTAGCTAAAGTACTTTCACAGTAAGATGGTACAAAATCATGTGGCAGGTTACCAACAATATTATCACAACATGGATTACATAATGCTGCGCATTTAACCTTGCCTGTCAAGAATGGTGTTTGAATATATGCCCATGCAAGTGGGTATTTCTCAATATTTCCTGAGAAAGTTCTGCATGTCACATGTTTGTCTGTGTAATCTTCAGGTAAGATAAAGTCTTTCTTCAAACCAATGAGGGTGCTTCCGCTATCACGTAAAACACTGGCTACTTTGCCATTAACATACCCTTGGTAGATATTCAGCTTGCCTTTCGAATCTATAACAAGATTTGCTTCTTCGTTTGCTATAGGTATGGAGTGGCCGCATGTTAAGACGCCATCTTCATGGAAGCGGTTACAGGTTGAGCACTTTCCCAGATGAAAAACATCAATGGTTTCAAACAGCTGCATTACCTGGATGTTGACTCTCTACTAGTTCTTCATCAGAGGAAGAGCTATCAAACATTGCCACGTTGGCTTTTCTAGTCATCTGCTTTCCTTTACATGCATGACGCCAGTGGCCGTACGCTTTGCAAAGGTAGCTTAAAAGTCGCTTAAAAGTCGACAGGGTCGACTTCATTGCACCTGGTTTTATCCCATATGGATCGGTCTCTTTCCGCAGCACGGAAAGCGTCGCACAAAGCACGAACTCCGTAGCTTTTAGCGATGACCCACAGGAGTCTCCGAAACATTTAACTCGTAAACCGAAGGACGCGGCCCGGAATCGAACCCACAACCTTCGGAGCACGAGTCAAACGGCTTGACCACTTCGCCACAGAGACTCCCTAGCAAATGTAGCATTTGGTTAAACGTTTGAAGTTCTTTCTCTCTCTGTCTTGCTTGTCTATATAATTATGTAAGTATGTAAGATACCCAGGGTGTTTGTCAAACATCTCACTTTCATTGTGTTGAAAATTACATTATTTGCAGCGATAATTGTTACCAACAGTTTGCCTAAACGGTTTTTGTCTGTTGTAACTATTTGGTTTTGCTCTTTCATAGGTAGCAGCAGCTACGAATTCAGTGTCTTTCAGCACATGTGTGAAACAATCTTTATTTGCTGTAAAGTATGCTGAACAGCGTTTTTCAATCTGCTGTACACTCTCACATTCGCCCTCTTGCAAACATTTTGAAAAGGGGGGTGGTAAAGAAGAGATAATTTTGTCTCTTAATATCAGATCTTTCAATTTATCAAAATTGTTATCAATTTTAGCTGATGACAACCACTTACTAAAAACATCCTGTACTACTGAAGTGTAGTCAGAGAACGTTTGTGTTGCTTTTGGAGATAACTTAGCAAACTGTTCTCTGTACCCTGCTTCATCTAATAGGAAATGAGCCATAATTTTAACTTTCATATAATGATAGTCCTTTCTTAATTCTTTAGGGATAGTCTCTATAACTTTTAGTGGTTCCCCAGACAGACTCCTCATAAAGATGATGTTCCAGTCTGTAACTGGGACCTGATAATGTTCCATTATCGTTTCAAAGTTCTGGGTAAATGCTGAAATGCAATCCCCAGTAGCAAACTTTTTGAAGATCCCTTGGTACTTTTTGTATTTATTTTCTTTTTCCTTCATTTCTAGCTTTCTGGTGTCTCTATCGACTGATGTTTCGAGCTCTAGCTGTTTAATTTGTACCTGCATTTCAAATTCTTCTCTTTTTCTCTGTGCAGTAATCTCAGCTTTTCTTAGCTCAGCATCTGTTTCTACTTTTCTAGCCTCTAACTCTGCCTGTTTGTTCTTAGCATCTAACTCTGCCTGTTTGTTTTTGGCATCTAACTCTGCCTGTTTGTTTTTGGCATCTAACTCTGCCTGTTTATTTTGTTGTTTTTTTATCTAATGCTGCTTTTCTCATATCAGCATCTAACTCTGCCTTTTTCAGTTCCCTTTCAGCAGCTCTGTTCTCCCTTTCTTTGGCTTTTCCCTGTAATTGGACATACTCTGCATATTTTGCCTCACTCCTCTTTGTTAATTCATCTCCGATTAACTTTAACTTTAATCCAGATTCAATAAAGTCGTGTAATGAAGACATGGTAATGTTACACAATAATTACACAGGTTTATATGAAAATAGTTATAATATGCTTGTGACAAAACGGACCCGATACAGTCTGTTCTCTGTATTATTTCCCTTTGAAGGGACTGAAACGGGTTAGTCTCCCTTGATCTGGTAACGATAACTAGGGGATTCCCCGTCTAAAGTAGTTCGTGACGTCACAATTCTGGTGATTTCTAGAAGCCTCTAGAATGTCCCCAGTCAAGTGCGACGTGGTTTGTTGTCACGTTGGATTACTCGGGACTTACGGGGTTTTGGATTTATCCATGATCCTTGTGAATATCAGGGCCCGAGAAGTCCTTGGGACTGCGCACTTAGTTGGTCACGATCAGTCGCCAGTCGGACATCGTCGAATGCAGATCGCAGTAATTCACTGCTGGAAGAGATGTCGGTAAACGCAGCCAGGCGGACATCTGCAGTGAAGAATTGTGATTTCTAGATCACAGGTAATGTTGAATTACTTTATCTACAGATTAACCGTTGTCCGTAAATACAGCGCCTACATTCACAAGACGCTTAATCGCCGACCGAAATAGTCTCCGCGAAGCACATAACTTGACCGTCGCATGTCTGTATTTTAATTAGCTGTTATTGATCGGCTAGGTAATGTGTTTGTCAGACGCGTCCGGAAACGTGTATACACATTAGGCCGGTATACGTGTGTTCCATCTGAGGAAGTTGTGTATAGCCGATGTAATCTGATAGAATTTACTGTTAGAGTACCAATCATATGCATTGTTAGTGACATGTACGTTGTTTTCACTGCTATGGGTAAGTATGTTCGGGTAATTTACCAACTGTGTAGCACATGTGTTAACTATCTGCTTTCGTGATTACATACTCAGGGTCAGGAAGTTTGACATTCGTTACATGGTGAAGCTGGAATCATTTAATAATGATAAGTTATTGCTTGTTATTATTATTGATGTGTCATTGGCTTGGCTAGAATAGGATGGTAATGTATGTCTAATATCAGTGGTGATATTATTCCGGGAACAAGGTGGTGTTATTTCATTGGGATGTGCAGGTAAGTACTTTCTGTGAGAAGATACCAGTGTTATTTCACGTAGGCAGAATTGTGTTGTATTTACTGGATAGCAGTTGATAGAAAGTATTTATGATGCCTGATGTTACTGCTTGCTTACATGCCTGTCCGCCAGAGTGACCATGCGTGTCCAATCGTGTGTATGCCTAGCCAACCGACCGTATTAGAACTTCCTGTGTAATACCGTGTAATTGTCCAGACAGATGGAGCAATCCGGTTACCTTAGACAACCGTGTTAGATCTTCCTGTGTAATACCGTGTAATTGTCCAGAGAGATGGAGCAATCTGGTTATCTTTGACAACCGTGTTAGATCTTCCTGTGAAATAACCGAGTAATTGTCCAGACAGATGGAGCAATCCGGTTACCTTAGACAACCGTGTTAGATCTTCCGATGTAATAACCAAGTAACTGTCCAGACAGGTGGAGCAATCCGGTTTCCTTAGACAACCCTGTTAGATCTTTCTGTGTAATAATCAAGTAACTGTCCAGACAGATGGAGCAATCCGATTACCTTAGACAACCGTGTTAGAACTTCCTATGTAATACCGAGTAACTGTCCAGACAGATGGAGCAATCCGTTACCTTAGACAGCCGTGTTAGATCTTCCTGTGTACATGAGTAGTCATCACTATCTGTCTCCTGTCTCCAAAATGTATCCAGTCTCTACTTGCAGGAGCAACTCGGACTTACTTTCTTTGAAGAAGCCCCATTTTTCATAGATCGGTAACCTAGCACACCCTTGACTAGGAAATTAGCTGTATGTCTTTTACGGCTCAATAAAACTCAGTATTGTTAAGGCAATTTTTGTGTTCATTAATTTGTCATTGCTTTCTGAACAACCAACGTTCATAACATTGTAACAATAATCCCCGCTAAGCGATCGGCTTGTCTGTAGCTGATTTTGAACCCGGCATGCGATATTGTGAAAAGCGTTAGCTACCCCTTAGCCACATACGCCGACTAGGGACTTTTGGCTAAATTGGTTTGGAAATCCCCAGTTTAATTTCTACAGAAGTCAATAATACATGTCAGAGTGGATTTTGCTGTTGTAATTGCTGTTGCGCTGCTTCTGTTGGTGCTAATGTATACATTGCGTAGCATAGTTTTGTTCGCCCTTCACTTAATAATTTAATCATGGACCTTTGATGATTTGATTCCGTCCTGCTAGACAAATAATACATTTGTCTTATCGTGTCCCATTAGCATAGAACATGATTCCTAAAATAATTAGTACAAGAAGCTGAGATATAGATGTAACATTCAAGCTAATAGAAGTAAGTGGTAATATAAATCGGTATTCTCACATTCAAAAACTAAATAATAAAATCAGAAGCTTGGTCGGAGAAGACTAGAAACAGAATATCTGTCAGCTTCGTTTGAAGTTTATGCAATTGCATTGGTGGTAATTATTGTTACTTACGCTATTAGTTATAACAGCTTATTTCTCGAATATGCGATGAGGGATGACGCCATGTTTAGATCAGTATGTCACTGGATGCTGGCGAATCAGCATCTCTGCATCCCTGAGCATCGTATTACATGGATAAATATCAGAATAAGCATGACGTTTTCCCATACATGACACATACATTAATATATGATGAGAGATGTGAAATGGAAATCATAAAGTTAATACGAATCACACGCAACAACATGAAAAAAGATGTTATCTTTCAATCCAAGAGATTAACAATTATTTACATGCGATTATACAAAATTAGAAGGTTGCAGAAGACTAATGAGATAGTCCACAACATGGGGATGTAAAATAAAGGAAGCCACTACTGCATTATCCATCCCAAGACACTCAACATAGCAGTCGAGAAAGAATCGCAGTTTTATATAAACCCCCGGGCCAGGCAGATCATTTGGTGACTTTGTTAAGAGAACGATGACAGCACCAGGAAGGGTAGCAGCAGAGATGACAGAAATAAGCTCGACTGCACCACTGTAGAAAGCTCTGTCATTTCGCAAAAGAGGCAAAAAAGGATTTAAAAATTGAGTGTTAGAAGCCTATAGCAGTGAAAATATATCATGATTGGTAAACGATTATTTTTTTTAAACAAACATTCGTTGCATTTCTTTTACATGATGTTGCAATCAACCCCAGCATTTATTGGCAAATTGTGATTTACTAGGCAGTGTTTACATTCAGTAGTTTGCCATTGCTTACTGAAAGGCCTCCTCTCAAAGCATTGAAATAAACGCAGAATTATCTGCTTCCAAATCGCCCGTGGCTGACCTCGAACCCTCGACTTGATAAGTCGAGGAATTTTAAAACACAGTTTCCTTACCCCCTCAAACACAGCCACCGGTAGAGGATTTAAGTGAGTTGAGTTGAGACAAGAACCGACATCACTGCACTCGGGGCATTCACATAAGCGCTCAGTCCTCATATTCAACAGCCAGCATAGAGTTCCAATATTAATGGTGCCAGTTGAAATCTGATTACATGTCCGTCTTGCTTTACCTCTGAGTGATGACTGTCGACCAGATTCTCTGACCACCCTTACTTACTGCTGCATTCTCTCTAGACCATGATATTCCATCTGTTCTTCTGCATTAATGACATTCTCCCAGAGGGCCTTCACCACATCTGACTTATCATGCATAACATCACCCTTCAATGATGCGGAACCAGCCCACCTGTCTGCCTATTCATTTCCAACCACACCAGATTGTCCTGGAGAAATGATACAGCGCATGCTCACAACCTGCGACATCTGAATCGATGCATCCCATTCTGCACGAAGCATGCGCCAGTCTTCATCTTTGCCAGCATGCTTTGTGAATCAGTTACAATCACAGCGTGTGTATACAGTTTGTTCTCCAACCGGCCGAAAACTGCAGTAACCGCCTTCACCTCCATTCTCAGACTTGAGGTTGTAGTGTCATTTGCCATGCTCTCCTTTACTAGACATTGCCCTTTTCTTTTGCAATGAATCCCTAGGCACTTTTTTCGGCTGTTTAACAAACAGCCACCGGTATAGATCAGTGGTTCTCAATCTTTTATTTTGCCTATGCACCCTATCACCATATGTTCAGAATGTCATTCACCCTCACCTTTTTCCGAAATGTCATCCCCCCCCCCCCCTTTACACACACCCATATATATATATATATATATATATATATATATATATATATATATATATATATATATATATATATATATATATATATATATATATATATATGTATATATATATATATATACATATATATATATATATATATATATATATATATATATATATATATATATATATATATATATATATATATATATATATATCATTGGCACCTTGCCGTCTTGACAGACGATAGTTTGTAAGGGATGGAGTTATTGCCTCTCCATAGCACAAAGCCTGGGCTAAAATATAGAGATCATGTGTTGCCCATGCAGCATGATCCCTCTCTCGGCCTGCCTAGTTCACTCCAGAGGAAAGGTAACACCTCTACATCTGGAACAAGACAAGCTGCAGAAGCTGCCGGATCAGCAAAGCAATGCTCTAATTGTCCGCCTGTCGGAGCTTCGATCCTAGACCAGCCGCCAACCAAGGCTTAAGGCCTGGTCTGCCCTGCCATGACACTTTGTCTTTAGGCTGCATTTCCTCGCACCAGGGTAAGGCTTGTACCCTCCCAATTGCGCTCTTCCGCCCAAAGCCGTTGGCACAATGTGGGGTGTCAGGTTTGGTAAGCGCCGCCCAACGTTCGGCGCTAACAGAAAGCAGGTAGTACCGTCTACTGTTATACGGTAGCTCAGTCATATCTGACAAAGACCTGACACAAATATATATATATATATATTTTTTTTTCCCCGCGATTCCATCCTGTTTCAGGATATTGCGGTCAACACCAGCATCTTTCAGCTGTATGTTGATTCCTAGGCTAGATTACGCTCATCAGCACGCCACACATATATATATATATATATATATATATATATATATATATATATATATATATATATATATATATATATATATATATAAACACGCATCAAGTAAGGGGGTCGATCGCGTTTTGTATGGTCTTGAAGCCAATCTGTGGTCTTAATCCCCCCCCCCACCCTTCCCCCACCCCACCGCCGGAATCCCTAAAATTCCCCCTGAGGAGGTAGGGGGAAATTCCCCATCGGTAGAGAATCACTCGTATAGATAATCACATCGCCAGGACGAGAGTAGTCGGTAAAGGACAAAAACAATCCTGCACCTTAGGTAAAGGAATAAAAATACGCGCATGTCTTTTGCAGGATGTTGCAATTAACCCCAATCACAGACTGATTTACAAGGCAATTTTATCTTCCGTAGTTTGCCATTGCTTTTTGAACGAATAGTCAACGTTGAAGTCGAACAGACCCAACTAACCCGCCGTCAGTGCACCGGCAGTTTAATCACAAACGCATTTAACCTGGCGGCCAAGCTGATCTCGGGTAAAGGATGAGTAAGATTTTGTGTGGTCTGCGAAAGTGAGGGAAAAACTGGCTAACTGTTCCTCCGTGTACTCAGTCCTTCACAATGTGATGTCGCTATCACATCACAGACTCATGGCAGGAAACTGCCCAGGGACAGTTATTATTAGTAAGATATAGGGTGTATTTTTAATGACTGTGCAGTGTTTGAAAATATTGCCAGTCCAAGTTTTGTATTTATCTATTATGTTGCATAAACTTTACAGAGAGTGAATACAAAACTTGGACAATATGTTCAAACACTGCACAGTCATTAAATATATACCCTGTTTAAAACATTATGCATTCCAGAAGTTAGACTGGCGGATATGTCACTACATGACTCCAGCATTAGACGCATTTATACGTCTGGGGTTTACATGAAAAACTTCAATGTATTTGTGTGTGTTAATATATTCCTTAAAAAAAGTAATGAACAAATGTATTATTTCTGGATGAACTCACCATTGCGTTCAATGCAAGTCCCCCAACGCTGATAAAGTCTTTGGATTCCTGAAGAAAAGATTCAATTGGTCGCGTGTGTAATCACTCATGCACCACCTGCTGCACTTCATTATCGGACCGAACAGTTTTGAAACTTCTTACTCCACTCATACACTTGCTGGACTGACAGGCATGCATCACCGAACTGGACCTTCATTCGCCGATAAATTTCTATAGATTTCAATACTTCACTGATCAAAAAACGGATAACAATACCTTCTCCTCTTTGGTGCATGTCAAAAGTGGTGCCGCCATATTTAAACTGTTCTAATGACATCATCTCGTTCCGCTGCACCCTGATGCCACGTGCTTAGCGCTCTTGACATCCTTAACAATCATATTGACAGGTTACAAGACAATGGCACGGTTACTGTAAATTCAATCACAAATTTTATGGTTTTCATTTGAATGCCCATAGTACATTCGGGGAAGGAAAGCGTAGACTGAGCGGAGTTGATTTTATCTTGACAAAGAAAGTTTCTTCGGTACTTCATAAAAACATTCCAGTCAGTAGTCAACTTCTATATGGATTAACACGAAGTAATTCATTTATCATGTGTCTTGCCGGTAAGCGTGGGCGGTCATGTTTTGCTTTCTTACACGATCACCAGAGGCGTGGATCAGCTCTGTGTTCTTTTCCCGACCATGGCATGTGGTCAAGCCATCCAGATATTTACTTCTCTGCCCTCCCCTTATTCTTTTCCCTCAGTCTTGCCAGTTGTCACCAAGTTCTCTATTTTATTTCTTCTCATAACATGGCCAAAACAATTTGACTGTCTGCGTACATAATTTGTCGAATCAGTTTGCGGCTTTCATTTGCCTATTGTATAACTTGCTAATTGAGTTTTCTGTCTGCCCATGGTATTCTTTTCATTCTCCCCAGAAACCACATTTCCACTGCTCTTAGATGTTTTTCAGCTTGTCTGCTCATCGCCCAAGTTTCACATCCATACAAAAGTACAGGTTCTATGTAGCACTTTAACATTCTATTTGTCGTTGCAACTGACATCTTTTTATTAGTCAATGTTTTCAATTTTACAAAAGACTACCAATGCCATATCGATTCTTACTCTAATCGTTTCAAAGCAACCCCCATAAGATGTTATGGCTGTTCCGAGATAGCTGTACCGATTGACTTGTTTAAGAATACTCCCATTTATCAGTTTATTACATTGTGGTATTTCTTTGTTCTTACAATTTAATTCTAGCCCTAGTTGTTAACTGTATGGGGGATGGGGGGAGGGGAATTTGCAGGCATTACATATCCCTGTCGTACACTCTCTTAATAGGCTGATATTGACCTACTTGTTATCAATATTTATGGCAGCTTGATGTTTCCAAAAAATGTTTTGCAGGTCTAAAGGTCTTTCCCATCAATTTGTAGATCTGTAAGCATCCTTTTCATGTTGACATGTCTTACTTTATCAAAAGCCTGTGTGTAGTCAATGAAGCAAAGATTCAAGTCTTTGTTTACCTCTATCGAACGCTCGATTAATGTTCTCAGCAAGTATACAGCATTTACTGTGTCCTTGCCGTTTTCGAACCCACACCGTTCTTCTCCTGATATTGTATTTTCTTCCTAACTCCTTGCAAAATTATTCTTAGCAAAAAAGCAGGAAATAAAGTAGTATCAAAACTGTGCTATTCTATGCAACAACAAGACGTTTGGTGGCCGAAGGGCTAAAGCACTTGCGCTTAAACTTCCGATGCGTTGACGGAAGAGAGAGAGAGAGAGAGGGGGGGGGGGGGGGGGGTTCAATCACTACAGGGATCCGTTGGACTTCACCGTTGACTTTTCTTTCAGAAAACAATGGCAAATTCATCATCATCGTCATCAAGTGCCTTGCCCATTGGGTTGGGCGATCATTCTTCTACACAAATCGCGATCTCCGACGGCATGGGTCAATTTAGTGTTGACTCCCTTCCGTGGCATGACACAAGACTGTCAAGAATGTTCTCTAGCCTTTGTACTCTATCCCTCATTCCACAAATCTGTCCACTATATGTTTCAGTTTTTGTCTTCTCATAACGCCTCTACATTGCTCATAGATTGAAGGCCAAGATCAACATTAGGGGGATACTGATCAGAGAGTTTTATGTTTGCAGATAATGCTGCAATTACGACCCATTCTGAAGAAGAATTACAACATCTACTATCTACATTCTCCAATGCTTGTTCTGAATTTGGTTTAAAAATTAGCAAAAAGAAGACACAGATTACGTCACAAGGTGCACATGGGGTACCATCAATCTTTATTGATGACGCCGAACTGGGAATAGTAGACCATTTTACATGTTTAGGAGCAGAGGTTAATTGCAAATTATCCCTAGATTTTTTTTTTTATTTTGTTTGCATATCCTTACAGGACATCGCTGTCAACATCAGCATCTTTCAGCTGATTGTTGATATCTTGGCAAGATTACGCTCAGTAATTTGCCATTGCTTTCTGAGCGGCCGGCTCACATACCCCGTAGGTTACCAACGCGATTCGAACCACTGCTGATTCTCACTGTCGTCAAGTTACCTACGAGAGTATACGAGTTAACGGAGAAAGGTCGCTAACCTCTAGGCCAGGAAGCCGGCATCTCTAGATCAAGAAATCAAAATCAAGATTGGTAAGGCAACAACAATTAACAGGTTAACAGAGTCTGGGAGAATAGCAAGCGTAATGCCAAAACAAAAGTGCTTGTCAATCAAGCCTGTGTCCTTAGCACTCTTCTTACGGCAGTGAAGCCTGGTCAACTTGCTCACACCAAGAGAAACGTTCAAACATGTTTCTTACTCGGTGTCTGCGAAGAATACTTGGTATTAAGTGGCAAGACAAAATCACAAATACTGAGTATTGGAAAGATCAGGTTGTGTAACGGTTTGTTCCATGCTCAGTGTTCGTAGACTTAGATGGATAAGACACGTTAGGACGAAGAATGATGCTAAAATACCAAATAACATATTTTTGGTGAATTACAGATGGGTAAGAAATCTCGGGGTCGGCCTCTACTACGTTACAAAGATGTGTGTAAGCGGGACATGATTGATACAGGCATTGATAATGCACATTAGGAGGAAGTCGCTGCCGAACGTGTTGCGTGGAGGGAAAATATCAAAAATGAAATAAAGACAAGGGAGAAAATGATTGCAGATAGGTCCCACATTGAGCTCGTGAGACGTAAGATAGTGCGTGATGGTGAAAATGACCATGTGCTTACATGCATCCATTGTGGGCGAACATTTACAGCACGGATTGGTCTGATCAGTCACATTCGCTACGGCCATGGGTTGTAGTTATTATGACTTTTTGAAGCACAATGTAACAAACTATCGTCTGTCAACACGGGAAGGTGCCAATGTATGTATATTTTCATATGTGTATGTATAATTATATATTTAACATTAATGTAGTGTTTATTGTGATACTTGGATTGACATACGTTATTAGAATTTCACTGTCTCATAATTACAAAGTACTACACCACTACCTTCTTGGACATGAGGATTCAGGAACTGGAAGCAGAACTGCTGGACTACTATAGTGCACGATGTGTCAGTACTCATAAAGAATGGTGAAATATTGAAATGTAGCCTAAAGAGTTCTTCTCCAGAAATGTCATTCCTTGAGTTAATTATAATATTTAATGATATTAATTCACATTAGGTTTTAAATAATCTTTGAATAACCATGATAAGTAAAAGGGCCTTGCCAATTGACAACGGTAATGATGCCTTTCCGTATGATTCTAATTTTAACAGTTTGTATACTGAAACCTTCCCTGTCATTATTGAGGTTGTCACAACATTGATGTGAATTATATTTAAATCATGATTGGATGAATACTCAATTTATTTATTTTTTTAGCATATCCTTTTACAGGACTTAGCTGTCAACACCAGCATCTTTCAGCTGTATGTTGATCTCTTGGCAAGATTACGCTCAGTAGTTTGCCATTGCTTTCTGAGCGGTCGGCTCACATACCCCGTAAGTTACCGATGCGATTCGAACCACTGCTGATTTGAACCGTCATCACGTTACCTGACGAGAGTATACGAGATTACGGAGAAAAGTCATAACCTCTAAGCCACGAAGCCGGCGCCCACATTATTCTTCAAATAATTATTTTATTTAAGTATTGTCAAATGGCCGGTCTTCCTGGCCGAGGTGTTAGTAGCTTTCTCCGTAGCCCCGAATACTCTCGTGGTTGACATGAGCGCAAGACAATTGGAAGCGGTTCGAGTCACGCAAGTGACTTATGAGAGTATGGAGCCGGTCGCTCAGAAAGCAATGGCAAACTACTGAGCGTAATCTTGCCAAGAAATCAACAATCAGCTGAAAGATGCTGATGTTGACAGCGATGTCCTGTAAAGGATATGCAAAACATTGTCTTATGAGATACTTATGTTATCATCTCTCTTGACATGAATGGGTGAATGTATGGTACATTTGTACCAAATCTTTTTAATAATTATTCTCATAACCAAACTTTACTGAGATGTAATAGCCTCAAGTTGACGGTACTTATTCTACATATAAGCAAGTTCAGTTATGAACTAAGAAGACTGATTCTCACACTAAATTCCCTATTATAGGGAAGCATATTAATGCATCATAACAATAATCATCATCATCATCATCATCTTCCACTTCTGCCGTCAAGCGTCGTGGGGAGGAATAATTTGCGTTCCAGCGCCCGGTGGGCGGCACTGGATAGTGTCATTCCGTGTGGTTGTACAATGTCTCTGATGTCGTCAATCCATTTTCTTCTTGGACGTCTTCGTGGTCTCGTCGCAGATGATCTTTGATGTAAGGCCAGTGATGGTAGTTGCTGATGTTGCATTCTAACGACATGGCCAAACCACTTGATCTTCTGTCATTCAATAAATGTGGCACAGAAAAAGATGAAAAAACGAGAGCAATGGAGAGAAAATGAAAATTTGAGAAAAAAGTGTTCCTACTTACCTGAGAATCCCAAAATGTGTATGATTTTTTCATCTTTTTGATTTTTCTAATCCCATCGTTACGCCTTAATGTAATCACCGGAGTGTCTCTCTTCTCCATGACTATGTGTTGTGTTTTGTGCATGTGTTTGTTTGCTGATGAAGGCTAGTCGCCGCAACGTTCTGTATGTGTCGTAATACTGTTATGTAAAGCTGCATTACTTTGTGTTATTTTTGTATTGTCTGCTATCTAGCGTATTGAAATATACAGTTTTCTGTTAGATTTGATATCTAAGACTAGAAGGGCAGATCTGTTATTCGCTGTGTGGTATCTATAAGAGGACTGTTGTTCTATAACACTTCCGGTACAATGGCGAGAAAATGAAGCGTTACTTTTCGGAGGGACGCTATTTAGTGTTCTCCTTTGGATTTCGTGTGATTTCCTATGGATTTCCTGTGAATAGTGTTTTCCTGTGGATTATGTGATGTTATTTTGTGTTCTTTGATTGGAAGTTTTCAAAAGAAGCCACGAATGGCAGGTGGTGGATGAAATTTTGAGGGCAGCCGACAGATATTAGTGGGTCATGGCCTCCAGTTTTACGACGGCAGGCAGAGGAACTCTTCTTGAGTCAATGGCTGCGGTCTCCGACCAGTAAGGTCACTGCCATAGAGGAAAGCGACGGCAAACTACCTCTTTAAAAGTGCCTAGTACATCATGATTCGCTTAAAGACTGATCATCGCAAGACAAGGACAGAGACGTTAAAATTAGCAACTTGGAACGTTAGGACGTTAAACAACGACGGAAAATTAGAGAGCATAAAACAAGAAATTGAAAAGGAAAAAAATTATATTTTAGGTATGTGCGAAATGAGATGGACAGGATCAGGCATCAAGATAGATGACGATTTCAAGATTATTTATTGTGGAGGTGAAGATCGTCATAGGGGAGTGGCAATTATTTTGGACCGGAAAACATCAACATCTGTTCAAGGATATTGGGCCGTATCGGACAGAGTTATACTAGTTAAATTAAGTGGCAGACCTTTTAGCATAAATATTATTCAAGTATATGCACCAGCAGGAGAATCCAGTGAAGATAGTGTAGAAGAATTTTATAATGACATAGAGGCTGCCTTAAAGAAATGTAAAAATTCCGAAATAAACATCATAATAGGGGACTTCAATGCAAAAGTAGGAAATCAAGGGGATAGATACACAGTAGGAAACTATGGTTTAGTAGAGAGAAATTAAAGAGGATACATACTCGTGGAGTGGGCAATAGAACAGGAAATGATTGTAGGAAACACCTGGTTTAAGCAACACCCTAGAAGATTATGGACATGGAGGAGTCCTGATAGCAGGATTAGAAACCAGATTGACTACATTCTCATTAGCAGAAGATTTAGAAACGCGCTAACAGTAGCAAAAACAGTTCCCAGTGCTGATTGTTATAGTGACCACAGATTACTCACAGGAACATTGAGGATAAAGTTGAAGAAAGTCAAGTATATAACAGGAAACACTAAATATGATTTGTGTACATTGAGTAATGACAAGGAAATACAAAACAAATTCAACATAGAAGTACAGAACAGATTTGAAATATTGTCTGATCTATAGATATTATTCCAGGATGTGGATGATCAATGGGAAACGTTGAAGAATTCAATCAATGTGGCTGCAGAAACAACTATTCCAAAATTAAAGAAGGTGGGTCGTAAGAAATGGATGACTGAAGAAATTTTACACCTCATGGAAACAAGAAGACTCAACAAAAATAATTCTGTCAAATATGAAGAAATCCACAGACAAGTCAGAATATTATGTAAGGAGGCAAAAGAATTATGGCTTGAGGAAAAGTGCTTAGAAATTGAAAACCAACACAACAGTCAAAATACTAAATTAGTGCACAAAAGAATTCAGGAACTTACTAATAAAAGAACAAGTACATCAACAGGGTGTCTAAAAACTAAAGATGGCTAAATCATAATATAAAAAGACCAGACTCTACATGAATGGACAGATTATGTGAAACACCTTTATGATGATAACAGAGACGAACAGTATGATATTAGATTTAATAACGAAGGACCGCCAATTTTGGAGATAGCGGTTCGAAATGTTCCTAAGCATATGAAAGCTGGCAAGGCCCCCGGTGCAGATAACATTCAGAAATGACTAAAGCTTTAGAAGAATTTGGACTAGAGCAAGTCACCAGACTGATGAACACATTATATGATACTGGAGATATACCTCCTGAATTATGTAACTCTGTATTTATTGCAATCCCAAAGAAATCAGGAACCTTGGAATGTGATCAACATAGAACAATTAGTATAATGAGTCACATCACAACGATTTTGCTAAGAATTATTATGCAAAGAGTATGGAAGAAGATACAACCTGAAATAGGGGAAGAACAATGTGGGTTTGTAGAAGGAAAAGGTACAGTAAATGCTGTGTATATGCTGCAAACAGTTATTGAACGTGCTACAGAAGTAAACAAGGATATACATCTTTGCTTTATTGACTATACAAAGGCTTTTGATAGAGTTAGACATGTCAACATGGTGGATATGCTTGCAGATCTACAAATTGATGGGAAAGACATTATACTTATGAAGAACATATATTGGAAACAACAAGCTGCAATAAGGATTGATAATGAAGTGGGACAGTATCAGCCAATTAAGAGAGGTGTTAGGCAGGGATGTGTGATGTCTCCAGATCTTTTTTCCCTATACAGTGAAAATATTTTCAGAAATGTAGAGGATATAAATGGAATCAGCATTGGAGGACGAAACATCAATAACATTAGATATGCAGATGATACAGTATTGATTGCAGACAATGCGCAGGACCTGCAACAATTAGTAAATGCGGTTGTTGTACACAGTGAGCAGCTGGGGTTACAATTAAATTGTAAAAAGACTCAGGTTATGGTCGTCACTAGGAAGGAAGAAGTGCCACATTGTAATATACAAGTAAATGGAAATATTCTTCAACAAGTGAATCGGTACAATTATCTTGGAACAGTCATAACATCTGATGGGAGATGCCTTGAAGAGATTAGAACAAGAATCGCGAAAGTAGGCCTAGTCACTCAAAGACTCGCTATCATGAAATCAAACACCGGCTGGAACATCCCAGAGAGCTAACACACAAAGCTACTCTATACTGGAGTAGTCAATTTCCTCATGGAATATGATTTAATAAGGACTTTAACAGCAAAAAAAACGTACTTGGACACATGAGATAAAGTGTAAAATATGGTACAGAGAATAGCGCTTGACAGACTTTTGGCCCCTCGGATTTCGCTCTCAGTATAAAACTCTCAAACAGTTTCGAAATCCGAAAAGCCTCCCAATTTATCTATTGCACTATAAATGCCAAGACAGAACCAAAAATAGACTACTTAGGAAAGGTTAAAATCGCCTTGCTCGGGAAACAATATGTCGAAGTGTGAATCCCTCAACAGAGAGAACAAACTGTAGTATTTGAGAATCATATTTGACAGGAGTCTGTCCTTCAAGGACCATGTGGAGACGGTTATGACAAGATCTCAAAAGGGACTCAATGCACTTAAAACTAAGGCTGCAATGGACACAGAGCAGAGAATGCTCTTCACACTGTACCAGCACTTGATCCTCTCAGTGGTTGATTATGGACTAGGACTGCTCACTGTCTCAAAGAGTCAGCTGGTAAAATTAGAGCGCATACAGAACGAAGCTATGCGGGTCATTATGGGATGCACCAGAGACGCCCCAGTAGTGTGTATGCGTTACATCCTTGGTCTGCCGACTGTTGCTGGTAGGCACAAGGTGATGCAGGCGAAGGCATACATCAGAGTAGCTGCAGACACAGATCACCCGTTGCATGAGGCGCTGGACGCAGATAAGGGTCAGAGACTGATAAGAGGGAAATCATGGATGACTCAGGCGGAGGATACGATCAGACAGGTGTGTTCTTGGAGAACATTAGGCGAGGAAAGGAGTGGGTCAGAATGCCAGCGGAGCAGTCAGATTTGTGCAGAGTTATAATCACATTGGGCTAGGAGTGCAGGGAGTGGCCAGCAGGGGCCACGGAAGTGGAAATCTAGCAACTAATTCAGGATAATGCTCGCCCGGGTGATGTAATTATCTACACGGATGGTTCGGTGTTGAGAGGTAGGAGAAGTGCCTGGCATTCTTAAGAAAAGCTAATGGTCGACGTTTGGTGCAGGAGAGCCTGGAGTATGCTACCACAACATCTAGCTTAGGAATGGAGGTGGAGGCCGCCAGTGCAGCTTTCCGCTGGATGGAGAGCACGATACATACACACATCGTGATTGTAACTGACTCAGAAAGCATGCTGACGAGGGTGAGGACAGGCAGGCTTCGTGCAGAGTGGCTTGCTTCGCTTCGGAGGTCACGGGTGGCAAGCATCACCTGGATCTTTTCTCCGGGACATGCCGGTGCGCTGGCGAATGAACAGGCGGACAGATTGGCTGGCTCGGCAAAACTTGGTGGAGTATTGATGCATGACAAGGCAGACGTGGTTGAGACCTTGTGGGAGGACGTGTACACCTCGGAGGAGCAAATGGATCACCATAGTCTGGCAAGAATGAGGCAGCGAGGAGTGACGAGGGGATCTGGCCGACGCTCGACGCTCAGAGGAAAGGCGAGACGGACATATAATCAGATTGCTACTGGAACTATTGGTGTTGGAACTCTCAGCTGGCTGCTGAGGATAGGGACGGAGCGCTTATGGGAATGCCCCGAATGCTGTGATGTCGGTTCCTAAATCAATCAATCAATCAATCATAAATCCTTCATACAAGAACTATGGATGCGCTACCTAGATTTATCTTTTACGGTAATGGAAGTCCCAGAAATAACTAAATAAATGAATACCTGGAGACAGCACAAAGAATTTTTTGATTCATGGAAAAGTGTCCTTCCAATATCCGGACACATTTATTTAAAAATGGTTCTGCGTGAGAGGCCACAAGAAAGGGTGGGGGTGGGGGGGGGGGGGGGGGGGGGTGGAGTGTACATAAATAATTTTAATGGAAACTCAGAGATGTATTACAATGCAGCAGAGAAAATGTAACAGCCCTTCTTACAGCTGCTTACTTAGTTACATGTCCTTTAACAGGACGTCTTAATAAACCACAACATTGTTGACTGTTTGTGATTTTCTAGGCAATTTTTATGTTCCGTAGTTTGCCATTGCTTTCTCAACGACATACACTCATACCATTGTTAAAATCAGTACAATGCGGTCTGCTTCCAAAATTTCGGCTGACTTTGAACATTGTTGTTCCAGTATGGCGGATAGGCTGTTGAGATTTTAAGGTCTTTAAAGTGGTATGGTTTTTGGCTACGGTTTGCTTACGCATTTTCCTAATTTTTGACTGGTAGTTCCGTAGCCCAGCTACTTAATTAAGTACTTGGAGCTACTCTGTAGCTGTTGAGTTTATGTGAAATATTTTTACATTTGTCCTCGGTGGTATTTATACTGTACTGCATGTTCAGATACATCGCGTCGATCGGTTGCTGAACTAGCTGGTTTTGCCTTATGCAATAATGTTCATGCAACTGCAGATTTTATTGCGACTGCCCCATCCACCGACTGTGACAAAACGATGCAGTATCTGTGCTGTGTCGTTAGAGGTTCCGCGTGGACCCAGCGCGTCATCAGGCACTTCCCCAGTTATTAATAAACTGGGGAAAGTCGAGAAGGTTTCTACGACGAGAATGTTCTCGAAACACCTGGACTTGTGTGACCAGGTAACTCAGTACATTCACATTATCTCGTGCAAGGAGAAAATAGATTCTCCAGTACGGAGAATTCAGGTTTCTCGAGAAGTTGGGACACAACGTGGTGCACTATTTCTTCGTGCGGGTTGAGAGGAGGAGGGAATTCGGCAGTAAGAGCTCATTCACTTTCGACATCTTGGTGTGTGCAGTCACACAACCAGAAGTCTGCTACTGTCATCCCGAAAGGCATAGTGGCCATCAGACAGTTATGATAGCTGACTTGTGGTCGGTTCACCTGTTCAGGTTAATACTGATTTAATTACTTTACCCTTGTAATTGAGCGTAAACGCGACCGTACAGCAACTCGTTAAAATATGCGAACGATTCTGCATTACTAATTAGTTGCCGATCGATAAGCCGTGTCTGAAATTAATACATCGTACAGCTGTGTACTGCACTGTTGACAAAGCTTAGTTGTAACTGTGTGTTGCTTACAACTTAGAGGCAAGTCCGTTATATCGGCTAAAATGTGCTCAATTGTCATTAATTATGTGCGGTAAGTATTTGCATATACTATGTTTGCTATGCAATTATAGGGAACAGTTTACTGTTGCATTTTGTGAACTAGGCTTATGTCAGTTAGTAGCTGATGCTAGTAGAGCCTTCGTAATAGACAGGTAAGTTGATATTGTGAGTAATTCCGTCAGTGAAGTGCCTAGTTGCTAGGGAAGTAGAGCACTCATTGCTAAGCCATAGGAAGTGATGTATTTCATTTCGTGGAAAGGAGGAATTCTGTGAAGTAGTGATATCATGTTTGTGCTATAGATTTATATATACGATATTATTTTGACGTATATATTAGGCCATGTAGTGTGATACTTGTATGAGCGAAGTACCGACCGCCGAAGTGGTTCGATGCGATATAACTCTGCGTCACCGTCGCGATGTAATACTGCGTTATAAATGCTTCTCTTTACTGTCCTGTTCTTTTCATACTGGCATGAATACGTGAGTGCTGATGCGATGGATGTATGAAAGGATGCATGAAGGATGAAAGAGACACGGGGACAAATGGGATATGGGGACTGAGTGCAAGTTGATTAAGTATATGACTGGCAAACCAGGCCAGCCGTGAATTTCGGTCGTAACCCAAGGCTAATCCGCTTGGGAGGAGATCAGAACTGGAGCGCCACCTTTGATCATAGTAGGAGATAACATGTTTTAGCTTGGATGACTTCTGGCCTCTAGATAAGAGGGACCCAGAAGATGTTCGCTGCCATGTGGGCAGGAGATCCCACCCGCGAACTAGATGGTGTACATATAATGTGTTGAGGTGTTATTAATTAATTTAATACCGTAATTAGGATGATAATCATTATTGTATGTACTATGTAAGGGAGGGGTCCAGGGACCTCCTTTCCTTAATTTAGTTTCTATGTAAATAATAGAACTAGTATAGCTATTCAACTAGCAACAGCGACTTATGAAGTGGTCAGAGAGACATCTGATCAGACCCGACATTCTCGGAACTCAATCTGTCCGACGGGCTGTTATATGGGCCATCTGACATTGGACTGATATCCATGCTTCAAATCTACGCATATAGAGATGATGCCCTAATTAGGTGTAAACTAATTAGCATATCAAAAGGCTGTGTATTCCGTGATTTGATGCATGTGCTCTATGTTGGTGCCGAATACTCTCACCTGCCGCTCTTCCTTTCAGGTGTTGCCTGTTGGAGGAACAAGGTTGCCTGTTGTAGGAACCAGGTTGCTTGTTGATGAACCAGGATGTTTGTTTTACAGAAACCCCTACGTCTGCAAGGGCGAGTAATTGTTTACGAACCTACCATGCCTACTTTTGAACCATCATGCCTTTTGTAATCCACGAGGTTTGTTATGATCTGTGAGGCACTAATATTTCTAAGATGACTAGTTTCACTACCTGAAGCTATTATGCTTGTGTAGATTGATCAACTGAACTATAGTGAAGAAATGATGATCAGCTCGTTCCAGGGAGACTTGCCAAGGTGGGGCAGTGTCATAGCTCTGGGAGCACATCAGTTCCTGTGAGGTTAACATCCGCCTAAACGCGATACAACCAAAGGTGTACTTGTCGGCACTATCATATGTGCTGTGACTACGTCTACACGAGTGAGGTCAAGACTAGACCCACACCAGTTGGACGTCTAATGGTTACGACGACATAATAGGTACATGAGGTTCAGTTCATCATTGATCTATTGATCAACCGCAGGGTTGATATGTCATTAAGATGTGTGCTTCAGAACTTTAGTGTCAGCAGAATCAACAACCATTGACATGAGTATGTTTCAATCATCATTGTGCTAATCCTGATGATTATGTGGGACTTGACTCTGAGGGAGTCAGGTCAATTGTGACTGTACAGCTGTTCTAATATCTTCTGCTAGAGTTTATATACATTCGTGTGAGCTTTTGTGAATTGGTTCCAGCAACTTTCCGTTACCCAACCAGGGGTAAGATAGTATAGTCCATGAGCATGAGATTGGCCTTTTGTTCAACGATGGATGTCAAGATTGTTTACCTGGGGACATCTCAGGGTAGAGGGTCTCCCAGCCAGGCTGAATAAGAACTGTCTTTGTGTCATTAGTCAGTGACTCATTGTGACATTGCTGAGTTATAGTTCTTCTAGTCAGCTGTGGTCCGAGTGGTTAACTCCATTGATTGCCGATCCGAGCTCTTGGGACGGAGTGGTCTCCAAGGTTCCAGTCAACCATACTGGGAGGGAGCCGGGTGAGTGCCGGACCGACTGGACTGAATACACACAGCAAATCTGCCTTTCAGCCGATGACGAATATGGACTCATCTCTGATTCTCTGATTCTGTCTCTACTCTATTCTCTGTATTGTAAATAGATTATATTCTATCAGGGCGTTCAATTCCTTCCTTTGTCTTTAGGGTAGAATAAACTTTGTTTATGTTGACATATTCTTTTCTACAGTTATTGAGTGTGGTCTCGGACGATGCCTAAGCGTTCATTGTCCCAAGGTAGAGGGTAGATAGTAGAGGTCTAGAATCTGGGAGGGGCGTGTAGACTCATTAAACTTAAACCAGGTCAGCAGCGGAGTTACAGTGTATCTACCTGTCCAGCCCCTGGTGTCAGAATACACGAGAGTGCTAGGGACACCTCGGGGCTTGGGTTCAATCACAACAACCGAGGCCATCCTGTCACATCGACGATGAAGTATATTTTTAGTGACCGACTATTATGTTGGCATTCTGGTAGCGGCTTTATGCATGTATGCTTGTACGTTCTGATGATTTGTCGGGACTGTTCCACTTTTCACATGGGACAGTGAGGAGCATTTTGTGTGATATTCACTGGCACAAGAACGGAGCATTACATGGTGACCCTTTGCCGTGAAGTTGGAACAGCGACTAACGACTAACGGGATTGCAAAAGTACTTCATGACTCCGTAGTCACCAAAGCCAACTATTACAGCTGTAGAGACCATAAATAATCGAGGAGAACTAACGCAACAAAACTAATAAATATCACTGCCGTCTTCACAGACCCAGTGTCGATTTTCCAAGCCATATTATGTTCCAACATAAAATAAATGTATTATGTTGTTTGTCCATCACGTATTATGATGACCATTCATTTCATCCAGTGGGGTTGAAAGTATGGAGCCGTGAGTTCTAAGATGGCTAGTAAGGCCTATTTTGGCTCGAAATGTTCTTTGACAATGTGTGCAAAGAATGCTTGACGTTCCAGGAGGAGGATCTCCTGCAGTGGTTTTCTTCAGCCTTTGTCCAGCCTTTTCTTCACAGCTCTTGCAGTCCTGGTTGCTTCACAAGTGACTGCACCCTTATGTAATGATGCACGCCACGAATTACGGTCGTTAGCAGCAATCTCCCAGGTGTCAAGATGAATTCCAAAAGCTTTCAGTGAGATTTTCAGAGTGTCTTTAAAGCATTTCCTCTGGCTGCCTTGGGAGCGTTTACCACAACGCAGCTCGCTGTAAATAAATTCGTTTAGGGAGCCTGTGATCTGGATTACGAGTTAAATGACCGGCCCAGCGAATCTGATTCTTCATTAGTAGAGTGCGGATACTGGGCATGGCGCTCTTTCTAGAACTTCAGTGTCAGGGATCTTGTCTTGCTATTTAATCGTCAATAGCTTCTTTGAGCAAGCTGTGTGAAAGTGGTTTAATTTCCTAGCTTTTCGCTGATAAACAGTCCAATATGGATAATACACCTGGTTTATAGACTTTCAGCTTTGTTTGGAGGCTTATTCCATTTCTGTCCCATACATTCTTGTACAGTCTGACAAAGGCCGCGCTGGCCTTGGAGATTATTGCATTCACTTCTTAATAAATTGTGGCAGCTTGTGACACATTGCTGCCAAAATAGGTAAACTTGTCAACAACACTTAGTCTATGACAGTTCACCTTGAAATTTCGCACGGTGTGATTATTCCCTGGAGCTGGCTGGTACATAACTACAGTCTTCTCCAAGTTGATATTGAGCCCAAAGTTGGCACAGGCATATGAGAAAGCTAAAACATTGTATTGCATGCCTGCCTCTGAGTTGGCATATAGAGCGCAATCATCAGCAAATATCAGTTCTCTGACGGTATCGCTAAAAAATACATTATAACGCTGTCTACAAGAACAGAAATAGTTTTGCAATGAATACCAGGCTACTGAGTATCCCTGACAAAAATGCAGACGAGTGGGCAAAGGCTGGGGTATATCTCAGTATATCCACTCCAGAGCTTCAGGAAGGCAAGAGCTCTACTAAAGCAATCTACGACGGCGAGTCAATAAGTAAGTCACACAGTTCTGTGGGATGGCAGGTAAATGTAGTTGGTGTTTTCAACAGGTGTCATTAGGTGACAAGCAATATCGAACTTTATATTCCTGTTCGTCAGGTGGCATT
Source organism: Cepaea nemoralis (assembly GCA_014155875.1). Lineage (NCBI taxonomy): Eukaryota > Metazoa > Mollusca > Gastropoda > Stylommatophora > Helicidae > Cepaea > Cepaea nemoralis. The sequence continues at coordinate 327,636 of JACEFZ010027535.1, read as the reverse complement.
TGGTATCTCATTCGCATGTGCAGCTCATAAACAAAATGGCGACTGTACTTACGGAGTGTGCAACCAAAGATCAACGTGTTGTTGTGCGTTTTTTTGTGGGGGAAAAGGACTGCCTGCAAAGGACATTCATAAGGAAATGCTTTCTGTTTATGTTGACAAATGTTTGTCCCGTAAAGCAGTGTATGGCTGGATAGAAAACGTCCAGGAATGCTGACTAGAGGAGTGTTGCTGCTTCATGACAATGCCAGACCACATACGGATAGATTAACTAAGGAGAAAATTAACCAACTAAGGTGGGACGTTCTGGAACATCCACCTTACGGCCCCTTCATGGTCCCTAGCAATTTACACCTTGTTGGTCTACTCAAAACCCACCTTGGTGGGAGACATTTCGAGAATGACGCCGAAGTTGAATGTGATGTGAAAACGTAATTTACAACACAGTGCACGCAGTTCTATGCAGCCGGTTTGGGAGGATTGATAAAACGATGGGATAAGTGCATCAATGTTGGTGGAAATTATGTTGAGAAATAAAGGGACAATGTATGTTTAAAAATAAACTTATTTCAAATTGTTATCATATATTTAGTTTCTTTTTTTCTACAGCCATTTGTGACTTACTTATTCACTTCCCCTCGTATTAGGCAGCGAAACAATAAATAAAAACTACAAACCAGAATACGACAGCATAAATGACTTTGGCAGTAATATGCAGACCATACTTTTCAGAACAGGACATTGTAGACTCGGAGCACACCATCGAATCGGACTCATCGACTGTGTCACTTGCAAATATGGAGCACTTAAGTAAACCCCAATGCATTTCCTACAAGATTGTCATAACATCGACGAAAAGAAGGAGAATATCTGGCCGACAGAAACGATATTTCTTGAAGAACTCGGTGGGTGGATGAGGAGGAGGGTGTTTACCCGGTGAAAACCTCCAACGGCCGTTCTGTTTGTGACTCATGTCGCATTAAGCACAAAGCAAACATAGATTGCTGAAGAAGACGAAAATGTTTACACAAGATAAAATTACATATGATATGTTCCATCCAGATCCTACATGATATGTTCCCTATAGATCTTAACATAATGGATGAGATATGTAGCTTTCTTGGTGGGGGAAAAAAAGGGGGGGGGGGGGGGGTATTTGTTTGCGCTCACTCGCTTTGAACTTAAGTGTAGTCCATACGCCCTACTTCTAGTAGCATTGGACTGAATTTTGCGTGTGGATTAGCTTTCCCTATTACCAGTGTCCCTCACCATCAGCCGAACCCACTCCGACTTCAGAGGTACTTGCAATTTACGTCCCAAGGACGAGAAGTCAACATTTTAGTCCAACTGACCGGTGTAGAGGTTGAACAACCTACCTCAGCATCAGCACACTGATGTGTAAAAATGAGCGCTCTTATCCATTCGGCCATGCTTACCTCTGATTTCAGAAAGGAGAAAATAAATGGAATATTTGTATTTTCATGCCTACTGGTGCCACAGAGTTCACATTTTTTGCTAAAATTCTCCTTGTGTGATATATAGGAGGAGACTGGAGCATAAAACGTTTGGTTGTTAGTGTAAGTTAGTGAGAGTACAGCTATAATTTTTAATCTAGTAATTGTATCCTCTTTTTTGCTTCTCATATGTAGTGTAGTGGTGGTGGTTGTTCCATTACGTATTGTTCCAAGGTAACACTGCTAACATAGTGACGTACCAAATGGACTGTCATTGCGACACATGTAGGGAATTCCTGGAGGAGAGCAATCTGGCTTGCGGTCACACAGTCCCAATCCGGGAAGCCAAAGAAGCGAGCATCACTAATCGCATCTTAAAAATCCACAGAAGATTTGTTAATGGATTGCCGACCACTTTACTGAGAGACACCGGAGCGACTAGTATAGGGATATACTAGAAGCTGGCTAACGAAAAAGACTACACGGGCGAGCATGTAGGCTGCATGACATTTGGGCGCCACTAAGAAACGTTCGAGGCTCCTTGGGCGGATATTAATTGCCTATACGTTAATGGACGAGTAAAAGCGTCACTACTGATACGTCCATGTACCGGGACGCTATTGGGCAATATCTCAAATGTTAAGGACTGCAGCACTGAGGATATCGAATAGTCAGAGCGTCGATACCTTCCAGCAAGCACCGTCACTATGTGACAGGCTAAGCTCGATAGACAAGAAGAAGATAACGTAACCCTACTGGTCCCCCTCCCCCAAACACAACCTGCACAGATCCCAAAGACTCAGGGATAAGATTATTACAACAATCAGGTAAGTCTTTAAAGAAATGTTTTAAGCTATTCAATCAGCCACCGAGGATTGCGAAGAAATGTAAGTGGTGGTTTATAATTAAGAACAACATATTAGTTAGAATATACACCAAAGGCCTAGGGCGAATCTCACATAAAGGGTTGCTAATCCAACATTCCAGCAAAACACCTGAAATAGCGCACAACTCCCCATTTGCCGGACACATGGGGATGGCTAGAGCTAAGAAGAGAATCCTTTTACACTTCAACTGGCCAGGCTAGTACAATGACATCAGAAGCCATGCCCGACCGGAAGCCTGGACATTGAACAAGCAATGAGAAAGTCGAACAGAGGCCCTGATGATGTGGATATAAGAAGAATATGTTGTATTTCAAAGAAACAAAAACAGTCAAATACAGAGGTTCTAGAAAACTGGAAAAGAAAAGAGAGTTGATGAAAGAAATAAAAAAGACGCAAGTGGAATATTTTGGCCACGTTAAAAGACATAACACACTTATTCAAACCATACTGGAGGCCAAAGTTGAAGGCAAGATAACGAACGAACGAACGAACGAACGAACGAACTTTATTTTAAAAGGGTAACAAATTGGGCACGCAGGCCCGTCTTACATTCGGCCCTTTCAATCACTCATCTTTCATTCATCAAATGTGCATGTTACATTAACATAGGGGAAAAAAACATTTTCAAATGGATTTTGTAAGCATAAACAATGCATATTACGCATGATACATTCACATGAGAAAGAAACAAAAGAACATTGTCAAATGAAAGTTGTAAACATAAACAGTGCATATTGCAATCTTGTGAGACACATCCCCATCCACCCTCATATCCCGCAGCCACCAACACATCCCCCACCCACCAAACCTCCCCCACCCACCCACACATACCTCCACGCACTCACACAGAACCAGGTAAACATACATGCCGCCACCCACCCACTGATCCCCCATCCACACACATTTCCCCACCCACACACACATCCTCACACACCAAGTAGAAGAAGAAGAAGAAGAAGAAGAAGAAGAAGAAGAAGAAGAAGAAGAAGAAGAAGAAGAAGAAGAAGAAGAAGAAGAAGAAGAAGAAGAAGAAGAAGAAGAAATCACGCACACATACCCCCGCCAACCCACACATCCCGCACCTATCCACACACATATCCCGCACTCTCACAATTTTCCCCACCTACCCACACACACATCAGCCAACCTACACCCAATCACCCACCCAATATTCGCCACCTGTCACCTACACATCCCTACCTATACACACATCCCCACCCATAAACATATCTCCCCACCTGCCCACACATATTCCCCACCCAAAAACACAGACCTTCCACCCACACACACCCCGCCATCCACATATACCCCACCCAAACACATCCGCCGCTCACACACATCTTCTCACAACTACACACCTCCCCCACCCATACACTCATCTCTGACACACATCCACCCACTCATGTACTCATCCATCAACCACTCACACCCACACATCACCCACGCGCCCATCAACACATGCATCTCTCATCTACCCTCCCACCCACACACACCCCAACCACCCAGCAAAACACACATCCCCCATCTTCGCATACATCCTTACATCCCAACCTCCCCCACCACTCACACATCTCCCCTCCTACACAAAACTCCACCTATAAACACATCCCCCCAAACACACACATCCCCCACACACATTCCCCATACACATCGCCGCCGACAAATCTCCCCACCGACTCACACATCCTCCACCTACAAACATCCTCACCACCCACACATACATCGTCCACCCACTCACAATTACCCCATCCACACTCACACACTCCCACCCACACAGACATATCCCATTCACATACACCTCCTACACCCATTACACACCCATCCCCCAACCCACACAATCTCCAAAACACCCATTCACCCACCCAAACACACATTCCCTACCCACACCCCCTCCCAGCCCACCAACACCCACATACTTCCAACTATCCTCTCAAATATCCCCCCACATACACATATATCCCTCACACAAACATACATCCACCACCGACTACACATCCCTTCACACATCCACATATCACCCATTCACCCATACACCTCCTCCACACACAACCCCTCCACACATACATTCCCCACACCCCCACACACACATATCCCTCACATACACACCCATACACACATCCTCACATCTAGACACATACATGATGCCTCACATGATCACTGAAACTAATAAGAACAATCTCCCACACTTTACACACAATTGAGACACTGATGATTGTCGTGAGAATTCTCGCAATTGCAAGAAGTGGAGAAAACATTGTACATATACATTATGTAGCATAAAAATTAGTGATGCAATTCAACTCTCTCTTTTTTTTTCTCTCTCCCTCTCTCTCTCTCTCTTGCTCTCTCTCTCTCTCTCTCTTTTGCTCTCTCTCGCTCTCTCTCTCTCTCTCTCACTCTCCCACTCACTAACTCTTTCACTCACATCACAGTAATGTTATATTATACATGATAAAATCAAGTGGCATACAAAATAATAAGATGAGTATAAACAACAACAACAAAACAAAAAAAAATATGGAATGGCATGTTACATGAAGGACAATCAAGTGGCATACAAAATGATATCTCGTAATATGAAAGATGAGAATACATAAAAAATATGGAATAGCATGTTACATGGCATGCGTGGGCTCAACTCTCTCTCTCTCTCTCTCTCTCTCTCTCTCTCTCTCTCTCTCTCTCTCTCTTTACATACACACACTCTCACACTCATTCACTCTCTCTCTCTCTCACTCACACTCACTAACTCTCTCACTTACTCTACAGTAATTTACATGAATTCGTTTTATGCACGTTAAAATCAAGGGCATCAAAATGATAATATGAAAATGAGAATACACAAAACATATGGAACAGCATGTTAGATGACATGCGTCTCTCAACTCTCTCTCTCTCTCTCTCTCTCTCTCTCTCTCTCTCTCTCTCTCTCTCTCTCTCTCTCTCTCTCTCTCTCTTTCTCTCTCTCTCTCTCTTCTCTCTCACACACATGTACACACACACACAACATACACAATCTCCTACACACCCATTCACCCACCCAAACACACATTCCTTACCCACCATCACTCCCAACCCACCAACACCCACATACTTCAGACAATACTCTCAAATATCCCCCCACACACACATATCCCTCACACACACATACATCCACAACCGACTACACATCCCTTCACACATCCACACATCACCCATTAATGTTATATTATACATGATAAAATCAAGTGGCATACAAAATAATAAGATGAGAATAAACAAATCAAAAGAAATATGGAATGGCATGTTACAGGACAATCAAGTGTCATACAAATGGATACCTCGTAATATGAAAGATGAGAATACATAAAAAATATGAAATAGCATGTTATATGACAACCGTGGGCTCAACTCTCTCTCTCTCTCTCTCTCTTTCTCTTTCTCTCTTTGCATACACACACTCTCACACTCATTCACTCTCTCTCTCTCTCTCTCTCTCTCTCTCACACATACACACACACACACACACACACACACACACACACACACACACACACACTCACTAACTCTCTCACTTACTCTACAGTAATTTACATGAATTCGTTTTATGCATGTTAAAAAAATCAAGTGCAACAAAATGATAATATGAAAATGAGAAAACACAAAACATATGGAACATCATGTTAGATGACATGCGTGCGCTCAACTCTCTCTCTCTCTCTCTCTCTCTCTCTCTCTCTCTCTCTCTCTCTCTCTCTCTCTCTCTCTTCTCTCTCACACACATGTACACACACACACCCACACACAACATACACAATCTCCTACACACCCATTCACCCACCCAAACACACATCCTTACCCACCATCACTCCCAACCCACCAACACCCACATACTTCAGACAATAATCTCAAATATCCCCCCACACACACATATCCCTCACACACACACACATCCACAACCGACTACACATCCCTTCACACATCCACACATCACCCATTAACCCATACACATCCCCCACACACAACCCCTCCACACATACATTCCCCACACCCCCACACACACACATATCCCACACATACACATCCATACACACATCCTCACAAGTAGACACATACATGATGCCTCACATGATCACTGAAACTAATAAGAACAAACTCCCACACTTTACACACAATTGAGGCACTGACGATTGTCGTGAGAATTATCGCAATTGCAAGAAGTTGAGAAAAAATTGTACATATACATTACGTAGCATCAAAATTAGTGATGCAATTCAACTCTCTCTTTTTTTCCTCTCCCTCTCTCTCTCTCTCTCTCTCTCTCTCTCTCTCTCTCTCTCTCTCTCTCTCTCTCTTCCACTCACTAACTCTCTCACTCACATCACAGTAATGTTATATTATACATGATAAAATCAAGTGGCATACAAAATAATAAGATGAGAATAAACAAATCAAAAGAAATATGGAATGGCATGTTACAGGACAATCAAGTGTCATACAAATTGATACCTCGTAATATGAAAGATGAGAATACATAAAAAATATGAAATAGCATGTTATATGACAAGCGTGGGCTCAACTCTCTCTCTCTCTCTCTCTCTCTCTCTCTCTCTCTCTCTCTCTCTCTCTCTCTCTCTCTCTCTCTCTCTCTCTTTCTCTCTTTGCATACACACACTCTCACACTCATTCACACTCTCTCTCTCTCTCTCTCTCTCTCTCTCTCTCTCACACACACACACACACACACACACACACTCACTAACTCTCTCACTTACTCTACAGTAATTTACATGAATTCGTTTTATGCATGTTAAAAAAATCAAGTGCAACAAAATGATAATATGAAAATGAGAATACACAAAACATATGGAACATCATGTTAGATGACATGCGTGCGCTCAACTCTCTCTCTCTCTCTCTCTCCTCTCTCTCTCTCTCTCTCTCTCTCTCTCTCTCTCTCTCTCTCTCTTCTCTCTCACACACATGTACACACACACACCCACACACAACATACACAATCTCCTACACACCCATTCACCCACCCAAAACACACATCCTTACCCACCATCACTCCCAACCCACCAACACCCACATACTTCAGACAATAATCTCAAATAATCCCCCCACACACACATATCCCTCACACACACACACATCCACAACCGACTACACATCCCTTCACACATCCACACATCACCCATTAACCCATACACATCCCCCACACACAACCCCTCCACACATACATTCCCCACACCCCCACACACACACATATCCCACACATACACATCCATACACACATCCTCACAAGTAGACACATAC